>OY727105.1:47187340-47787340 GCA_963402855.1 Ormia ochracea
ATACAATCATTCCCACAAAATAATTTGGTTTGTTAGGCTTTTTCGTGTACTATACCCAACAGTTTTACTTGCCGACAGGAGTGAGAGGGGCGGTATTCAAAACTCTCCTCTGCGAGATTTGAAACTAACAATTCAACAATTACAATTTCAAATTAGAATTAAAAAGACTCGCTTCAAGAAAAACTTGTAGTTTCGCCTATCAATATTTCTTAGACTCGTTTACACCATGAAATAATTGCATGGAACTCTTCTCAATAGCCTTTTAAAACTTCGTCACATTTTATTTTCTATATATGCCATGAAATTATGAGCATGCAACTCACCACAAGAAAAATTTCATCATGTCAGAGCTTAAATACAAAACCTGTTTCAAAATTGAAATGATGTTTTTGGACTACCGCAATTGCCTCTCTCTATTCCAGCTAACTAAATGCCACGTAATTAATTTCATGAAAAAATTTTATCGGAACGCACTTCCATCTCGCCAGATGTGCCTAAATAAAATTCATAGAATTTTCCATAGTGTAAACGTAGTCTTATATGATTTTTTCGGCTTTCGAAAACTCAACTCCTAAAGTCTTTCAATTGTCAGAATTATATGAATTAAACAACTCCAAAGCGAAAAAAGCACAACAGAAGATATCTTTAAAAAATAATTATGTTGCATAAAATTGCTTAAGCTTAGAATACCGCTGGCATTCGTGTAGGGAATGAGCATGTTTCAACAAGCATAAAGTTTATTTTCTACTTAGAACTTCAGTCATATTACGACTAAAGCTTTTTATGTGACAGTTGTAAAATTTCAAATTTATTTACAAAAAAAAAAGAAAAAAAAGAGGAAAAGCGAAAAAATTGTCTACAAGAAAACACGAGAAAGTATGCAGTATGCAATCTTCTCTTTCATTTTAATCAATTTGTATACGAATCTGTGGAAAGGAGTGAAGGCAGAAAGAAAGGACTCATGCATAAATCTGAAAATTCCGATTGTTATTTTTGTAAGTACATTAGAAATTCTCAAGATGTTTTACTTGTGAATTATCATAAAGATGGAAATTTTGATGGTTTTTATATTTTACGGATTCTGGCTTTAAGTGTTTGTTGTCTTTTGATCAAAAGAAAAGGCATTTGTGGCGAATATTATCGAGTTGATTTTTAGAACTACTTTGTGTGTGCTTAAGTTTATGAATGTGGAAGTGTTTACTGAACAGAAAAGAAAAAACGCCAAGCAACTAATCCATAAGGACACTGAGCAGATTTTGTTGAGTAGATTTTAAATTGTTGGCTATAAAATACAAAGATATAATTTAAAAAAAACAAACGATTATTGTTCAGTTGCTACAACTGAAGAAACCACGACTTTGTTTAATGTACTCTTTTTTTTTCCTCCAGGCAACTGGGTTTTTCTTGTAAAAAGGATAATTTGTAAAAAGCTTATATTACCATATTGCGCGATTTGATATTACAATTTGAATTGCGCCGGAGATTGTGAGACAGGACTATCATGAGACCAATTATCTTGGTTTACATCAAGATTCAGCATTAAAAAATATATATATCGGCTTTTCAGAGCCTAACGCTGTTATAAGTAAAAAGCGCTAATATACCTAATGTGAAAATCCAACATCTTTCGCCCTTTTTACTAGTCATTATATGAAAAATACATTCTAAGAAATCAACTAAAAAAGTAATGTAAACGCAAGTTCAACATTAAAAACTATCAAAATAGGCTTTATCAATAAAAAGCGCTAATATGGCTAAAAAGTTCTAAAATCAAAAATCGCAAATTTTTGTTTTACTTTATTACTTTTGTTTTATTTATTTTTATATGAGAAATATAGTCTTACTCTAAGATATAAACTAAGCCAGAAAAAGTAATGTAAAGCAAGTTCATTATTAACACTAACACTAAAAAAACGATAATATCACTAAGGTGCCTTCCTTACAAAAATCGACAATATGTTTGCCTTATTACTAGCAAATATATAAGAAATATATTTTAAAACATTAAATAAAGGGGAAAAATTAATATAAACGCAAGTTCGGCATTAAAAAATATAAAAATACGCTTTATAAAAAAAGCGCTACTATGACTAAAAATCGTTAAGACTAGCCAATATATAAGAAATATAGTGCTACTCTAAGACATAAAATAAACCAGTAAAAGTAATATAAATGCAAGTTCAGCATTAAATCAATATGTAGGTAGGCTTTTTCACAGCCTAACGCTGTTAACACTAAAAACGCGCTAATATCAAAAGTGTACCTTTTTCTCCCTTATTACCAGTAAATATATAAGAAATATATTTTAAAATATAAAATAAATGGAGAAAAGAAAAATCATAAGAAAAAAATATATATAGGGTTCGCCAGAGCCTAAAACTTTTAATACTAAAAAAGCGTTAATATCAAAAATTCACCATTTCTTTCCTTATTACTAGCAAATGTATAATAAATATCTTCTAAATTATTAAATAATGGCCAAAAAGTAACAAAAACGTGTAGAAACAGTCGTTAACGTCAACGATAGGAGTACTGTTCCATCTCTAACTAAATTTTTCCAACTAAAGCCGTCAATTAGATTACTCATTGTCTATGTCCCCAAATGCATACATACATATGTCTGTGATGAGCACGATCTAATAGTAAATAATGAAAACTATTTTCACAGATGGGCAATTTTTTCAATATACTTCAGCCTGTCGCATTGAATTTACTCATTACCAACTTGCACCAGAATTAATTCACTTTCTAGCCAAAACCATATACAGATAATTATTAAGCTCATTACCATACGACTGCAGCACTGCACAAGTCCATTCAAAATAAACAACAAAATCATATTGAGTTACAAGCAGATGAATATCATTCATGAATAATACAATTTGAACATTTTTTTTTATTTATTATTTTTTTTTTTTTTTTGCTTTTTTTGTGAACTTAAAACCATAATAAAGCCATAAAAGTTTTCACAAGTAAATTTAAAAACAACAAAGTGTGAAAATTTTAAATTTGTATAAAAAATGATTACGTGCACAAACAAAAGGGGAAAAAGAGCATTCAAACAAAATGCAAATACGTGGAAATAATGCATGTACGAAAATGTTGAGCATTTGCAATATTTAAATGAAAAATAAATTAAAATTTTATTAATAAAGAAATCTCTGTTTTATTTAAAATAAACGAATTACTTTTATATGGTTCAAGAATAGGAACATTTTACGTATTTAAAGCGAAAACAAATTTAAATATTTCTTGTAATGAAACGGTTGTTGTGTTGCCTTGCCTCCAGATGAGGCAGGGAGATTTTTGTGGCATGCTGTTCACCAATGGGTTAATGGTTAGACACAAATTGAAAAGCAATTACATTACACAAAAGCAATTCTGAAAACCCTCCTGGGGTCAAAAAAGTTCCCGGTTTCTCTCAATTGGTGCAGCCTTAGTAATTTCTGTCTCAAAGGACAATTTCATATGGAAACAAGCAAAATAATTGGTTTTTCGTGCGATATACATATTTCTTGATGCATGTGTACTAAAATGTGCAGAATTGCTTCTCGCCTAAGGTCTGTATACTGCCCGATCAGTTGGTAATAATACTTCAGCCTTGCCTAATAAAGAACCCTAAGCAGGCACTATTCAGATATGGGAAGGATGCAAGCTTGTAACCTTCTGGCTAATACTTTAGCTGTACAAAAACCCAATCACAGCCAAATGGTGGAATTACAAAAATGTTTTTTATTAATTCCTTAAGCTTTTTACTAAACAAACCTGCACCGCATAGCGTTATTTCAAAGAACAAGCTATTTTAAGGCTTGCAGCAATTGTTTTAGCGTAAAGTACTCATATTCGCCAAAGACCTATCGGCTCGTTCATATACGCCAATGTCAGGTGACTGCTATGAGATTTAGTCGAGATGATAATCCATCGATAATGGCACACTTCAGAGTGGCCTACAGTTGGAAAAAAATTTCAGCAAATAGTTTAAAAATGGCAAGACAGTATCGCATAACAGGCGTGATACCATGACAGTTTTATAGTACTCCGAGCATGTCGTTATTTGCACTAAATATGTATTTAAAAGTGCATAATCAATTATTAATCGTTTGCTGAAAAGTACAGTAGAAAGTTTCCTACTTCGTAAACTTTAGGTTTAGTTGCACTCAATCTAAATGAAAAGTTTTTTTTCTGCCGCGAACTGTTTTGCATTTGTTACTGCTTTACACTGAGCTAATTACAACAGTGGTGTTGCAATTATAGCAAGCCCCGTAAATTTGTTTGCTGTTAATGAGATTCTTATTAGTTGAAATAATTTTTAGTGCATTTTAAAAATTTCAATATTCATTGTTTTGCATAAAACCCAATTTAAATTGTATGGAAAACGTAAAGGAAATTTAATTTATTTTTATTATTTTTTTTTTTTTAATTTCATAAACGATTTCAAAATCGGAATAAGAACGTGAACGAGTAGGAAGGTGTATTGGAATTTGTATGCAACAAAGCAGATTAATGTTTAATCAACCAGTGGTCGAATGGTTTATTATAAATTGTGATGCAGCCGAACAACTACAACTACAAAATAATGCAATAACAAAAATAGTAGACCAGCACTATCAAATGTTTAACTAATAAATGGAAACTAATAAAAATTCAAAAGCGATTTATAGAAAATTGCAAATCCATTCATTTAAATGGTTGCGCATACAGCCACTCACAACAGCAGCCGGACAGACAGACTTACAAGCGTACAAAAACGTAAATTAAAATAGGCAACGCACAAATAGTAGCTGCTGCACACATGCAAACACACACACACACCCACACACACTTATTTATTCACGCAATCAATTATATTTTAAATGATTTCTATATAAAGCCATACATAAGCATGCGTTTGCTGTGCACACTGGGAAGAGTTGTCTAACAAACGCTAGGAAACATGTTTGAAAATTTAATTAAAAAAAACATTAAGCCCCTCGATGGTATAGTGGTTAGTTACCCGCCTGTTACGCAGGTGTCAGGGGTTCATTTCGCCGTAGAGCCAGAAGCCAAAGGCCTCAGTAGCCAGTGCTTCTATACATATTGCAATTATATTCATATAATTGTAATATTTGGTAAATAATAAATAATAAATAATGTTTGAAAATTCCAAGGCAGAACTGTTAAGTAATACATACACTTGCCTACTTTTGTTGCAACTCAGCTGGTAATCAAGTTCTATGCTTGAAGCACAAACAATATTATTACATCTGTGATCCCAAGCGCAATTTTATTCAACAAGCAAGTCGTCTACGTAAAGAGTATGATGCCCACAACAACAATAAATGGAGTGCGAGTGGTGTATAAATACAGTGACAGTGCTCTACAACAGACGGAAAATCAAAAGTGTTTGATCGAACGAGCAAAGTTGGGCCAATCCCCACAAAGTAAGCTTTTTATATTTCGTACAAGAAAAACACATCGCAATACTGCAAGCCAACAAACAATGCAATGTCGTCTACAACCTACTCCAACACAAGGGGATTAGTACTTGGGAATCTAGGAATTTACGTGTAAAATTTCCTTGTTCGTAATCCCTTTATTTTGACGGGCCCTAATTAGACATACACAGCCGTTAAAATAGGCAGAGAAGAGAAATACATTTTCAGAACATTTAATATTCAATTCGATGCGCATAGAAGCAACTTCTGGCAACACTCAGATGTTGCTGCCGCAAACCCTGAAAAAATTTTTTTTAAATATATATACATTTTCATTTTTATGGGGATTTTAATTTTTTATTGGTAAATCATAATAATGATTTTGCGGTTTTATTATAAAGAAGACGTTTTCCAGATCACATCATCGGCAGCAAGAACCTCCAGTATTAGAAAACAAAAATTAAAAGAATGGAACTGATGCAAATGGAAGTGAATAATTAGGGACAGTCAAAAAGGCGATAGAAAAGGCCATCATATAAACTCAGCCTATAAATATTTCGTACATGTGTTTACATTTTGGCAACATTTTGCCATCAACGCCACTGTGCAGTATTAGTACATGCCCAGAAATTAGCGCAAAACACATAATTTATACACACTTTTTATACAAAAAAAAAAAAAAATAAAAGGAAAAAAAGAAAAAACTTTCACTCTAATGTAGAACATATTAAAGTTTCAGTTGTGTGTATGAGTACGTGTTGTATGTGTTTGTGCGTTCCTTTGCATGTGCCTGATATTGTATTTGTGATATTGTTATGCAAATTCTTTGCAAATTGCAATTAATTAAAAACGATTAGTGAGTGGATACAAATGGTTGCATTAAACAAAGAATAGGGAAATAAAGGCTGTGAAAAAAAATTCGGTTGCTGGTATAAGGAAACGCATTCAGGGCTCTACATGAAAATGTTACGGTTTCGATAGGATGAACGGCGTTGAATTGGCTGGAAATTGGAATTCTTTGTCAATTACATCGTGCTTTTATTGGCTTTTGTTTTCCAGCTTTCAGATAAAATTAATTTTTTAAATCTTTTATTATTTATTTTTCAGTTTTATAACTTTTTTTTTTATTATATCACACGACTCACATAAATTTATTTTTTGACTTCTAAAAAGTTTTCTAATACAAGTATTGTTTAATAAGAGAAAATTCCTGTAACCCTTTACTAGACACTCTTTAGACACTTCCTAAAAGAATGATACGTCCTAAGGCTCTGTAAGGCTCTCTCTATGTCCAGGCTCTGTAAAATTTTTTCGTTGACAGCATGTCCTTCAAACTAAATAGATGGCAATTGATGAGAGTTTTTAGAAGGCTTTGCTGTCGGAATTGTGGCTCGGCGATCCTCATTTTTTTCCTTTTTCAAGTTTCGTCATTTCAGAGAACACATCGATAGTAGGAAATAAAATGTTCGTGAACAAAACGTCAAGCAGTTTGATATGTATAAATCATTGGTCTGAGTATACATTGAACAAAAAAAAATATATATGTATATATTGAAGAAAAAAAAGAGACGCGTCTTAGGCCGTTTCTACATGAAACCAGCCATACATATGTATTTTAATTTAGTGGCCACTTGAAAAATTTAACTTGTAACACGTTCCACCTTTAGCCTGGCTGTCATTTCAATACTTATCATAAAGGAGACATGAAATGTGTGAGAATTAAATTCATACAAACTTATTTGAGCCGAAAGTAATATAAGGGGCCAAACTAAGCACTGATGTAGGGTATATAAAATTTACTCCAATTGCAAATTGATTAGAGAATTCAACCCACCTGCACTCGCAGCGTCCCTCCTAAATGCATGCGCACACTAACAGCATACATGTGCATGCAATCAAAAGAAAATCATAGACGGGGCAAGGAAGAGAGTTTAAGTGAATCAATGAACAAAAACTATTATAAATGAAATTCTGCGGTTTTATCATGACAAAAGTGACATGATATAATAAAAAAAAGGAATTAAAAAGAGCAAATTGCTAAACTGCAGCCACATATGCACACCAGCATGTAACATACTCGTACACTTGAACAAATATTTTATTACATGCATGTGCTTATACGTGTGCATGTGTGCGTATGTATAGACAAACCAACTATAAGGGAATTTAATACCCATTACGATTTTTGTATGGTTTATTAAACAAATTTATCAACGACTTTTCATAGAGAAAAGCTCAAATTTAAATTTGAGATCAAAGATCACACATTTCAAATTTATTTTAGAGCCATCGTGGGCAACATTGCGTGACAGTTTACAACTGACTGTCGAAGCAAGTAATTGATTTTGCAATAGCACGGCTATAATTTTATTAGTTTTTTGTTCATTTGCAAAGGAATACCAAGCAGGCAGCAATTAATCATGTCCAAATACTGGAACACTAAAATCGCAGTTATAACGGGCGCTTCAAGTGGTATAGGAGCCAAAATTGCTGTGAAATTAGCAAATGCCGGTGTAATTGTAGTTGGCTTAGCACGGCGAACTGAACAAATTGATGTAAGTGGAAAGTATGCAACATTTGAAAGCTTTGGAAAATCAAATAAGAATACACAACTTTGAGCTCATAGTAGGGCCATTCTAAAATTCAAGAAATGTATTTTTTTTATTTGCAATTTCTTACAATTTCGTAATTTATTTTTTCAGAATTTAAGCAAAGAAATTGTAGGAGATGGCAAAATTGAATCTCATTACTGTGACTTAAATAATGAGAGCAGCATTTTGGAGGCCTTTAACTGGATACGTACAACTTATGGGGCAATTAATATTTTGATCTGCAACGCTGGCATTATTAAGGCCAACTTTTTAACTGGTAAATTAACTAAAAAATGCTAATAATGGCATAAGAGAAAAAGCGTGCGTCGACATGGCTTATAAACTGCACAAGTTTTCGGCTTTAACAGAGTTCTGTTATCATGCTAACATGGCCTGTTAACTAATAAAAAGGAATTCTCAAAAAAAATTGAGCCATTTAAAACGATTTGCAGGCAAGTGAAAAGGTATTGCTGCATCATTTCCCAAAAGTAGCTCTCTCAAGGGCTATTCAATTTGAGTGAGATTATTTGGCGGATGATCACACTTTATTGGAAAATAGCTAGTGTGAGCGGAGGAACCAGAAATTTATTAATATCAGTTTCTTTGCTCATTTTGAATTCAATACTTCGCCTGTTGACATTACTCTGTTACTGGAACTACATTAGCATTACAAAGGGGTCATTACATGAGCATACTTAATATGAAAACATGGTGTGATGGCTTACCATTTTACTTGTGTCGGCCAAGTTGGTTCTATAGCTTAAAAAATGTTTATATTTGGAGCTTGACATCACACTCGTGTAATAGCAAGTGTATTAAACGCAGTGCAAATCTCATTTGGGCTTTCATAGGCTAAGGTAAAGGTAACGCATTTTATGGCACAAAAGGGCTTATTGGAATGTATGAGAGCCAGTATTCACTGCTTGCTGCATAATGTTGTTTGACATACTTGTTGTGATCGTCTAATACCCAAACAAGCTCCATCAACCTACCATGTGCACATGTAATGGCCGCTTAGCAATACTCTGTTAAACTGAATGTTTACAAAAATTCATTTTCAAATGTATATGCATTAATATGCGTGTGTGTGTGTGTGTGTATGTGTGCTATATAAAATAAAATATTTATAATACTATATATGTTTGTATATATTCTTGTGTTCCAATTTAGAATCTACATCGCAAGAGCTAAAGGAATTGTATGATCTAAATGTGTACGCCACCACAATCTGTTTGCGTGAAGGATTGAAACTTATGCGGACCATGCCAGCAGCAGCAAGAGGTCATATAATAGTTATGAATAGGTAAGTTGGGAAGGAACTGCACACAAAGACAAAACAGTACTTTTCTCTATCATTAGACATCAATTATTCGGCTACTGAACAAGAACTTGGTTTCAAATAATTTTTTTTTTTTTTTTTTGGATTTTGTGCTTTAGACCTAAGAAAACATTTCCCTACAGATTTCCGCCAATCTGAATCAGCAGGGTACAAAATGTTAGCCATAGCCAACTGACACCCGATAACAATAAATTAATATTTTATAGAATCTGAATCATTGAGTTTTAGTGCGATTTACGTATTAAATAACAACTGTGTATGAGTGTGTGCCAAAATGTTGGTACAGTAATTCTCGTTTACTGTTTCATTTGAATTGAATTTGAAATTTTGAAAATAGTTTTTGGTGCAAAATGTTAGCAAACGTTACACTTTATTATGAAGTAATTATTTTACAACGGATGTCCTTTTACAAATATTTTTAAAATCTACTTTCAATATTTCGTTCCTCATTCTACTTTCGTTTACAAGGACAGTGTGCTTTAAATACTTTCTTTTCATATCAAAACCACATCAAGACCAGTAGTTAGAATTATTATTTAACTACAATGTGCGAGGAATTTTATTAAGATTTTCGCAAACAAAATACAAAAAATTCCGTAGTCAAAGTAATAGAATAGCTTTGACAAGCAACCAGCTTTGAAGAACATACACAGACAATATTTATGCCTCTAACAGTGCAAATTGTGCAATTAACAAGTTGAATGCTAAGTTTTTAAAGTTTTTAAATGTTATAAAAATCATAGCAGCTATTTCATACCTTTGATTCTGACTCCCTGCTCCTTATTTTTTGACACTTTCAAGCAGTGCCTCTTCGTTTTTTTTCTACTTGTATGTACATGCCATTAACTTGCGCTTATTTACACGGCAACACATATAATTGTCTTAAAGGCAGACTCCATGGCTTGGCAGGATACTACAACATTTATATCTTGCGAATGCATAATGCTTACATTAACACTGTCGAAAAAATTTTTATCATGACGAAAGAAATTATGTTGAATAATAAAAAGCAAATTTACCACCTTATTAACACATTAATTGAACTTAAAAGCATTTTACGCACATTTACACGCAAATGCACACGCATCAATTGTATATTCAAGGCAACAATCTGAAGATTTTATACCCATATGCTCCCTATTTAAATATTTTATAGATGACCGTAGGCGAATACATGAATTTGTTTATTGGTATGAGTGCGTTAAAAGTGTTGAAGTGTTGATTGAAATGCAGATGTGTGTACTCGCATTATCAAATAATTAGGAGTACTCAAGATAAACTCAAGGAACAATTTCATTAAATTTGTATTGTGTTCTGGCGGATTTGCCTGCAGTTGTATTCCAATATTTATAAGACCGTACACATACCAGCTGCCTGAGCTGGGTTCGGTTAGCGTAACAGTTTATCTAAAAAGTGCTCCAAAATTAATGCCAGATGTCAGTTGTATTCCAAAATTAATGACAGATATAAATTTGCCGCAATTTGATTAAAGTATTCGCAACTTTAAAAAATAATTTGTCAGAGGTGACAGTTTAGAGTTAATGAAAACAGAGCGTTACACGATAGAACAAGTTTACTACTCAAACGGCAAGAAATTCCTCCATTAATTTTTTAGCATTCTCCAGTCTAGTAAATACTAGCAACTGTTAGTGCCTTCCCTAAAGAAAAGCGGAAAGCGTTTTTTAGCTGTCAAAAGTTCTCATGGCCATATACATATTCTCTATGGAGCATACCGAAATAACATGGTGGCAACGCGACGGTAGCGCAATGCATTTGGAAAACCCGATTTTGACAGCGCGTTTTTTAGTGAAGTGAGGTGAAGCAGCAAACAGCTGTTTTTATTATTATTTTTTTTCATTATTATATTAGTTATTATAAAACTCTCCAATATAATATTGATAATATATTTTTTTTCTTATTTTTCCTTATTAATTTAGAATATAAACGAACCAATTATATAATCCATGCTTCTATGACAAAAAGCTGAGAAAATTATGAAGCACTACCATTGCTAAAAAAAAAAAATTTGTATCTCATTTTAAAAAATTATCAGGGTCGCTATATTAATTTTTTTGATAACCTTGTTTTTATCCTTTTGACATAACGTTGCCGCTTTTGTTAGGTATGGTACTCAAAGCATATTGAGGCGACATCTATTTCAAATTTAGAGAATACTATACTAATCTATTTGGAACAGAGTTAGTTCGAGGAGTTAAATTTAGAAATCCTAATCGTCATGTCAGTGAACTAAATCGGCCAGACATTCATACCCACATCCATATCTTCATTCCCTCCAATATTTACTTCTAAATTTTTTAAGCGATAAGGACATCATATCCCATTAGAAAGTTAACGTGCTTATATATATTTACTATCTGTGTTTTCATCGGTGGGGATTTACAAAAATTAAACGTCTGACTTGATGTTATTTAAATCTTATACTGCTAGAGAAAGGCAAAAGTTATTGCGATGAAAATATTTTTCTACACACAGATTTTATTAGTTGCGTCAAGAATCCATTTTGAGACCCGAAATTAAATCCTTTCTAAATATAATAATAATAATAGTAATAATAATAATAATAGTAAATAGCTGCTACACTTCATTATTTGTCTACTGTGAATTGCCCAAATAATACAATTTTCATTGCATTTACTGCATGGCCAAACTTGTAAGGTAAGAATTTAATTCCCCCACACACACACGCGCAATATTTCAACCACAAAATGGAAGAGAATGAATGCAAAATGTCCTTTATATTAAAAATCCATATTAAGTAAAAGTTTTGTTGAAATGAACATGTTATTTCACATAATGAAAAGCACTTAAGCTACTTTTCTTTTTAATGAAATCGAAAACAAAATATTAAGTGACCACATCAAGGACTTTTTTTAATGGTATTCCAAGCCAGTGCCAAGTAGCGATAAAGTAAAACAGTAATAAGGAAAACAGCGGGTACGAGGAATAAAATTTGACAAATTTAAAGACCACGGAAATGCGTTTGTACTCGGTGGTTGATAAAATTTGATTAAAGTGATGGCGTTAATGCTAATGGCTTCTACGAAATAACGCAGAAATACGGCCAGACAAACAGCCGCCAGACCCAAAAGTACTCAAATAACACATGTATGTATAGGGAAGGCTTGGTAATGTGTTTGCTACATTCCAGCTTAATGATAATAACATTGATATTTTGCCACAATGCACTTTATACATTTACAAATTACTATTATCTTTTAACTGAGTTCGTGGCTGAAATGGGAGCAAGCACAGTCATGTACAAACACAGGCAAACATGCATATGGAGGCATCTAAATGAACTTTCTGGGAAAAATATTATCTTATTGCACCCCCAGCTGTTTTCACACAGAAAAAAAAGGAGAATAAGTATAGTAGACTGGGCAGACACACAAAGTAATGCATTTAAAAATTGGCAATTTATGTTAAATGGTCCCAAAAGTTGAGTAAAATGGCGAATGGAATCTTTTCGAAGATTTCAATAGGCAAGGCCAGTTTTGCATTTGGCAGCACTGAAATTGCATGAATATTAAAATGTCAAGAACTGTAGAAGATGTACATGCTCTCGCGACTTGTGTATAATAAGAGCCATTTACGACACGCAAAGTTGGCAAAGTCTCCTCAATTTTATTTTAATTTTTGTTAAGTGTTTAGACACGAAAAGCTTTTTTATCAAAGTTTTACTAAAAACGTGTAAATCATGTTTATATCAAGTATGTACTGTTGTAAGAGATTACCTTGTGCCCGTGTCACAAATGACTCTCTTTTCTCCTCTGATCAGCAAGCTCACGATTTGGCCAACAAATAAACTTTGCATGTCTAAATTAGCACTAACTGTCTAAAAGTTTCCGATTACTTTAAAGCATAGGGGAGTGTGATATCAGAGTGGCGGTATTAAAAGTGACAGAAAATTCAATCTTATTTTAATCTGCCATTATATTTACTTAAATTTATTCTGCAAACAAACCAGTTGTACGATATCTTCTACTAACACTGGTCAACAAAAATATAATTTTAATGAAAAAAATGTATTAAAAACACCCCCAGCATTCTCGAAACACCCTGCGGTGCATAGAAAGGCGGTTGATGTAAAATATTAGCTTTAAAAACACAGATTTGCTAAACTGACTCAAAACAAAAAGAGAAGTCAATTACGATTTACTTTTTAAAATATAAAAAAAAAACATTTTTTAAGCTCCCGCTGAGTGCTTTACAGCAAGAATTAACTGCCATTTTTCTCAGTGTAGGTATTTTCAACGGTTTAAGTCAGAAACTGTTGCACTTGCATGCTTTTGTGTCATAGCAGAACAACAACTACAACTACAACTACTTTGGTAATAAAAATAGTAAAGTAACTGTTTATGTTGATATTTGTATTGAACTCAAAGGATTGTTCCATGATTTCACACATTGTACAGTGGGTCAAAAAATATAAGGTATTAGAAATTCTTATAAATTATGAACTGAAAACTAAAAATTTTTTTCAACATTTATATTCGATTTGGGCATTAAAAAAGTCCGATCAGTTTGTGCTGCGAAAAAAAAATACATTATTGTGATATAAAATATTCATATATGCAACATAATACTATTCCATTAAATAATATTTTTTAATACTTTTAGGTAATTTTGTAACAATTTTTATTTAGAAATAAAAAGAAAAAAAAATTCAATTATATTGGCTAAGACCTTTATTTTCCAGACAGATTCACTGGAGGGGGAGTTTGCCACTACATCTGCACTGTTTGTAAAAAACTCTGACTCTTCTGATGATCTGCACTAGTAAGCCGTGAATAATCGAGTTCGATAGGTTTTAATGAACAAAAATAAAATTTCTTCTGAATATTAATTTTTGGAAAATAGAACGTTATGAATTTTAAATTAGTTTAATAATATTTGCCGCATCGAAAAACCTATTTTTATTTGGAGTAGCAAACGACATCTAACAGAAGTGTCGTACTTATTAAATTTAAATATATCCACTTTGTTCCAATCAAATTCCTTCAAACCCAAATTATTTATGTTCTTCCCCAACTAAAATTTAATTGCATTCGGCATCACTGTCGAATTGCAATTTAATGGTGGTTTTCCCCCCAGTATGGCTTTCCAAATGCATTAATGGCTACGGTTTATATCAGCTTTTGTTTGGAGTAATTTAAATACTGTAACATACAAATAAATTAGGGCAACTCCAGACTATAAAGCGCAAATTTTTAATGCAAAATAAACTATATTTCGAATACTGTTTCAGCGTTTTGCCTTATATATGAATTTTATAAAGAAGTTTAGAGGATAGAAAATGAGGATAAATATTTTGATACGTTTATCTACTTTGTAAATAACTGCTGGAGTTGTATTGCCTACCGGAAAGTTACCACGAAAGCATGCTGCAGCACAATTAGAAAAAATAGGGAAAGTCGGAATAAATTCGCAATATATAAAATACTTAATAGATTTACATACTACAAGCTGTGAATCGAAGAGGCCGCGACAAACTTTACGATTCTACTATTTGGAGACTCTGCAATCTGATTTATGTTTGGCTATTTTATGAACGTATAGAACGTATAATATCTGTTAATTTGAACCGATTGCTAATATGCACATCAAATTAATTATTTTAGTTTCAACAAACCAATAAAAATTCTCTCAATATTCCGAGTTAGAAGTGAATACTGATTAAAAGCAAATAAAGTGAAAGCAATAAGTGTTTAGTCCCTAATCCGATTGCAAAGTAAACAATATTAATTTAATTAAAGATATAAATTTTTTTTAATTTTTAAAATATCTTTATTCGCATTGAAAGAAGATAAATATATTATCCTTTTTTTTCGATATACTTCGAGACCTTTCCAATGATATATAATATATTTACTTTGTTGTAATTAAATTACTTTCATAACAGTTTCAAATTTATGTACACAAAACTGCCTGCTATGCGCTTCTCATAGTAGCAGCAGTATTTGCTATATAAACAATGTATTTAAAGCTATGTAAAGCCTGACCCTTTTTTTTGTATGGTCCTATAAATATTGGGTGTGATGCAAAAGAAAAATTTTTTTAATTTTTCCTTTCGCGCCACTCACACAAGCATAAGAATTACACATACTTTTTTAAGAGTGTTTTGAAGGTATGGAGATCAGTATAACTGTAATTTTTTTCGGCGTTAAGCAAACTTGTGAAATATTCACTCGTGATATGCAATTCTCTAAAGCTAAATGGAACAAAATTTCTATCAAGCATTCAGTGATCCGCAGATAAAATTACAGGATTATATGTGAAGATAAGCGCTTCGTGTGAAATACGTTTTTAAAAAATAGTCGCATGCGATATTTTATATTCTCTATATAAGCCGCAAGAAATGAGTATTGAATTTGTCACTTTTTATATAAGTTGCGTCACTGCATCTAAAGCAATCTTCTTCAGGGGTCATGCCTATGTGGCCATGAAGCCAGGCTATTCAACAGGCAATTTAACTGCATATATGGAATACCTGAATTGTATGTGTCTTTGAACATACGACTTATTGCAAAATATTCGTAAATATCACTTCTGAGAGTGATACTCCCATGTCGACTTTTAAAAAACCATTCTTCCTCAGCGGATCACACTTATATGAGCTCACATATTCCTACAAGAAAGTCTGAAGTTTCACATTCCCCAAAATTCGCTTTCTAAAAACTTGTTCTAAATTTGAACAAAACCCAAATCTCTTCTGAAATCTTTGAAAGCTTTTCCTTCGACTCAGCAGCACATACTGGTATAATACATTTGCATGCGCTCCACACTAGAATATAAAATATTTGTAACTGAGTAACAGCGGTACAAATTGGTACTTTTTCTCTTGATAAGTTAAATGTACTGCAAACAATTTATAGTTTTAAGGCTCTTTTACTTTTGGTACTTTTACTCTTTTCGATGAAACTCGTTTACAAATAATTGATGGCCTGTAAAAACTCTGTAAATCCAACTAATTTTACAAAATATTTTCATACAATATATTGATATAATTTTATATACAAATTCTTAAATTAACATATGTGCCTCTTACGATTTTGATCTGAATGAAATGTTCCAAAAAGACTTGACCTTCTCACAATTCTGTAGAATTTTGGAGCGGTCTAATAAGCAAACCAATTTGTTCGAATTTGTTCGTTTCTTTAATGAAGACAATGATACACTGCTGAAAAGCCTGAACTTTAACTAGTGCTCTAGAAGCTTTTTGTCACAGTGGTGGTGTTAAAGTTAGTAACTGCAAACAATCATATGATTTTTATTGCAGCAGTATGAATTTATGATTGCGTTTGTCTGACTTTCACTTGAGTGTTTCGTATAAAAATTGCATTTGTTTGCATACGTGAATGTATTAAGGGAAAATTGTTATTGTGGCAGTTTGTTTTATTTTTGTTGTTGCTGTTGTTGCTTTTTCTTGACATGATGCCTGACATTTGTTACGTGTATGTGCGTCTGCATGCGTGTTCCCTTTTATTTTATTTTGACATGCGTGAGCATTAAATAAAAATAAAACGTAAAATAACTCAATTATTTAACATAATTAAGTATTTACCAGATATAATGCATAATGTCATTTCATGCACATATACATAAATAAGTAGTCACACACGCATACATACATGTGTACTGTGGTGTGATGTATGCATTAAAGGCGTGCATTGATGTAACTAAAACTGTTAAGAATATATCGGAGAATGAGGTAACTTTTAGCTCTCGTGTACTCACTCTGTTTAAGCATAAGTGGTATTTTGAGATTTTATATTAAAAATCTTGTGAACCAAATTTTTGTAAATCTGACGATTTTGTAAATGATTTTACAGGATGAAAAAGCAAACCAAGTCAGAAAAAATATAAGGCAAATTTCAAAATATATAAACCTAAAAAGTTTTGTCATGAAATAGAATATCTCCAAACTATTTGAACGACAAGTAAATTAGCTTGATATTTACATATATATTTACTTTGACATACAGTAGTGTTTCTACGCAACGTAAGGTTTTTTATTAAATTATTATTACTAAAAATTATATTTTCAAATACACTGATTTCAGTCCATAGAAGACTTGATTACCATTTATAAAATTAAAAAAAACTACAGATGTAAAATTTCAAAAATAATAAATCAATAGAATAATAGAAAAATAAAATAATATAATAGAAAAATCAGTATAACTTACATACCTTCTGTGGTTTTATGTTTAATAATGCGATGTATAGAAAATCCAAGGAATAGTGCTCTCCTATAGTCTCCTGTTGAAAATCGTAGATTTATTTTTTTTTATCACAAACAAAATTCCATGTATCGGAAACTATAATTTTTTATTTTTCTTAGCCAAGTTTTTTTCATAAAATAATATATTTTGCACTTTTATTTACATACTCTTGAAATATTTTTAATATATATGATTATTTAGATTTTTTTTAAATACATTTTATATAAAACTTTTATATAAAACACATCATTTTCTTTCTGTGAGCATTTTTTAAACTCCTTTTAGCACTGCTTTTAAAACTTGTCACGGTCACACTGCACTGAAACTGTTACACTTTAGTTGTGCCAATGCACGTCTTCAGAACGCGCACCAATGCAGTTAAGTATGAGCAAATAGATGCATATAAAATTTCGCTGCCACACGAAATAGTATTATATTTAATATTGTTTGTATATTTTATTGCCAACTGTATTAAATAAACACAAAAACACACGCAGCTTTTTGTTCTTGATTTCCCTTCGTCCTTGAAGCTGTTTCGCACACTTTTGTATACTTTTATTTTAATGTGTATTTAATATAAAAATGTATACAAATTTTATGTAATTTTCATAGTTAAAAAGCATGATATAAATTTATACACAAATTGTATGCTCGCTTCATTTATTAAAATATCGCTTGAATGGAAATTATTAACAGACAGAAGAAAACAAAGCGAGAAGCAGCTCGTAAATATATTTCGGCCACATGAGTGCGTATGAGTGTTATTAATTTGAACTTATCTTTGGATCTATTGAACGACGAGTGAGTTATTATGGTCATCGTTATTGTTATTGTTTAAAATAATTACGATTAAACACAATCAGTTTCAATCTGTTCGCTAATTAAAAGTTGTTTGTGCATAACTTTACGCAGAAGGGTTCTCAATGATGTTGGAAACTGGCAAAATGTTATTGAATTGAAAAGCTTTTTCAAATATCCAAAAGTTTAGGCCGCATTTGAAACTCTGTTTATTCTATTATTTTTATAATGTATACAACAATTTGTTATATTGTTGCCTTTCCAAAGCGGAAATCTTATTTCAAAAAGAAATGTCGTAAAATTATCTACCACGTGATTATAAGAAAAATGTCATTGCAGCAAGATTTCTTTCGTGTAGAGGGTGTTTTTTGAGAGTTTCATAAATTTAAATCATACTAAGGCTAACAAATATATTTTTAACATTAATGAAACACCAATTTTCAGAAACTTGAGTAGAAATTTTGACATAGACAAGTGACTTTAAAAAGCACTAAAGAAAATCACTAAAAGTATCTTTAAGAGTGTCAATTTTAGAGCCTATCATGTGGCATATGAATCAATCCTATTCAAATCACATGCCAAAGATATTGGTGGCAGATAATTGAGGTATGATAAATAGACTAATCATGTATTCTAACATACTGACCATCACCGTTTTAGAACTAATAACTCCGCCTTCTGAATTATCCCCCAACCAAATATGACAATTATGCTAATTTATATATTCATCCAACCAAAAATGGGCCGCACTGGCAAATAAAATTTTGAATGAAAGTTCAATATCAATTTGTAATTCAGGCCGTTCTTAAGTGTTGTTCTGAAGTAAGTCTATCCATATTGAAATGTCATAGTAAATTAAGAAAAGGCAACCATCAGCTGTTAAATGTGTTGTCAAATAAACCAATTCAATATTGCGAACCTTAAAAAAAACTCCCTGTATTAATATTTTAAGTTCGCATGCAGCTACAAAGAAACTCTATATTTCATATACATATATTACTAAGCTAAACAACGAAACGTGTCGTAAAATGTACGAAATTGTTTATTAATAGGATTTTTATCTGTTTTGCTAACATGTACATGGTGGGCAAAAATTATCATCCTATTGAAAAATTCTATAATTTTTGGCCTTTTTGAAAATGAATCAGTGTAATCCTCAAGGGCGCTGGTTGCTGCTGTTGGCATTCGTCCGATATTAAATGTTCAAATAATATAAAGAGACAAAGGAGATATTGTGTGGTCTGAAGATGCAGCTAACAATGCCGAACCATATGTGCCGCATAATTCGGCATTAAGAAAAAGATGCTGTTAATGTGTTAAGTTGCAAAGTGCAGACAATGTATCTGCTGCTATCAATTAACTGCACTGAGCTCGGTTGACACCGTTTTGCAACACCTTGTACTCATATAAGAAAGTGTCATATATTCCAAATTAAAATATTATAAAAAGTATTTTCACAGCAGTGCTGCTGCATTATATCCTTCAACTGAGAGCACACGACTACATCAATAGTGGCTTGAAATATAATTAAAAAAGAATTTTTTATTTAAGACTCTGTTAAAACCATGAATGACTCTCATAAATATGTTTTTGAAAAAAAGAGAAAAAAAATGTTTCTCGCTTTAAGCAAATAACGAATTAAAGCTTTTTAATTGATTCACACAATTTATCTTTAAAACAAAAAAAATTCAGCAAGTTTTAATCACTTTTGATGGTTCAATTCCACTCAACTATCATGCGACTTTCTTTACTCGCTAACGCATCTATTTGCCCAAAAAATACATGATGTAAATTTTTTTTCGAATAGCTGAACAGTGTTGCCAATACCCTATTCTGTTATTTAGCATACATGAAAATAAATATTATAAAATGAATAAGTTGTTGCCGGGAAATTAAGTCAAAGTATTGTTAAAGAGTTTGTAAAGTTTTTTTATCCCGACGCCCTTTGATTACTGTACAGAAAATCAGAAATCCAGCTCCTGAATATAAATATAATAAACAATAATAACGATAACGAAAATGACTATTTGCCACAGAAATACTGCGAGAGAAAACTTGAAACATCGTCACTCCAAAGGAAAAGGTACGAAATCATCGCTATGACAACGTTTTTATTACTGAAAACTATAAATTGATGGCAGGTTTGGTCGGCAAATTGATGTGTCTTGCTTGTCACATTAATTTCTCTTGCTCAGTACATTTGCATACTTAATTTAAACATCCTTTCATTTTAATTACATAAAATCGCAGATACTTTAAAAGTAACAAACTACAAACATTATTATATTCTCTGAATTTCTTATTTTTACTTTTTGCTTTTCTTTTTGGTTATGTGTGTAATAAATTAAATCGCATTTAGCATCCTGGGTCATCGCATACCAAATATACCCGTGCCTCTGTTCAGCGTCTATCCAGCAACAAAACATGCCATTACAGGATTGTGCCAAACAGTACGCCAGGAAATACATTTTCTCAAATTAAATATAAAATTAACAGTAAGTAAACATTTGACTCATGTAACGCCAGCTTAAAGCAATTACAAAAGAAGGAGAGAAATTAATTTAATATTCACAAACCATCAAATGAAGGATTTAAGAAAATCCTTTTACTTATAAGAAGGAAGAAATTAAACTGAATTGAATTGAAGTAAATTTAAAGCCACGATTAAATCCGCGAGAGTATTTCAATTTGTTTTGCATAGAGTGTCTTTTATTTGCCTCTGTTCGTATTTAAATACATCATTTATTTTGCTTTTAACCTTTTTGTTCAAATAAAACTGCACTTGCGTGTACGGATTTTATAGTTTTCATATTTAAATTTCAATCAAGTGTTTAAATATAAAGAACTGAAACGGAATTAACAGTAGAGACAATCAATTTTTAGCACAACCCACTTTATGCCCATTACATCTATTTCATATTATTTTATTTTATCTTCTTTATCTGTATACGGCAGGGCCATCAGCGTTGTTGTCCTCATCAACGGCAGCTTTTTCCACTTCATAATCTGGCCAACAAAATATCACACATGTAAAACGGAGCAATCAAACAGACTTTTGTAATTGTTCCTTTTGTTTTTGTTTTTGTTTTTGTTTTCATTCCTTTTCGCGTTTTTGTTGTTTTATTTTCCATTTGATGATTTCTTTTTTAATTTCCTTGTTTTTTGCCTTTTTTTGTTTTGTTTTGTTTGGTTTTGTTTTGTTTTGTGTTGTTGACATATCCAGCAACATCATCGACCATTCAACAACAGAACAACCAAAAGATATAATTGTAAAAAATTTACACACAAAAAACCAATAGACGGAGAAATAGGCAAAAATAAAACAAAATCCATGAGTTGCATGAATGAAAACCTCGTAAAATATAACCAGCCAAACGCATTTACTTACAAATACACGGCCACGGACACGGACATGGACACGGACACAGACACGGCAAACAAATAAGAGGATAAGCATATACAGAAGTGATTGCAAAAATAGTATCGCGATAATGTTTGTGGTAAAATGTATAAATAGTTTATAATAAATATGATTTACAACACGCTTGAAGCTTTCAATTTGCTGTAAACTTTCAAGACTAAGTACACTGATCCCTCGTTAAACACGATGAGACCTTTCAAATAAAAAATTCATTTATGAAATTCTAATATGAAAGGGTGTCTTAATTTTAGGGGCCGATCTTGGTTTTGTCATTTCTTTTTATTATGATATAGTATGATTTAAATATATATAGAGGACACCTCCATCCCGTGGTCCAAATTTTCAATCACGCCTAGGCATAATTGGGTTTCTATATTGCTAATGTAGCTCTTGTATGGTTCCTGGTTTATCTATGTACAGCTTTTCTTTCAAATAACAGCAAAGGTAGAAGTCCAACGGTGGCAAATAACATGACCTTGGCGGCCAATTGACATAGCCTCCTGGTGAGATAACACGAACATTGAATTTGTTGTGCAAAGGAGCCGTTGCTTCGTTAGCTGTATGGCAAGTGGCGGCGTCCTTTTCAAACTACATATCGTCCAGATCGATATCTTCTAATTCGCTTCTGAAAAAGTTCATTATCTTCTCACAATAGTGAATACCATTCACAGTAATTGATGCTTGGGCGTAATTCACATTCAATATCGGCTCTTAAAATGTAATCACTCTTTATTTGCCAAATTAAAATTAAAAAAAAACCAAAAATTTTGGAAAATTCTTAAAAGAGACTGGGAGATAGTCTAGCATTTACATCGATTCACATAGAATCTAACTTCTGCAACTGACAAACTAATTGGATATACATTTATTCTCATCAGATTGTTGGGCATCAGTACGTCACCATCAACCCAACACCATTTTTTGGTTTTGACGTGCAACGAGTACTTTGACAGTTGGTTTTTTGTTGTAAAATTTAATCACTTTTTTGCGATTTAATATCAAACAATAAAGTATATGTATGTTGTGCCAAAAATTGGACGTCACAACGTTAATAGCAGTTGAAACGATTGGCGAATGCCTTTTTTCAATTTCTATGTAACTCGTGCCGAGTCTTTGATGTTTTTTCAACTCTTAGCGAGTTACAGTGTCTCAGAGTTTATCAGCCTTTAGAAGCCACTATATACAATGTTATGTTGGCTTTGGGAGTTCTGCGACCCAGTCCTGACCACATGAAAAGTCACACAGCAATCAGATGTTATAGAATATATGCGTTTTTATTCCTATAAAAATAAATCTTACCCAGTAATGCAATGCTGCTATATTTATATCCACATGTGTTGTAGTTCAATTTCATAGTTTTTATTTTTGTTTTTGTGTTTATAAACCATCTTTTTTAATCCCTGCATACATGTGTTTGAATGTTAAATTGGATTGGCACAAGCTCGCGTTTGCAGAAACGGACTACAATTTTTAACATCCATATCAGAAACGGCAATATTCTGTTGTCGTTTGATGCTTTTCAACGCTGGATAATCATAAAAATGTAAATTCACACACATACGCGAATGGCAGCTCTTAACAATAACAACAGCGGCGGCAGCATCAGCAACAAATGTTGGAAAATGAAAAATTTTAGTGGCGGTCTTTTTGGTTTCAACTAAACGGCCGGACACTTGCAAATATTCGAATGTATTTATTTTATAGGAAAATTTTTTGTTTGTTAGTTTTTCTTTTTGTTCGCTATGCCAGACTGTTATATGACTGGTGAAATATGGCATCTTTGTTGAAAAATTGTAAAAGTGTGGCAAAAGTTTATACAAATTTTCCCAAGAACACAAGTTTCATGCGATCAGAGTTGCTTTTACTTCAATCACCGAAAAGAAATTGGTTTGCATCATTTTTGTATGATAATAAAGCAACTCCGATCGCACGAAAACTATCAATTTACAATAATTTTCATGAGCTTTAGTAAATGGTATAGTTTGTCAAACAAAAGAGCACATTTTTATGTCACACTATTTCATTTTTCTAGAACAGATGGCAAATTTGACACATCTTATGACTTTGTAGGATAGTGAAACGAGACCTTTAGTAATCCTGCTACTTGACAACGTATAAAAAAAGAAGTAAATGGATAAAAATTAAAAAAGGAAAAGCATTGCAGTTTTGTGGCAACTTATAAAGTCTATTAAAAAGTCAAATTCAACAACCGTTTCCACATACATAAATGTATGATGTTCATACCACACTGTCATACAAGCGAACATTTTATCAAATCAGCTGTACCCCACTGTAAAACCATTATCAATCAGCTGCGCTTGTGCTATGCAATTTGTGACAATTTTGCTACTCAATATTTGTTTCAGTAAGAATGTGTTCACATACGTCGAGTCTTAATGCAAAACTTATTACTTTTACTTCTTTAAAGCACCTGCGGCGTTCACACTGTCGTAGTCTTTCTTACAAAAATATTTAATTTTTATAATGAGTGTGAGTAAAAGGGTGCTGCTACGAATGAGAAAACAAAAATTGTCCACACTACATGATGTTGTCTACTCGTTTCTTTTCCCCTCGTCTCTCTCCCCTAAAAACTACCAATCTTAAAATTAAGACTCTAGGTATGTGAACACAGTCTAACTTAGAGCCTTTTAACTTCCACATTGCAACAAATCGGCTTTGAAGAATGCAACTGTTACTTTCTAAAACAATTTCAGAAATAAATTCTATAAAATCCATCTCTTAAGAAATCACTAGATACCAAAAGTGTGTATGTGTATGAGTCTGTTACGAATAGAGTTGTTGATCTTATAGATGAGATATGCCTTTTGAATGTGTGAGTGCAATATGAATACGGTGTTGTGTGTACATACGTTTGTGTGTGTGTGTTGTGTGTGCGCATGAATATGCATGTAGAGTAGTAAGTGCCTGCGGGTAATTAAATGGGAAACAAGTAAAAAATTCCTTGTTTCTTTTACTCTCTAGGACACTTATTCACATCGTCAACATTACTACACTAGTATTTCATTGGTATGTAGATATGGATGTGTGCGGGGTGTAGTTATGGAAGTAGCCATCAACAACATCATCACTTCTATCATCATTATCATCATCATTTCCATCTATGGGCAAGTTTATCGTCATATCGCCATGAAATAAAATATATAGTTCTTTTATATTCCGTAATTTGCAATTAAAATGTAATTTAACTGACGTTTATATTGGATTCATAAAAACATTAAAAAACGAAAAAACATACAACAATCCAACAACAAGAGGGAAAATATCATGGGAAAAAGGGGTTTAAACAAAAATAACAGCGCGAACAAGAAGAGCACAAGCACTTTAATGGAATATTGAAAACTATGGTTATTTAAGAATAGCGCTGATAGTGACAAAATAAAGAGCTATTTATGAATGAATGAATGAATGTTTCCATTAAAATAGATAAGCCTAGCAAAAAAGAAGAAGAGAAAAAAACAGAGTGGCGTTGATATATGTATGCATGTATGTGCGGATGTGTGCATAAATATACATACACATGGCTTTTTTAATTTCTACTCCTGTTATAAATTTGTGAGAGTGTTTGTATGTTTGTAACTTGAAATGTCTGTTACACTACACGCGTATTTGCATTAAGCTAAAATCGAATAAAAATTGTCGCTTTTCACAATTGTCTTTTACACAGGGTATTACAATAAGATCGTGCTTTGTTACTGGTTTGACATTTTAGCAGTTGTTAAGTGTTAATCTAAAAAGTAAAGAACGGCATATCCTTCAGCAAAATTACCAAAACAATAGTAGACGATTTTACTTAGATTCTGGCGAAAGAGATATGAAAGTTATATAAGTTATTTAAATCGTGTGTGACCGATAACCTAAAACATAAAAAACCCGTTTTTAAAGAAGACTAAAACACAAAAAAAAAAAAAAATTTGGAAAAGTATATAATAAGCGATTTTGCGCAAAATTCATGTACACATATGCATTCACAAAATAATTCGTAATTAAATTACGATGTGCACACATCTTTGATGGATCTTTCATAAATTTCAAGTTTTCTAATCAATTTTTACATCTTTGATTATATTGAAGAAATGAAAATAAGTTTCGAAAAAAAAGCATAGCTACTAGGCAAGAAAATTAAATTCTTATTAAATTTTGATTTACAACATTTTTATAAAATTTTTATTCTTTAAGCTTAATAACCACAAAAACTGAAAATTTTTTAGAGCATTAACCCTGGCCTTGTGGATACTGACTTCTTAAGCGTTTATTCCCAAACGGTTGCTAATTTGCCTAAATTGGAAACTGAAGATGTCGCTCAAGCTGTTTTCTATGCCTTAGAAACCCCCAATTACGTACAAGTGGAAGATATAACATTGCAGGCAATGAGATGTCATGGCATAGACGATGATTAAGCGGAAACATTTCAATCACAACTTTGACAATGTTTATTAATTGATTTACTAAGTTTCATGAAGAAAAAGAAATTTGAAAAGTTTACAGCATAAACACATTTCATACAATTCAAAAATATATTTGAAAATTTATATAAAATGAAACTGTATTTTTTTAAAACATAAAATAAACAGACAATAGCAAAAAAAGTCAAAATTTCCATTCAAAAATAAACAAACGGACGTTTTCAAAGTTTGACGATTTTCGGCCAAAAATGCAAAGGGTACCCCCTTATTAAAAATTTAAATTTATCCCAAATCTCGAAAAAAAAATGTTTGTCTTTATTATTAACCAAAATATATTTTAAACATTTAAAAACATAAAATAAACAGACAAGAACAATAAAAAGTCAAAATTTCCATTCAAAAATAAACAAACGGACGTTTTCAAAGTTTGACGATTTTTGGCCAAAAATGCAAAGGGTACCCCCTTATTAAAAATTTAAATTTATCCCAAATCTCGAAAAATAATTTTTGTCTTTATTGTTAACCAAAAAATATTTTAAACATTTAAAAACATAAAATAAACAATCATGAGCAAAAAAAACTCAAGTTTTCCATTCAAAAATACACAAACGGACGTTTTCAAAGTTTGACGATTTTTGGCCAAAAATGCAAAGGGTACCCCCTTATTAAAAATTTAAATTTATCCCAATTCTCGAAAAATAATTTTTGTCTTTATTATTAACCAAAAAATATTTTAAACATTTAAAAACATAAAATAAACACACAAGAGCAAAAAAAACTCAAGTTTTCCATTCAAAAATACACAAACGGACGTTTTCAAAGTTTGACGATTTTTGGCCAAAAATGCAAAGGGTACCCCCTTATTAAAAATTTAAATTTATTCCAAATCTCGAAAAAAAATGTTTGTCTTTATTATTAACCAAAATATATTTTAAACATTTTAAAACATAAAATAAACAGACAAGAGCAATATAAAGTCAAAATTTCCATTCAAAAATAAACAAACGGACGTTTTCAAAGTTTGAAGATTTTTGGCCAAAAATGCAAAGGGTACCCCCTTATTAAAAATTTAAATTTATCCCAAATCTCGAAAAATAATTTTTGTCTTTATTGTTAACCAAAAAATATTTTAAACATTTAAAAACATAAAATAAACAATCATGAGCAAAAAAAACTCAAGTTTTCCATTCAAAAATACACAAACGGACGTTTTCAAAGTTTGACGATTTTTGGCCAAAAATGCAAAGGGTACCCCCTTATTAAAAATTTAAATTTATCCCAATTCTCGAAAAATAATTTTTGTCTTTATTATTAACCAAAAAATATTTTAAACATTTAAAAACATAAAATAAACACACAAGAGCAAAAAAAGCTCAAGTTTTCCATTCAAAAATACACAAACGGACGTTTTCAAAGTTTGACGATTTTTGGCCAAAAATGCAAAGGGTACCCCCTTATTAAAAATTTAAATTTATTCCAAATCTCGAAAAAAAATGTTTGTCTTTATTATTAACCAAAAAATATTTTAAACATTTAAAAACATAAAATAAACAATCATGAGCAAAAAAAACTCAAGTTTTCCATTCAAAAATACACAAACGGACGTTTTCAAAGTTTGACGATTTTTGGCCAAAAATGCAAAGGGTACCCCCTTATTAAAAATTTAAATTTATCCCAATTCTCGAAAAATAATTTTTGTCTTTATTATTAACCAAAAAATATTTTAAACATTTAAAAACATAAAATAAACACACAAGAGCAAAAAAAGCTCAAGTTTTCCATTCAAAAATACACAAACGGACGTTTTCAAAGTTTGACGATTTTTGGCCAAAAATGCAAAGGGTACCCCCTTATTAAAAATTTAAATTTATTCCAAATCTCGAAAAAAAATGTTTGTCTTTATTATTAACCAAAATATATTTTAAACATTTAAAAACATAAAATAAACATACAAGAGCAATAAAAACTCAAGTTTTCCATTCAAAAATACACAAACGGACGTTTTCAAAGTTTGACGATTTTTGGCCAAAAATGCAAAGGGTACCCCCTTATTAAAAATTTAAATTTATCCCAATTCTCGAAAAATAATTTTTGTCTTTATTATTAACCAAAAAATATTTTAAACATTTAAAAACATAAAATAAACACACAAGAGCAAAAAAAACTCAAGTTTTCCATTCAAAAATACACAAACGGACGTTTTCAAAGTTTGATGATTTTTGGCCAAAAATGCAAAGGGTATCAAAAATTGCAATATACCGCAAAGTCCGAAAAAAATTTTTTGTCTTCATTATTAACCAAAATATATTTTAAACATTTAAAAACATAAAATAAACATACAAGAGCAATAAAAACTCAAGTTTTCCATTCAAAAATACACAAACGGACGTTTTCAAAGTTTGACGATTTTTGGCCAAAAATGCAAAGGGTACCCCCTTATTAAAAATTTAAATTTATCCCAATTCTCGAAAAATAATTTTTGTCTTTATTATTAACCAAAAAATATTTTAAACATTTAAAAACATAAAATAAACACACAAGAGCAAAAAAAACTCAAGTTTTCCATTCAAAAATACACAAACGGACGTTTTCAAAGTTTGACGATTTTTGGCCAAAAATGCAAAGGGTACCCCCTTATTAAAAATTTAAATTTATTCCAAATCTCAAAAAAAATGTTTGTCTTTATTATTAACCAAAATATATTTTAAACATTTTAAAACATAAAATAAACAGACAAGAGCAATATAAAGTCAAAATTTCCATTCAAAAATAAACAAACGGACGTTTTTAAAGTTTGACGATTTTCGGCCAAAAATGCAAAGGGTACCCCTTATTAAAAATTTAAATTTATTCCAAATCTCAAAAAAAATGTTTGTCTTTATTATTAACCAAAAAATATTTTAAACATTTAAAAACATAAAATAAACACAAGAGCAATAAAAAGTCAAAATTTCCATTCAAAAATAAACAAACGGACGTTTTCAAAGTTTGACGATTTTCGGCCAAAAATGCAAAGGGGCTACCATTATCAAAAATTGCAATATACCGCAAAGCTCGAAAAAAAATTTTTGTCTTCATTATTAGAAAAAATATATTTTGAACATTCAAAAACATAAAATAAACAATCAAGAGCAATCTCTATCTCAAGGTGTCAATAGAAAACGATGATTTGCCTACTGAAGAACAGATGGCGCGATGGCATCTTAATGCTGCCAGATGTATTTCAAAACTTAATGTAAGTTAGAACAGCTTGCAGAATTCGAAATTTTTATTTGCATCAACTCTTTGTCATAATGAATGTTTATTTAAATAATTGCCAAATTAAAGGATTATAAGTTTGATTTATTTTCGTTACAGTGTATTATTTTTAACGTATTTGAAACAAAATAACAAGGAAATTTAACATATTGCTATGTAAATATAGCACGCAAAAAGAACTGGTTTGACAGTAAAGTAGCTGTATAATAACGTATATTGAATATTTTAAGTATATTTTAATAGTAAGACGAAGTAATAGGTCGTAACGTATGAGCATTGTATAAGTAAATATTTTTATAAGTAAACATGATTATGTTTATTATATAAGTAAATATTTATCATTTATTATTTTTCTTATATAAAATATTAGAATTTTTACTTGTTGTTCTTTGCTTTGTGCTTTCTGATAATTTACTTTATTTACTTGTTTACTTTCTATGGGAGTCTATTGTTCGGTATTGAGAAATCAAATACCACACTTGCGATCCTTACTCGCGAAATGACTCCAATAGACTGCTAAAAAATAATTTTGCTTTTAAGTATTCTACTTACTAATAATTCATTTCTTCTTATTTCTTGTCATTTTTGTTACCTACACAAATATTTGAAGAATTTGTTCCCGTTAAATCTCATTGCTTATAATTGTATTAAAATTCCTTGTTTTCATGAATTCTAGTTGCTCACTTCTTAATTTGATATGTTTTGTTGTTGTTAATCATTTTGAACTTTGTCGTAATGTATTTTGTTTTTGTAGTAAATGAAGTTTTAAGCAGTGAGATTTAAATACAGTTGGGACAAAAACAAACTTAAATTGAAATAAAGTTAATTATTATTAACTCCTCCCTTCTTAATTTGATTGTCCCCAATCATTCAGAAATATGGGATACAAGTATTAATGGGTTTACAATTTATTAACTCTTCCTTAACTAATCTTATTCTATTTTGTAAATTAATAACTATTTCATTTTCTAAGTAAACACTATTTCTTACATAATTCGACATTCTATTAATGATTTCGGTTAAGATGTTTATTCTTTTATTGAAAGCTTCATTTACATAAAATTGTTTATTGTTTTTTAATGTTACTTTTATAAACAGTCCTGCCTGACACTGTTAATACAGTTGTATTTCGGTCTTCTTTGACTATTTCTTTTTTATATTTTGGCGTTAATTTTGAACCCAATCTCTTGTTGATCCTAACGAAAATGTTCTCTCCTGGTAAATAAGTTTTGGGTGCTTGTCTATTTTTGTTATGGTAGTTCAGGTCCTGTTTTTGTTTTTCAGTCAAGCGATTTATTATTTCTTCTTTTTCCAAAATTATTTTTCCTGGGTCACTATTAAAGTTTTTATTAAAAAATATGTCAATCGGTCTTTTACCAGTAGTAGAATGGATTGATTTATTGTATTCGTATAATGTTTTGGTGAGTAAGTCATGGAACGAATTGTGAAGTTTATCTGACTTAAGACATCTCATCATCTCGGAAAGAGTAGAGTGAAGTCTCTCAACTTGGCCGTTGACGGTACTAGCATAAGGGGGTGTAGTGTAGGTTTGTATGCCGAATTGGTCCTTAAGAAGGAAGTTTATCGTTACGGAATTTAGTGATTTTTCATTATCCAAGACTATAAACTTGGGGATGCCAAATGCTAAAATTATTTCTTTCAATGGTTCTTTAATGTCTTCAACTGCCTTTGATTTCAGAATCTTTCCTAAGGCGTATTTGGAAAATTTGTCTATTGCTGTGAGTACTAAGTTTCCTTCGGTTGAATAGATGTCAATGTGAACAATCTCTCCAGGATTTTTTGGAATTGGTGTAGGCTGAAATTGCGGTTTGTTGGGTCTACGATCATATTTTTGTTCTTTGCAGGTTCGACAATTTTTTACTATCCCTTTGGATTTTTCCATCATTTTGGGGAAGTAGTACTTTTGTATTACCTGATTCTTGTTTTCGTTGGCATTTCTATGAGCTCTTCGGTGTTCATTAATCAATATTTCTTCTTGCTCTGTTTCACTTACAATATCTTTTACTTGTGACTGAGTGAATCTTACTCTGAAGTTTTTAAAGTGCTGTGGATAGAATTCTTGAATTACCCCCATAATTGCTTCGGTAGTAAATAAACCGTTAATTACGCTGGGGTTAAGATATTTTTTAAAAATTGATATTAAGGTGTCTTTAGTGTAAAAAGGTTTTTTAATTATGTGCTTATGGTAAGTTGGGAATGGAATTTCAAATTTGTAGTTGTCTTCGTTACTAACTAAGATATGGAGTTGGTTCTTAAAGACGTTAATTGGACATTCTATTGCGGGGATCATATTATCTGAGGAACTTTCATCGCTATGTTGTGTTGCTGTCATCGAATTTATCTGTGGTGGTCTAGATAATGAATCTGCAACTACGTTTGTTCTGCCTGGCTGATATTTGAGTTCGTAGTTATACTCCTCTAAGATGGACTTCCATCTTTTCATCTTGCTGTTTGTGTTTTTGCTACTGAGGGCATACGTCAAAGGTTGGTGGTCCGTGTAAATGTTTACTTTCCCAGAACCGTACAGGTAATTTCTCAACGAATTGAGGGCCCATATTATCGCTAGCATTTCTTTCTCATTGGTAGCGTAATTTTCTTCAGTTTTGCTGAGCGTTCTTGAAAGAAAGGTAATGGGTTTCCTGTTTTGCGAAAGCACTGCACCTATTGCATATTCAGAGGCATCCGTTGTCAGATCGAAGCCTTTTTCAAAATCAGGGTGAGATAACATGACATCGCCGGAGATGAGTGAATTTTTTAATTTCTGGAATGCGTCCAAAGCATTTTGATCTAAACTAATTTTTAAATTTTTGGACGCGTTTTTCGAAATGCGTCCTTCCTCCCCTCTTAAAAGGGATGTCAGGGGCTTGGCAAGCTTCGCATAATCTTTGATGAAGCGACGGTAATAACCTGACATGCCTAGAAAACTTCTCAGGTCTTTTAGGGTTTTCGGTGGTGGTATTTTGGCTATTGCCCCTATTTTATTTTGGTTGGCTTTAATTCCTGCGGCTCCTACGATAAATCCCAGAAATTCGACTTCTGTTTTGAGAAATTCACACTTGTCTAGTTGAATTTTGAAATTCGCCAATTCTAGTGTTTTGAATATTTTTCTGAGGTTTTCGAAGTGTTCTTTCTCAGTTCTTGAAAAGGTGACAATATCGTCCATGTAGACGTAGCAGATTTTCCCTATGTGGTCTCTCAACACATCGTCCAGAGTACGTTGGAATATCGAGGGAGCATTTTTTAATCCAAATGGGAGTCGTACAAACTCAAATTTCCCATTATTAACTGAAAAGGCGGTTTTCTCTACGTCACATTCCCTTAAAGGAATCTGGTGGAAACCACTCTTTAAATCAATAACCGTAAAGTACTTGTTTTTACCTAGATTTGATAGAACATCGTTAATTTCTGGAATAGGATACCTATCGGCCACAGTTACTGCGTTCAGTTTCCTGTAGTCGATGACCATTCTATATTTTTTTTCTCCGGATGCGTCAATTTTTTTCGGAACGATCCAAACGGGTGCATTATATGGAGATCTGGAGGGTCTGATAATTCCGTCATTTAAGAGTTCATCGATCTGTTTTTCTACCTCACTTTTTAATGCCATTGGATAGGGGTACGATTTAGAATAAATTGGTGAATCTGAATGTGTTCGGATTTCTCCCTGAACTCGAGAAGTGAATGTAAGTCTCTTGTTGGGATCCGTGAATAGGTTGGGATACTCTTTTATAGTTTGATCTAACTGAAATTTTTGAGTTTCGTTCATATGATTTGTTCTGAATTCCATTTTATTAACCGATTGGGAAGTGTGTTGATGAATTTTTATTCTAGTTGTATTGTTTATTAACAAATATTCTTCTTTAATATGGATAGTTGCATTTAGTTCTTTTAAACTATCATGACCAAGGATGCCATGAAACGATTTCAAAGAAGGTAGGATGAAGAATTTTATATGGTGGTTGGGTAAATCGAATAAAGTTGTGATTGTGTGATGCGTAATTTTAATGTTTCCAGACACTGAATTTGCAAAAAAGGTGTTATCGTTTTTGATAGGATTGCTAACGAGGCATGGTTGAATGTAGTTTTTGTTAGATCCAGTGTCTATAAGAATTTTTAGGATTTTACCACTCTTCGCTCTGCACTCAAAATACGGGAGCGAAGAGTTTGTTAACCTAAAAAATGGATATCTGTGAGATTTTGAGTGAGTATTTCATCTTGTTGATCTTGATCATAGGATTCAGCGTACTCGTCAACTGCATGGTTTTGGACTAATTGCTCGTATTCAGTTTCAGCATAATTTCCAGCTTGTTCGTCCTGGTAATTCGGTACAGTAGAAAGATCTTGTCTACTTTCTATATGAAGATTACGTTGTTGTTTATGTGGTGGTGGAACGTAGCTTAGGGATGGAGGTCTTTTGTTATTAAATTGGGGTTGCTTAAAAGGACGTGATCTGTTTTGATAATTTACGTTTCTTGTTTGAATTGATTCATCAACTTCCATAGGTTGAGACCTCTGAGGTTTCGGTGCAACTGGTCTTTGCGGTTGAAAATTTTGTTGAAAAGGTTGGTACGATTGAAAACGCGGTTGGGGATTTTGTCGAAAGTTAATGTTGGGCATGGTTTGACGATTTTGGAATGCATTTTGTTGCATATTATTCATTGGTCTATTGTATTGGTTAAAATTTTCAAATGTCAATTCCGGATAAAAGGGTTGTCTATGAACTGTATTTGCATTGCGTATTGGAAGGGGTGGTGGTTGACGTTGTTTATGATTTTGATGTCTACTCGCATATTCTGTTCTGTAGTTTTGGTTTTCTAGTTTTAAGCAGAGATGTAATGCTTGCGGGAGATCCGCAGGTTCGCGGATGCCCAGGAGTCTTGGTAGATCTCCATTTAAGCCTCTAACAAAAGTATCCAGGGCTTTGTCTCTATAGGTTTGCGTTAAAAGTCGCAAGGACTCTTGGCCCACTTCCATGCAACCAATCTTGTTTAGTATAAGGGACAAATGCGTATAAACTTCTTGATAAAATGTCTGGATGGTATTTCTTCCTTGAATTAAGGAAGTCATTTGATACTCAAGCGTCCCTAAATCTCGTTTGTCTGCGTAGTGCATAGATAGGCATTTTACAATGCAACTCCAATTTAATGGAGTATTGTAGGATTCCAAAGCAATGTCAGCGTTGCCTGTAATTTTGTTTCGGATGACGCTTAAAATCCCATAGTATTTAGGTGTGCCTTTGCTTGAATCATAAATTTGCAACACTCTATCCACGCTTTTTCTCCATGAGTTAAATTCCATGGGGTTACCCGAGAAATCTCTAAGACTTCTTACTATGTCGGGTATTTTATCTAAGTCACTCAAGTCATTTCTGTATCTGTCTTCAATGTTTTGGTCTGTCCCGTGGTTAAGGTCATTATTTGGATTTATCAGAGATTGAACTATGTTTCTGCATTGTTGCGCGCAAATAGCGGCTATTCTGTTTTCTACTTCTTCGCTGAGTTGCGCTGCTGGATTTGGAACGTTAAGAACAGGAGGTCTTACTAGGTTATTGGGATTAGACATGATTTTTCACAAATTTTGGAAACAATTTTTGTGAGGAAACAAAAATTCTACTCTATGATAAAAATTGGTGCTTTCGATAAAAGATTTCTTCCTTCCTTATTTTTTTTTTTTTTTTTTTTTTTTTTTTTTTTTTTTTTTTTTTTTTTTATACAAAGGTGGTTTTTGTCACTTATGAAATAACTTAAAAATATTCTGAAATATAATAACCTACAGTATAAGATGAGTTGGACACATTCTGTTGACTGATTGATGTTATTCTGTTGGTCTTCGTTGCAGCTATCGATGTCGGCCAGATATTTGAATGGTTGTCTTCTACGGTGCAGCTTTAAATGGCAGGTACAAAGCTGTTGTTGAATATTATATTTTTAGGTCTTTTCTAAAGTCTTTATGTTTCCTTTTAAAATTCTTTTGGTTAGTGTTCTTTATTACTTTTAAGTTAATATAGCTTTTCTTTTTATAATATTAATTTTTTTTTTTTTGTTTGCTTACTGTTCTTTTTATTTGTTGTGTCTATTTCCTTATTTTAAATTGTAAACTTATTAAACTATACCGTCCCGATCACGCGAATTTTGTCCTTTTCGTACTTCTACTAAGGATTCACTTATGACACTTTATACGGACGGTCGCCTGCGGACGGACACTTACAGGCTTAATTATTATTATTTTTTGTTTGTTTTAGGGTTCCTTTAGTACACTATATTTGTACCAGTTGCTCGGGCGCCAGTAAATATTTTTATAAGTAAACATGATTATGTTTATTATATAAGTAAATATTTATCATTTATTATTTTTCTTATATAAAATATTAGAATTTTTACTTGTTGTTCTTTGCTTTGTGCTTTCTGATAATTTACTTTATTTACTTGTTTACTTTCTATGGGAGTCTATTGTTCGGTATTGAGAAATCAAATACCACACTTGCGATCCTTACTCGCGAAATGACTCCAATAGACTGCTAAAAAATAATTTTGCTTTTAAGTATTCTACTTACTAATAATTCATTTCTTCTTATTTCTTGTCATTTTTGTTACCTACACAAATATTTGAAGAATTTGTTCCCGTTAAATCTCATTGCTTATAATTGTATTAAAATTCCTTGTTTTCATGAATTCTAGTTGCTCACTTCTTAATTTGATATGTTTTGTTGTTGTTAATCATTTTGAACTTTGTCGTAATGTATTTTGTTTTTGTAGTAAATGAAGTTTTAAGCAGTGAGATTTAAATACAGTTGGGACAAAAACAAACTTAAATTGAAATAAAGTTAATTATTATTAACTTATACGAGTAGAAAAGTATATTACACCAATAAAAGCACTTATAACTAATACATAGATGTCTGAATTAATAATTTACACACGATTAATTAGAAAAAGTAAAACACCGATATTTAGTTTTATGAGTATTTTAAATACAATACAATTAAATTTTTTTTTTCAAATAAGTACTGCCTGTGAAAAACGAACTTCTATAAATAACTAAAGATCTGTTCCATCTCTTCCATTTTATTTTTAATGACGCAGCTGACTACAACAGCTGAGCTCAAAACTTGTTTTACTGCGGCACAAATACACTTAGTTTTATTATTAATTGTTGTTTACACTTAAATTTGTTGTCCTTATATACTCATTGTAAGCAGCGTCACCTAAACCTAGATTTAGCGAAACTCCCAAATTTAGAAAAAATAACCTAGTTATATATGTTATGGGCATTATTAGTTATCGTGTAGCGTCTTTTATAAACAAGTGATCATTTTGCATGTGTACTACTTTCAATTCAAGTTGAAGATTTAAATATTTAGATATTTTCAGCTGAAAGAGAAACAACTTGTTCTTTAATCGGTGCCCACCGCATACAAATGTCTATTTAACAAAATTATGTGGACATCTAACCTTAAGCAATGAACACGCGACACTCCCACGTTGGCAATGACTGACGTGGATTTTAGCACCTCCAAGGCGCTTAAAGCTAAATGTACTGTATTATCTACAACCATATATAATATAACCGTTAGTGAAATGAGTCAGATGCGATTTGACAGCAATAACGGTCAATGATTTTTCAATATAATTTCGCTTAAATATTTAATAAATAATTACAAGTTTAGTTTTTTTCTAGGCTGTTTCATCACTCACACTGAATATACGCTTTCAATACTTTTTCTCTAATAATACTCTTTTTTACAACTGCTCCCAGCTGCTGCTGTCGTGTCTTCATTTTCAATATTCGTGGTTAAATAAAAAAAAGGGAGAATTTAGTGAAAAAATTAATAAACCAAGAATCTTTTTGTACAACTTATTAACAAAAACTCTCAATATTTACCTGCAATTTTTATTTACAATCAGGTAAGGCCACAGGTAAACTACAAATATGTGATGCGGGAAGAATGATCAAGAAAAAATGCGTCCAGCGTACAATTCCTTTGTCAGACAAGTAGATTTAGTGGTGGTGTGATTTGTATCTAAATGGTTGGTCAGAAATAAGGCGTGCAATGAATTGTGAAGAGCAAAATTGCTGGCCCATTGAAAACGGTGAACTTAGAAACTTTTTAGAGTACTTTCTAGGAGCACAAATTAGAAAAGTCTAAAGTACAAGTGTTACTTTATAATGAAAGAATGATTTCCATTTTCTTTTGTGCAAAATATAGAGTTTGTACGCAATTGTGTATAACCAAAACAAGTACACCATGATTGATTGTGTTTTCATGTCAAGGTTTCATTCAGTTCGTGAGGCCTATTTTTTTTATCTAGAACAAGTTACCCTTCTCTATGAATGGCATGGAAAGTCAATGTTCGATAATTCGGGAATACTTTTTTGTATTTTCGCGGCCCTTTGTTAGATTATCCAGATTTTTACACTTAAGCGATCAATTAAAAATTCTATGAAAAATTGTGTAGAAAATGTCATGTTTTATTCATTATAGTTATAAATTTCTCATACTTTCCATTTTATTTTCTTTTCTTTTAGCTTAGTAAGCAGCAAAAACAACATTCAACGCCGCTGCCACACTTGCATACATACAAACACCAAACAAATATCCACTAAATCTCCCTCCACGTTCCCGTTCAGGTTTTTTTTTTAATTAAAGAATAGAAACACCACTACATACAGAATGTTCATAGTGGATTGGTTCACTAATATTTTAGGATACTTGGGTAAGTCGCAAATTGCTTAGTAAATATAAATAAATATTAAGTGCATGCAGACATTAAAAAAATTTGTATTATTTTAATTATGCATTAATTGTAAAGGCTGCACCGAACAAAGCAAGCAGTAAAAATACATACATATTAGAAATCTTTATTGTCACCTGTCGCAACATGTTACGCTCCTCATAGCACCATTATTAAGCAATATACTTGCATGATTTAATTAAATTTGCAGTATGATCATTTTGTTATATTTCTTACCTCACTACTCTGTGATTTCAAAGATAAATATTTTCTATTTAATTAAATTAAATGTCTTTTGTTTAAATTCTTTTTATTTAAAAAAAAAATTATTTTTAAGTTGAAATTCATAATATATTTCATATTAAGATATTCGTAGTTTTTCTATTACATAATTCACAAGTGAAAGTGAGAAAATATTAAGAGGTCTTCTGCTTACTTAAAATTATGCGGGCTACCACAACAGCATGAAAACCATGGTAAAAAGACTGATGGAATTTATAAAAACTAATATCTAGTACGTAATTTTAAATTGTAGTGCCAAACGTTATATTGTTTGAATTTTTGACAATAGGGACTTGGCATAAAAAATTCTCTGGGTACAACTTAGGAATGCTACCACACAATCACAATTATGCACTCGTATTGGAGAGGGATGCAAACTCAAGAACTGGGGCATGCATCAATTTTTTTGCAGTTTTAAAATTTTTATTAAAAAGTCGGAATTTTAATTTTTTCTTTGAAATTCCCTTTTTTTTATATCAATGTTAATTACAGTCGAATTTCTCTATAATGAACTTCTATATAATTAAGCTCTCCCTATAAGGAATTAATATCAAAACCACACCTTTTTTGTACCAGTTTCAGTGTATTTTGATTTCTTTATAATGAATTTCCATATAGTGAATTTTTCTATACAATGAAGAAATTTTTTAGATGTTCTTTTTGACTATCATGATTTTTTGTCTCCATGTAATAAGTTTTTTCAAACTATTTTCTGTTTCGCATAATAATAACACTGTTTATCGAGAATGAAGTAAAATATAAATAGGGGATTCCCAGAAGTTGAATACATTTATCAAAAAATTGAAAAAGTCTTATCAATAGCAATTTGGATAGCAGTTTCGCGTGATCACTTAACTAAGCGAAATGGCGCAGCGAAGCAGCATTTCTCTCGAAAAAAAATTATTAATAATTAACGAAGTGGAAAAGTGGAACAGTATAGTTTAATCTAAAATACCTGATTTCTTTAAATAAATGTGTACATAAATAAATTTCTTTATAATGAAATTTCTATATAATGAAATGATTTTCTGGCCCGATGGAAATTCATTACCGATAATTTCGACTCTATTATAATTGTAATCAGATCATACCCTTTTTTTATATAAAAGTTTAAATATTGTATTTAAATATTATCAATTTAATTTTTATATTAAAAAAAACATTTTAAGCTACAAGTCATTAGAAAAATTAAATTTTTTTTTTAATTTTTATAATTGAAATTTTTTTGTACTGTCTTGAACTGACAATGAAGAGTCTAATTTGATTGACATATAATTTAGCCTTAATCATCAGTAATTAAAAAATTTTCTTTTTCCAACAGGTCTTTGGAAAAAATCTGGTAAACTATTGTTCCTTGGTTTGGATAATGCCGGTAAAACGACACTATTGCACATGCTAAAAGATGACAAATTAGCCCAACATGTACCAACTTTGCATCCCAGTAAGTGTTTTTAAAAATCATATGTATAACTTATTTTCTAAAAAAATTTTATGTATTTATAATATTCAGCATCGGAAGAATTATCTATTGGCAATATGAGATTTACTACATTCGATTTGGGCGGTCACACCCAAGGTGAGTTCGTTTCAATTATTGGCACAGTTTTTCTATTTTTCTTTTTTGTTATATATGTATATATAGATATATATATTATGTCGTTATGATTAAGGAATGCATTTAATTTAAAAGGTAACTAATATTTTTTTACCTCAACAGCTCGTCGCGTGTGGAAGGACTATTTCCCAGCTGTCGACGCTATTGTGTTCTTAGTAGATGCATATGATCGTGATCGCTTCCAAGAGAGTAAAAATGAGTTAGATTGCCTTCTCACAGATGAGGCCTTGTCAAATTGTCCCGTATTGATTTTAGGAAATAAGATCGATAGGCCAGGTGCTGCCAGCGAAGATGAGTTGAAATCTTATTTTAGACTCTGCGAATTAATTACCGGCAAGGTATGTTTTAACAAAAAAAAATTGTGTACCGTGTGTAATATATTCTGCTCTCAACTACAGGGTAAAGTACCATGTTCAGATTTGCCAGGTCGCCCATTGGAGTTGTTTATGTGCTCTGTACTAAAAAGGCAAGGCTATGGTGAAGGTTTCCGCTGGTTAGCGCAGTATATTGATTAAGTTGTGTATATTGCTTGTTTTATAATATTATTATGGTGGCAAAACAATTTCTATTAATTTTTACATCAATTAAGTAGCATTATACAATATTTGTAAATGCAACAACTGTTGTTTTCCCGTTCTTTCCATCATTTAAAGAAAAGAAAACAGACACACAGACTCGCATATACAAACACACAGAGGACAGACGTCACACACTACTCATTCAACAGGAACAACAAACAATAAATACGAAAATCATGAAGATAATAATAAGTAATACCAATAAAGAAAAAGTATTGGATAGAAGGCGCAATTTTTACTTTATATAGAGATAACACAAACACGAAAATGAACAAATTGACATTAAATTTTGCTTGGTTAAATGAAAAGAGATTTAAAAGTGCAGTTGTTTGATCTTTAATATTATTTTATTCCACACAATATCATTATACTTTTATGATGTATACAAACAATTTAGACACACATATTTATTTTAAATTTTGAACATGCCATACAAAAATTGTTTAAAGGTTATTTTATTTCAAATTTAGAAAATCTAATAATTTTGTCTCTGTGCAATGCTTTAAATTTCCTACTTGTTTAGATTGTATTAAATACTTTTCTGCTTATTACTTTAACTAATATTATTTACCATTACTTTTTGGCCTTTTAAAAGATTCCAAACATTTTTTGTGCAAAGAAAATAAGAAAGATCATCAATAAAAATAAAATGTGCCCTTTAATTGACTTTTTTAGCGAAAATCGTTTGTGATTTGGTATTTTGAAAAGACACGTTTTTGTTTGCTCTAACGCTTCCAAGGTTAAATATGCGATTAGAAGATACTCAGGTGAACCGTTTTTACAAACGAGGTGGAGTAGCTATTATTTCCCAGTTTTTGGAAAATGTCTTTCCTCAAGACTATAAAATATTTTTATGGGATAGAGGAATGAAAGAAATCACCAACGTGTCGCAGTTATTTCCTCTCAATAATTACAACTTTGCATTGTAAGTGGGGTAAAATATTGTTCAGAAAAAAAAAACAATGCGCAAATAAAATAAATAGTAGTTTTTACACCATCAGCATTTCTTCACTCGCGTAATAGTTATTCACAATGAAAAGAAAATTGCTGGCATAACAATATTTTTGATTTTGACGAATCTCAACTGTATACGAGAATGCATAATAGAAGTATGTCAGTAGCGTTACTAGATCTATGTAGGTCAAATCAGATATGCCCTAATCGCGCACTAAAGTTGAAGTTGCTAGTATGTAGCCCAAAAAATCGTTTAGCGGCATCTCCCCCACCATCTTAAAAAGAAAATAAATTGGCGAATTTCTAATTACATTCATAGCTCACGAATTAAGGTAAAACCAAAATTATTAACTTATGACTTCTCATCGTCACAACGCTTTCTTATAAGCGTAACAAACGCATCATCAAAACCACAATTTTAAATGAAATAAAATTTATTTAATGTTATAATTTTTCATAAAAATAAATATATTATAGCAATCAAATCCTGTACACAATATATGCAAGAAAATTCGAAAAGATTTCTTCTAATAATGCCAACATGAGAATATCAAAGGACAAAGCGATAAATTGGAAAATACTTCAAGGTGTAATCGAACACGAAAGTATATCATTTTTAAGAACCTATGAAGCGAAGCTGCAACTAAAATTGTTTTAAATATAAAAAGTCAATGTAAATAAATTTTATTACTAGAAAAGTATGGGTGATGAAACACGAAAATGACCACGTACATATTTGTGTTATGTGTTTTAACAACTGCTATCATTTGTGTGGTATAATTGAAATGTTAACTATTTTTCGAAAAGCCTAAATGCAGCAGATGCCAATGGAGATATTTTATCAAAGAATTGTTATTCTTCTCTAAATGCAGCTCGTTATCAACTTGTACAACCTTTCCCTTTGGCTTGGTGGATTGATTATCTTGGTTTTTTAAATTGTTTTGATTTTTAACGATTTTGTTATAAGAGCGACTGCACCTGCTACACCTCCACCAAAGTGGCGGCCATCATGAATTGGACGAGACATTTCCGCCCACACGCCGCTTCTTTTTCTTTTTGGCAGTTAAACTTTCTTGACCACTGTCTGTATTCGAAGAACAGGAGTCATCTTCGCTTTTATTTCCGCCGCCTTCAGTGTCACTCCCTGACGATGACGAGCTGGACGAAGATGAACTGGAATTGCTTGAACTATCCGAAGCAAAACCAGTACTCTGATCAATATTAATACTCTCAGCAATTCTCGCCAATTCCGGTTCCTTCTCTCGTAAAACTCGCAACCATTTCCTCGAAAGCTTTGGACGTCCTCGAACAGTTTTATGCCATACAATTGGAAAATTTGTTCGGCTACAAAAGTTTTGGGTTATGGCAATTGTGTCATCCAAATTTAATACAACGTGCCACCACCCTCCGGGCACAAATACCGTTTCCCCCGGCTTTTGCAAAATCTCTAGGGGAGCATATTCCTTAGGCCAGTCTAATTGCATAGTTCGAGGATAGACAGTGCTAAACCATGTAATAGCTTCATCTCTTTGTTTGCCTCCTAGGCTGGAAGGTACTTTAAGCAGTTCTTTAGGAGTTTGCGTTGGAAATAGACACCAACGCTTGTGACCGCTTATCAAAGCGTTCCAAGCACTAGTACCCAATGGATCGATATGTATACCAGTACCCGATCTTGCTGGACCCATTACAAACCATCGATAAGGTGGACGACGCTCTTCGCCGCAATATTTGAATAAATCATCGCGAAAATATAAAGGTACAACATAATCTTCTAATAATTTGCGTCGCCTGTGATGCTCCCCAAAGCTACTATCAAATATATATAAGGGACTATCATCTTTTGTCGCCTGCATATACTCTATATAATACTTCATCTTCATTTTAACACTATAACCCTCGTTGTCTTCGCCACACTTGAACTTTTGATTACGATACTTTTTTCTCAATCGTGGAAGTGTCCACTTCTCCAAGGCCTGCCAACCATTCTGACATCCCTCAATCACGACTGGCTTATAGGGCTTCTCGAATCTTTTTATAAATTCCTGGCAGCTCACCTCAAGCTCACTTATGCGTTCAACATTGTCTTTGACCTCACAAAAGGGTTCGAAGCGCTCAGCGTAGCGTAAGGCTACCCAACCTTCTTTGTCTAATTCGGGACGAGCTTTCCGTTTCACATCGCGAGTACGTTTTCTTGAACGTTTTGGTAGCTTGAACTCTTCGCTCATTTTATATTTCTCAATTCGTCAACTTGTAATCAAAATGAAAATTATTTTTATATTAGCAAAATAAAAATTTTCGCAATAAAACTCTATCCTACCAGATGCTTCTATTCTCGTTATAAAATCACATATTAATTCTCTATCACAGGGTTACCCTGTGTTCTCTATGCGTACGTGCTGACACGGGTGTACAAAATGTCAAATTGTATGCGCTTAACATAGAGAATTAATGGTTGGCAATTCTCAATGAAGCTTTTTAGCGTAGATTTATTTTGGGCGCAATTGTTTAGAAAGAATTCTTTTACTTACAGAGTTACAGTGTTGAATATATATATTATTATTTATACATTATTAGCTTATATGAAAAGTTGTAAGTTAAAAATAAATTCATAGTAAGCCAGCAATTTAAATATGCGGATTAATTGGTTCCTGAACAATTATTAATATATGAAAGCTGGGCCAAAAACAACCATCAACAATTAATTGAAACTGTTGAAAATAAAAATTATTATTATTGTATTAATAACAAAATAATTTTAGATATAGAGATATGAGTTTGAAATGTTACATATCATAATAGAATCACATACACAAGTAATTAACTATAAAACAGATACATTAGATGTTGGTCATTGTTATAGATATGTAGTTAACCTAATAACACTTGTGTATAAGAATATTATTATTCATTTATTTTTCTGGGAGAAATCAGTTTTTTAATTTTTTTTAAAATTTATAATTCTGGCGAAGTCAACCAATGCGTTGAAAAAATAATCTTACATCTTAATAATACAAAATAAAAATATATATATGATTAAGAAAAGAGGATAAACAAGTATTAAGATTATGGTTACATTAGCAACACTTTCGAGTATTTTATCATGTGACATTTAGAATAAAAGCACAAAGAAAGATGATAACACAACTACGAAAAGGTAAATTTGCTGAACAACATATTACTAGAAATTTAACAATATATTTCTCTTAAAGATATTTACAACGCCCAATATCGCATATTAGATCACAGAGTTTTTGTTAATGGAGAAATCGAAACGTTTCTTAATAATTTTGAGTTGGAACGCAACGAATCTGAAATAGAATCACTTTTTAAAGTGACCGAGACGGTTGGTGCACTAAAATACGAAATATCTGAAAAACGTATTAACTTGGCAGCTGCTAACTTAAACGATATTTCAGTAGAGTTACGCAGTCTTCTTGGTGAAGTTGAAAAAGCAGTGGCTTTACTTCAAGAACCTAATGAGGTAATACTAAAACTTAGCATAATATTTGAACATATTTCAATTAATACAGATAGTAATCCTTATTTAGCCTAGTGAAATTTTAAAAGCAGGACGTTTAGAACGATCGCAACGTAAAAAGGGAATTGATATACAAATAAATCATAATTACGAGCGTATTGATAATTCATTTGCTGTCAAAGAGGAGGAAATCGCTGACTTGTATTCAGATTTAGAATTAAAACTGAATATACCCAAGTAGCGCTCCCAAAATGGGAACCATAACAACTATTAAGGACAGCCGTATCAAATTAAAAGCCTCTAAGGACCTTATAGATTTGCTTAAAACTCATAGCGGATTTCTAGAACAAGTCCCCGAAAATATACTTACATTTTTGAAAAAAAGTTCAGTAATTCTTCCTCGTAATGTGGAAAGTATAAAAAACACCAACTTCAACACGACTCCAGATATTAATATTAAAAATTTAAAAGATCTACTTAACCAAGAACTATTACCAAATTCATCACAAAACAATGCAGAAAAACAGTCACCAATCAAAAATGAAGAGAAGAGACCAAGTGAAGATCTGTACTTATATCTGACGGATATACTTTGGCTAAGTAAGTTTTTGGCAAAACTACGTGAAGAGCAAGTATTAAATGTTTTCTTAAACGATTTGGTTCAGTCCTGTCAACTGGAATTACCAAAAAATGAAATCATTAAGAGGAATCCTCAATTGGAAGCACGTTGCCAAAAACTACGAGTAGAACAACAAAATTTAGAATATCGCAAAATGACCAAAAATGTTGACGCCGTACTCAAACACTATCCCGAGGATACAGTAGCATATCAAAGTGGGTATTTCTAGAAATTAAAATTTACTGTAACTAAAATTGTCTTTTTTTTAGTCAAAGCAATTAACAGTCAAATTATAGCAGTGCTTCAATTCATATTCTCTGTTGCTGCTGGTTTCGCCTTTGGTTTTCTTGGCATTAATTTAATTGTTGGGAATATAGAATTTGGATTACGGTTGCTGTTGGGTATCATGTGTGCCTTAATCATAGCTTTAGCTGAAATTTACTTTTTAGCAAAAAAACTCAATGAATATGATAATACAGTCGATACCGCTAACAGAGCAATGGAAAAAACTTTGCCAACAACAAAAAAAATTCATACAGATTAGAAGCAAAAAAAATTTACTTGTCAGTGTTCTTTAAATTTGTAGTTACATGGATGAATTAAAATTTAAAGTTAAAAACATGTCTACAATGTTTACAATGAACTTCAAAAAAAAAAGGAATAAAGTATAATTTATCATGTTTACGTGATTTTATATTAGCACAGACAGCAGTGCACTTATTTAACAACTTAACATGGTTGTTAACGTTATGATATTTAAGTGTCGTTACTGGTAGTTTTATTTATATTAAAACTAGAAGCTTTGGAAATACTTGATACGCGTTCATAATATAGATTGGCATGCTCGCTAATGGCAAAGCAAGCATTTCGCAGCTGTTTGCTCATAAATTCAAAAATTAATTTATTCAATAGGAATAGTCTTCTTAACTTACAGCAATGTTACATTTTCAATGTACTTCTGATTATCTTCAGCAATTTCACAAAATTACAAATTTTTTTTTCTTGTAAGTAGACGCCGCCATCTTTTTAGTTCTTTGATTTATCATTTTCATATGCTTCACAATTTGTTTCAATAATTTTCACATCGACTATTATTTTTTTCTTATTTACTTTAATAATTTCTAAACACAATTATAAATTTTTATTAGCATGCACTCACATTATTTGTAGCAGATACAGATTTTATTAAAATAATTTTCACTGGCTTGCTTGTTAAATCAAATTTAATTGTAACCGGCGAAATGGAACTGAAAAAAGAAATAACAACAACATTGATATGAACTTTATAGAATTGACGTTTAAAAACCGCTAAAATATATTAAATAGATTATACGCTGAATTTCACACAACTACTTCTGGCAACACCAAACAACCATTTTTTTTTTACAGAGATGCCATTTTAAGTACAGGAAATGATGTAAAGAGGAAGCCCATAGCAATTAAACTAGAGTTGTGTTACGATTTCGTAACTGAAAATTCGTGGTTTTCAGAAAAATACGAATTTAAAAATAATTTATAAAATGAATTTTCAAGTTATCAAACTAGAACATGATAACATTTTTATACTCGCCTTTTCAAAAGCAAAATATTTTTGGGGAATATTTTGTCCTTGCTCCATTGAAGTGAATTACACGTATATGAAAGTATTTATTTTATATATTTGTGTGTGTACTGTATATTTATGCATGATTGTATATAATGTAAGCATTAAATTTATTCTAAAAACAATTTTCTTATTGTAAAATGTTGTATACATGTACTTATAAAATCTTTGGTCATTATTAAATAAAGATCCAAATTGTGAAATTGAATGAAAGAAAAACAAATACAGTTGAAACATGTACTACTATATATGCAATTTAAGTTAAAAAAAATACACTTATTATATAATTCTAAAATATGTCGAATAAAAAAAATTAATAAGTAATTCAATATTCATGAAGAAGGTATTGCAACATAAATTGCATGGGAGAATAATTTTCACAAACTACTCATCGAATTAAACCTATTTCGCTACATAAGAAAACATTATGTACTAATAATTGTTTGTTAAATTAATTGACGTAGCTTTTTTCAATATCTCTTTTTTTAAAACTTGCAATGATTAGAATGTAAATTATATATGATTATATGTATGTATGCATGTGTGTTTTTTATATATCATTATTAAAAATTTGTTGTGGCACTTATATACTTAAAATTAGTTAAACAACAATATTTATTTAATTTTTGTGCATAATTAATGTTAAACAAATACTGAGTTCTCTTCCCAGGAAGGAATTATTCTTTTCCAAATAATGTTCATTATTAACTTAATTAGAATATATTTATGTAGTAGTTTTATTTTTTAGAAAATGATACAATATAAGATTAAATATGTATATATATGTATATAAATAGAAATAAAATATAGGAAGACGTTAACATAGTAGTATTAACTTGTTTGAATGTAAAATATTTTAAAACTTTTTAATATCTATATAAAAAACTGAGTTTTCGTCAAACTCATTATGTGATTCGTTTCGCTTTAATTTTTTGTTTTTTGATTATTTCGTTTCAATTGTTAATTTAAACGTTTTTGGCACTTGTTTACATTCTTTAAACGGATACTTCATATATATATATTACACTATATGTATACAAACATACCGTCACCTTAATATGGAATAGCATTTTCACTTTTTTCCGGAAAAATATGAAAAACTAAAATATAATATTTTGCAATTGATAAATTTCAATTCAACTGGTTGTAGTTTTTTTTTTTCTTTATCAGTAGTGTATTTACCGAATATGAAAAAAAAATAATTTGACTGAATATGTGAGGTTTGTCTTTTTCCATTAAGGTAGCGAAATTTGTATGCATGCATAATTGTATAATGAAATGTTCATTTAGTTTATGGCTTTGCTTTGGTTGCTGTGATTTATATTCAACTCATATCATATCCGATTGTGAAACTTGAAAAGCTATGGAATGTATTTGCTATTCCTTGAAGGCTTTGGTGGAGGCGTTGGTGGCCTTTTTTTGTCATCTAAAACTGTTGATGTCACAATAAAATTCTTAGCTTCTACATATTCATATGAACTGTTGACAATACTGGTAGTTGTTGTTCTTGTTATCGTGCTATTCGGACTCAATATCCCACCCAACGAAAATGAATTGGAATTCCAATCCAAACTATAATTAAGACTTGTGAAGTCTGTCGAGTCGCGTGTTTTTGCTGGCAACGGTGGTGGTATGAGGTCTTCTTCTGATGTCGAATCAGTAGTATCAACCGAATTTCGATTGCTACTTTCGGCACCAGATAGCGATTGTGAATCGGCAGCAGAGAAACCTTTCATACCTGCCGTGGGTGTTGCGATGCTAGCTGGCCGAGATAAACGCCTCTCCTTTTCTTTTTCCGATCGCAATGGCCGTTTTGGTGTCAGCTGCAAGATAAAAAAAAATACATTTTTAAATGTAATAATTTTGATAAAAACTCTACAGGGGAAAACTTGTTCAAAGTTATTTCTATTTTTATATGATTAGTGTAACTGCCAAAGTAATGAATTTTTAATGGTGCGAAGATAAAACTCAATGATGAGAATTTCAAAATTCATCAATGCGAAACGTGGCCTAGTGTAATAAAACTGCAAAATTTATATGCCTCTTGCTGAAAATTTTAAATTTACTTTTAATAGAAAAATTAAGCTCTTTAAAAAATGTGCATAGAAAAATTTTCATTGCATAAGAAGACAATTGCTTTTTTTCTAAAATTATAAGAAAGTAGAGTTTAAATAGTTTTAAATTCGAAAAATATAATTAACCCATAATTAAGATGTATAAATTCATTGGTTTATTTATTAAATAATGAAATTTTAATCTACATTTATATTACAAAAATACGTACAACTAGAGAGCTTATTTTTCATAAAATAAAAACAATAGAATCATTTTATTGTCATCATTTTACACTTTTCCACAATTCAAAACAAGACAAAGCATGCCGTTTCTCACAATAATTGTCAAATGCATGTGAGATTGTAAAAGAAGAGAACTGCTTGCAGCAGAAAACTAAAGGACCTGCGGAAAAGGATTATTTTAAGTTTTCGCTTGATACCATTACTTAACAATTATTATGCAATTCTTTTTTTTTTCAAAATAAAATGAATTTTTGGTTAACAATAATAAGCAAATACCTCTTCAGTGAGCACTTTTGGATCCGGTGTTTTCACAGATGACAGAGATGTGTTAGAGGCACTTATTACAGATACATTAGAGTCTCTTTCAGGCGTAGAAGTGATTGTGCTCAGTGGTGTAGTATACCATTGACTGTTCGCAACGGGCAAACTTAATGTTTCGCGATCCAACTACAATGAAAACGAAATACATGCCAATGCATGTTTGGATATAGTATTTACACATAAACATACATACAAACGTATATATAACCATATAGAATATATAATACTATCAAAAAGTGTACAAACCTTTTTAATCGATCTTCTTTTTGCGGGAGTTTTATCTTTCGCTTTGCTCTTCGTACTGGGCGAATGTCCCAAACTGGGTCTACGGTTTTACAAAAACAAAAAAAAAAACAAAACAAACAACGAAAAAGGAAAGTAAAAAAACAAAAACACAAGATATGAAAGAAAACAAATTCACAAGGATATACAAAAATTTTCAGTTCTAAAGTGTTATTAAAATTAAACTGTCAAGAAAATAAGACAAAATAAATGCTGGTTAATACAGTTAAATTCTTAAACTGAAAATTTTAAATAAAAATTATTTACAAACACGAATAGAGAGTAAAAGAATTAAAAGGTTAATAATTAATAAGTTTATACAAGTTAAGCAAATCGCGTTTGGCAACCGAGAAGGTGAGTTCAAAGGGACTACTCTGCCTCAAAAAACTGCCAAGAGAAAGAACAGAAACGAATTAAAAAAAAGTCATGAGTAGTTAATCCATGTTGGCAAGCGACAGAAAAATGTGATCAAGGGGAATTGAAGTTTTATTAAACTGATAGAACCACGAATTTATACGTTCCACCTGAGGGTAGTATGAAATAAAGAAAATCTTGCTCAGAACTTTAAAATGTTCTCTTTTTTTCTTTTAGTTTTAAACGTTTGAGATATCTTGCTTTGTTGTTTGCCAATATTTTTATTTTATATTATCAAGTCAAAAATAAATGTTTTTTATTTTCGATATTTCGTTATCCATTTGGGTAACTTCTTCAAGAATTAGGAATTTATGAGGCATCGGTTGCCAGCGGAGATCTAAACTGAATTACAATACGATACGAGCATAAAAGCATGATCAATTATATTCTTTAAGAGTATATTTACAATCAACACTTAATTGTTAATTTGACTACAACTCATATGCTTCGCATTTCAAGTAGATAGTAAGCGCTGCTTCAATAAGAAAAGGGCTTAATAGTGTGACGTTCACTCAGAGCGCACTAATTTTTGTACAAATGACTAAATTTTGCCCAAAAATTATTTAAAGCCTCTCCATATGAAAGTGACTATGAGTAGTTAAATAATTTGGTCCATACCTTGGATTGAATGCGAAACCAAAAGTGGATTTGATCGAGTTGGTTTGAGGTCTCATCGAAGAGGTCGACTTCGACAGTCCGCTACTGCAATAAGAAAACTCAAAATAAATAAAGGATTTCTCTTTAATTTGGAAACTGTCTTACTCTGACGAGCCCATGCTTGTTTCGGACAATCGGTTGTTATTGTCAAACACATTAGGCAAAAACGAATTGTTGCGGCGCATTATAACTGAATCTCGATCAATTTTTAAATCACAAAACTTGAAAATAAAAAAACAGATATTGAATATTAAACTAAAAACAAAGTTTCTAGATCACCTTACCTTCTTGCCATATTTGGCTTCAATATTTGCTTGCATGTCAGCAAAACAACTTTCCATACGTTCATGGAATAGTTTCAAGCTTTCTGGGGCCTTTTGTTTGTGTAGCGATATGGCTGAAATTGTAAAATTCAGTTGAAAAATTTGCTTTTATTTCACATATTGCAACATTACCAATTTCCAAAAGAGGTATTTGTGATGCGATTAAGTCTTTCAGTTCATCTATCAACTCTTTGTGATTGCGATGTTCATCCAAATAGTCGCTAGTAAGGAAGGCGTCTTCATATTTACTGAAACCGCCCATAACTGCCGGATCTACAATGCCATTGATTTTCATACTCAGCTGATTGATGGGTAGATTTTCATCATTTTTATGAGCAATAATTAGATCTCTGATATCCTTGTTAGTGGATTTCATAGTCTCAACTGCCAACTGTATAGGAGTTATCTAGCGAAATATGAAAAGAATGGTTAGAATTTTTCTAGTTGACATATAGGAGCTGGTGCTAACCTTAAATGTATTAGAATCGATGACCGGAAACCATCTTAATATACCCGGTAAGGGGAATTGTGTGGTTAACACGGTACGTTCCAGCCACAAGTTTCGCACACTATCCGCATCACTTGTGTTACTCTCACGGTATGGCCGTGAATACTTAAACTTTTGTACATTGTTGTTGGTAAAATACTTAATTATTTCATTTGCGATAATTTTATCGTTAAATTTTGCACATGACTCATCCATAATGGGTTCAACTTTGTTAATTTGTATATATTGCCCTTCGCCCTGTGTTATATCATCTCCTGGCATCTCCAGAGTATGCATTAGTTCCGCTTGCGGATGTTGCACCAAAATGCGTGTACTGAAATCACTTAATCTTTCATATTCCTTACCACGATAAATGTATACTTTGTTTTGCAAAAATCTTGGGAAGCCCAAACCATAAAAACATACACGGAAATATTCCGAAGTATGTCGAAGTTCCTTTAATATTTTCTCAAAGAATGATGCCATTTTCTTAAGCAAATCGGCCAACTTCATATACTCGTAGATTTCATTCTCGTATTGCTGCACTAAAACTTTACACATATCTATAGCGCATTCCCACATTTTGCCCCTATCAAAGTAATCAATGATCTCAAAGTAAAGTGCTTCCTTTAGGTCTCTGTGCGAGCGGCATTGCACGTGACGGTGTGATCTTAGCAGGGGCGATAATTCGTTGTCATTCCAACACAAAAGTTCAGTATGCAATTTCAAAGTGAAAGCAGCTTCGGTGTAATTGTCGAATTCCATATGCAAATCACATAATTTATACACATACCGTATATACATCTCTTTCCGATTTACTTCCGAATAAAATTGCAAGAGCGAGAAAGTGCAGGCCATGCGGTTCTCCTTGCTCTCATCTTGAATTATGCAACGGTATTCTAAGAGGCGATCCATCAGTTTGGTTACCATGTTCACGAACTTGGTGCCTTCAATGTTTAAAATATTATGTGCATTGCACTTCTCTAATAAGATTTTTGCAAACAGCTCCTTATATTGGACATCTCCTTTGCCCGCCCCTATAAGTATATCCAGTTTCTCAATCATTTCGGTCTCAAATTCATTAAAGTTGGCCTTATAGTGGGCGTTATTGCGCTTCGTATCACCATAGCTATCTTGAATTAATTTCGAACTGTAGTATTCACATTGCATCATGTCGAAGAAGATGGGTATGGTGGCTTTTCTTAATTCCACTTCGGGTATCATGCTCATTTCCAATATTGGTTCCACCAATTGGGGTACAAATTTTGGCTTGTGTTCCCCCAACTGAAACCACATTTTACGTATCTCTTGAGCTGTATCTTTACGTATGTCACGATAGCGAGCAAATATCACCTGACGCTTGTTATCGTTAAAGTCATTTAGTTGAAGGGGGGACTGTATTAAGAATGCTATCGAGCATTGGAAGAAGTTTGACCAAACTTGTTTTTCGAAAGGGTCGAAAAAATGGTCAACAATGACTATAGACAAATGTTGCAGAGAGCATAAAATGACAGTATTTTGATGCATTATCATATCCATCCAATCGCGTGGGAATACAGTCTTTTGGTGGGGCGACACCAATTCCTCAAACACCAGCAGTATTTCAATTATGAAATCTTGTAATTCAAAACGATTATTTAAATGTTTAACGAAGGTCTCATAATGCGTTGCATCCATTCGCTGGAGTATGCCTAACATAATGGCTACTAAGTTTCCGACCAATTGATTTTCACGATCCAGCGCTTGCGAAGTTTTTATTACGGTTCGTAATAATATTAGCATAATGTCCCGTACATCATTGTGCGTGTGACCGATTTCTTTGCGGTAAAGAAGTTTTAGTATATTGTTCATAATGTTTATACATTCTGTGACCTGTGATTTTGGATAACAAGATGGCGTAAATTCATGTTATTTAAGTTTACATTTTTTTGTCAAAATCTTTTAAAGTATTTTTACAATTCAATGAAATTACAAGCTCGATTTAAACACAATTTAAAATTACACTTAATATTAAACGATAAGCAATTTGCCTTTCCGGACTTAGAATGAGATTGTGCTTATGAATTATTTTTAAAAACCAATCGCTTGTACAAAAGATCTCAAAAATTAAATGAGAATTCTAAAGAGATTGGTTTCGATAACGAGACAAATTGGTCTAACTTGGCGATATGGAAATATTGCAAGTAATTTCATTTATAACAAGTCGCAAGGCTAGTTAATTAGAAATTTATATTTTTTTAAATTTCCTCTGGTTTTTGTGGACTTGAATGTACTTCTGTGTTTTTATTGTTTTTCGTATAGACAGGCTTGTCCCGCAATAAACGAGAAGTTTTTTTTCAATTAAATTAGGAGAATAAATTTTGAATTTTATATTTATTTTATTTCATTTCATTTTTTATTATCGGAAATGTAAAAACAATTCGACAAGTCAAAACTCCGTTACTTTCAAGCTTCACGTGTATTTTTTATGTTGTACTTTTTTTTTAAATTTAGACTTTTTGAAAACACATGATGGACTTATTAAAGGCAATCAGCATGAAGCTACCGCTTCAGCATTTTGCTGAGCATTTTGCCTCATATAAAATTATTCATAAGCAGATTCATAGCACCAAGGCAATGATTCACTAACCTACACAGTCGTACGATTCATTCAGAAAAAAATCTGATGTGATTCCAAACTATCTTAAAAAACATCGCAACAAAATGATGTTTCTGGGTACATCCTACTTTACAAAAACGATATAAATAATCTTTCTTTGCTGATCGAAGTAAAAGCAACTCTGATCGCATGAAAATGCTAATTTTAGGAACATTTTCATAAATTTTTGCTTTCCATAAAAATTGGGCATTGCACACTATTCAATTTTTCAGCAGAGATTCCATATTTGAAAAATAGTACGACTGCCCAAGATAGTGAAACGAGGTTTTTAGCTCTTCTTAGCAGCTCTGATCGCATGGAAATGAGCATTTTGTGTACATTTCCATCAAGTTTCGCAAATTTGTTAGGGCACATAGTATAATACTTTTCCAGCAGACAAGTCACGTTTGACAATTCGTACGATTGTGTAGAATAGTTTATCATGGTGAGTTTTCTTGAGAATACATTTCAAGAAAACGATCGCGTTTGATCATTTTTCAAATACGGGAACGCTTCTCGCGCAAGGAAAAGAGTAAGAATACAGTTCCCGGAAATGGTTTTGGTCCAACATTTTCAAAATTTTGAAAATATTATTTAAATGTGTACTTTTAAATTGCTTTTAAATCGGCATAATTTTTATTTGAATTTTAAATGTTTTAAAAATATTTACCTTGACATATGTAAATACTAATTAAAATACGTAACGCATGAATAGGGGTTGTGTCTAGACCGTATAAATTTGCCCATCATATCAAAATCGATATGAAGAATTAATATTTTTCATTTATTCGTAGAGTTGGAAGGTAATTATTTTAATAATAGTGGTGTTCACGCTTTTCAGTACAGTACTGTTGTAAAACTGGTAGTTCTTTTAAGCGGGATAAAAAACTGAAAATAAATTTATTTTATTTAGAGTGGAGTGTAACTGAGCTGTTACAATACCCAAAGTCAAGGCGAATTCATTAAGCTTGTTAAGAATGTTTTTTTTAATTTAGTGTTTGTTTAATTAAATAAACACTAAAAACCATTTAAAGACATTTGAATTCCAAACTAACGTTTTTATAAACTTGTTTCACATCTTAAAAGAACGAGTTTTTTTGATTTTTAAGGTAAATTTGCGTGGTTTACGGTGGTATGAATTCGCCTTACCAAAATCTCTAAGTAAAAATTACTCTGACTTCTTCGCAATTCATTTATTTTGGTTTATTGCATTTTGGAAAATATAATTAATTTGTGTTTTCTCCCAATTAAAGATCATTATAAAAATCAGCTGTTTTTCTTACGCAATTTTACAAATATTGAAGTACTAAGAAACATGAAAACCACTAATTCATCACATCCAGACACTAGAACGATGGTTAATATGAAAGATTATCTTTCATATTTACAATAATAATATAAGATTCTTATTAACTCAAAAGGGAGGGGGAACACAGTGGGAACACACAAACATATTAATTTTAAAAATTCAACGATTTCAAAGAACAAAAATACATATTGAAAACTCAAGAGAAAAAGATGTTTTGTTTTACATACTCGAACATACACATCCACAAATATGCATCACTATTTGAAGGTTTATTCTTATGTAATAGATAAGGAAATATTAGTGCTATCTCTGTCTTGTGGGAGTTACATACTTCAATTGGAGAAACAAGTGCACGGGAGAGAGATACATTTATTTTAATTTATTTAGTTTGCTAAATATTGTTTTGCTTTAGTGAAGGATTACCCTTATGATGGAATTGTGCATGTTCTTCCAAGTGTGGGCCACATATACGAAACGTGTATTTAAACATTTATTGTTACTATAAAACAAATTGATCAAATATATATGTATATATTTTTTGGCGGAATTTGTTTTAAGAAAGAATGTAGGATTGCTTATTTACCGTCCATTGCCACATGCAAGTAAATGCAGAATTTAAACTCTCAACACCAAAAATTTTAGAAACTTTCGTCGCAATACGTAAAAACTTACAACCAATTTTAAAACAGCCTGCCGCCACCTTTACATTTTTCAAAAATAATGTAATTCTATATGTAATTAAAACAACACCAGACCCTTTTCTTATATATAGACAAGAATTTAACTGCTCATCGGCTTCACATGAAGCAAGTCTATTGTAATAAGCTTATCAATTTTTCTTCTTTGAGTTTTCATTAGCATTCACATAATGCATTTCTTATCTGTATGGATATGGGTGGATGCGTTTTTGCCATTAAGAATAGGAGTGCAAAACCAATTTGATCAGATCATGTACTTCTTTCCTTTTCACTCATCTCTTTCCTCTAAAAAATTATAAGCTTTTCACTAAAACTTGCATTCTCCGAACGCTGATTCAGTAGCGCAGTCAAACATTTGTGCATAATTAATCACATTATATGTATACAATTATAAATTGATTTTAATTTTGAATAATCTGAAATGAGAAAAGCAGAAGTATCTACTTTTACTATCCCAAAAGCAGAGCTGGATGAAATGAAATAAAATTCATTTAATTTTTGGTTTCTTAAATTATTCCCATTTTTCTCTTTATTTGCATCGCTTTCTTAAAAGCCATAAAAAGTTTAATATTTGCTTGCATGTGCCAACCGGATACAGAACTTACAGAAAACATTCACCTCCCACTGCAAAACTTTATTTGTAAGATGCGAGGAGGCAATAAGAAATTAAAAATTATTTCATGTACTGAAAAATTCTCCCGAATCGGTAAACAAATATGATGAAAAAAATTCCCTAAAAGATTTCGGTGTGCAGTTACGAAGACGAAATTTGTGAAGGAAAATTTACCTAGTGTGAACCTCGGCGGGTTTTTGTTAAACTTATATAGGCCCTGACCCACATTTATTTTCAGCGATTTCAATGTGTGAAGTGAATTTGTATAGAAATCACAAAAAAAACTATATTGGAGAAAAAGTGCGAGTTAGGGCCTTTCTACTTAGGACTAACTGCATGTAGAGATGTAAAATATAATTCAAAAGTGCACCTAAAAGTAAAAACTAAAATATAGTCTCATTACGAGAAATGGTCTCAGGTAGCGTGTGGAAGCGAAACAGATTGGCGTAATATGTCTAAGTGTCAATATATGTAGTTTAATTTAATAATTGGTACTTTTGTTTAGATAAATGTTTGCCCTTAATTATGAGTTAGGATTTGCTCAAGTGATATGCGTTTACCTTTTGTTTGGCCGTTGTTTCACGTGTATGCAGTTGCGATTTTAATTGCCCAAGAACTTTAGCTGCTTTCGAAAGATTTTTTTCTTGCTGCCATATATCAGATTTGGTGTCACCCTGAATAGTTTTACACGGTTTCAATGTTTTTTATTTAAAATTTTTTACAAAAAATAAAACCATTTTTCGTTCAAGTGTTTCATTGCGAATAACAAAAACAAACAAAAATATGTAAATGAAAAGGAGATGTTGGTGTTCTTTTATATTTACACATGTATATATAAAACACCTCAATAATAATGTTGAAAATTATATCAAGTAGTGCTCAAAATTAAAATGAAATCCATACGTTAACAAATAAGACGATTATTTAGAAAAAAATTATTAAAAATAATTAGGAACGGAATAAAAGAATATTAAATACGTGGAAAAAAACTAATCAAGTAGACATATTATTGGTGGCTCTTGTGTACACATTCAAATAGTGGTGAGTGTGATGGTGGTGAGGAGAAACATTATAAGACACATTAAAACTAAGGGACATTATTATAACTTGCCAATAATTAAAGTAATGAAGTTATCGGTCGGATACCTTAGCCTAAAACTAACCGATAGGACTTAATTGAGACTTACAAAATTCACTTTCACAAAGTTGCCCCCATTTTGTCAGCATTTTTCAGTCTTTAGACATGAAAAGTTTCAAGAATGCCAAACTATACTTATACGTGAATAAATAGTTGGAACAGACTAACATTAACACTGCAAATGAATGTGGGAGAACTGTGAGCACTAAGTAAACCTCCCCGATTTTTGTTTTCGATAATGACATTACTTTATTTTGCATTTTTTAATGCGACACAACATTGATTTGCGTGCTTTATTTCTTGGACACAATGAAAAGTTGAATAAACTAAAAACTTTGCAAAGTGAATTTTTCTTGTCTAAATTAGGTCTAAGCCACAGGCAACATTATGGAGCCTTTCAACGGGAATATTTGCTAGCGAATTTAGCACATTCCTTAACTGCGAAGAAAAATCAAATCACTGTTTGCTCATTTTGCTTTTATCATGAAAATGGTTTAGGCCTGTGTTAAACGCTATCTAATTCTTCTCTACTATTTTTTTCTTCCAATATATTATTTATAATAAAGTTGTAATAATGTAAAATTTTAAAGGTCAGTTTATTCCAGAATTGTGCCAGCGGATACCTTAAAGGCAAGTTCTAATAATGGCCCAAAGTTGTATTAAAAACAAGAGATAGAAAACTTTCTCCATGGAGAGATTAATTAATTTGATAAAAAGAATTAAAACAGAAAATTATATTGAAACAATGAATAAATAAATTTATACGATGGCCAAGTACAAGCAAAAATATGTAAATATAATGATTATGATTGCGGCTATATCTTTGAGATATAATTATGTAAAAGAGAATTTTATTCAAACGATAAAAACAAAAGTTAAGAAAATATTCCATGAAATGTAAATTAAATATATTTTTTACAAACCTGTTTCTCTAACTACGATTTCTATATTTAATACAAAAACAGGAAATTTGCTTGTATTCTCATTTCAAATATAGACTTTTTGGTGTGAAAATTTTTTCGCATGTAGTTAAACAGGCAGTAAGTCCTTACAAAACAGCGTGCATTCATATACAATATATCAAATAACTAACTAAATTAGAGATTAGATTATTATTAACTTCTAAGTGATATTCGTCTAATGGTATAAACATATTTATGTAAGGGATGGTCCACTATATAAAAAAGTACATGAAATATTTATGTACATTAAACTACATATTCAATATACATTTTGTTCGCATCTTATCGTGCAGGACGGGAATTTGTATATTTTTAAAATAATAAACGGAATACAGAGATGGAAATTGATTGAAAATAATTTCGAATTTGTAATAATAAATTTGATTGCAGTACACAAAGATTTATAATTTTGTAAATGAAAATGCAATTAAAATTTAGTTTCGTGTATTGAAGTCAGATCTCACGCTTTGCTTTGCGTAGTTCAGGAATTAAATTGCAAAAAAACAAATATGTTAAAATAATTCATCTTTAAAAATATTTAGCGATATTATTAGAATTTTATTGCACACAATTTTTTTGTCTTTTTTTTAAAACTTCTAAAAAATTATATATTTAGCGATAAGTGGTGCTACTACTAGCAAATGAAAAGAATCCTCTATTGGATTCATAATTAGGTGTGTTTTGGAGAAAGTGGACCAGAAGTCAAATTTACATAAAAATACTATATATACACACATCTATACATACTCGTCTGCATATACATTTTTTATATAAATAAAGGACAAAACAACCAGACACACGTGTTAAATACACTCAACTTATTAAAAACACAAATGAACCCATACATATGTAAACAAAGGAATAACATGCATACATACACATAAGAACATAAAAACACTGACATGCTCGCATTTTAATAAAAAAAAAATAAATATGCAGTTTGCTAAATGTATCGAAAAATCATTGTTAAAAACAATTGCAATATATCTTTCTTTTAGATCCATAATATTTGGTTTAATATGATAAAAGTAACTAGCAATGTACATATGTATGCGCGTACATATCGTCAGCTTAATTGTGGTTTCTTGTTATATAAAGCTTTTGGTTTGATTCACAGCTTAGGATAACAATAACTGTAGATATGTTTCATTTATGTATGTACTGTATCTAATAGTTTGAAACATTTACTAACATCTGTCGTAAAAGAATTAGAAATGATTTAGACAAAAGAATTAGAAATGTAGATGAATTTATCTGGTGCCAAAAATTCAGTTCCCACATACAAATATTTTCCGCTTTTAGTTAAATTTTTCAACGTATTGATGGCAATATTATTGATAGGCGACAAAGCTCTCAAGTCTTGTGAGAGTAAGCCATGCAACGAAAACTGATAACTTTTAAGTATGTAAATGTGCGTTAAATGTGATTATTTTCTCGATTGAAAAAATTATTTTATGTACGACTGAACCTCAAGATATTTGCTGTGTTTAGTGCATATTAAATAAAAGTATGAAAATGTTCTTGATACATCGCAAACGTTCAATATTAATAAAAAAAAAATAACAAACATATAAATAGAAATATTATGCAACAAACAAACAAATAACACAAACAAGTTTGAATAATTTCAATAAGCATACCTCCTCTTTACTTTCCAGGCGGTCTTTGATGTGATTACAAAATACAGGTAGTAGAATAGCGCGGCATTCGGGTAAATTAAACAATTTTGAGTCTACAAAATCCTTAATGCAACCCATTTTCGATTGTGTCAGGCGACGAGGTGGAAACTGTTTCAAAATATTCACTATAATAATGCTACAAAAGACAAATAATAAAAATTTGGCACGAAAAAAATTAGTTGTAAATCAGCAAGGACTGGCCCTCTTTACCTTAAGCGTACAGGATCGAAAACCTGCATCAATTCGGTTGCTATGATGTGTAAGTTTTTTAATAAGGCTCCTTCAGATTTTAACAAATCCGTCGGACAGGCTATCATCTTGATAAACATTTCCAAAAGTTCTGTTGGAGAAGAATAAAATATAAGAAAAGCAAGGGCACATGTTATTCACAAACTCACCATGCAATTTATTTGCAAACTCGTCATAATCTGCATTACCATTGATGGCTGTATACAAAATGCGAGATCTTATAATAAACTTCATCACGTAGTGCAAATATCTGGTGGTTTTATAAAGCCTTTTCACTTCAATTCGTTCATCTATTTCGATGCCATCCGCCGATTTTTCTTTGGGTTCAACAGCTTCTCTAATATTCTTTTGTAAAACATCAATTAGTTTCCTTTAGAGGAAGAAGCAAAAATAGGACATTAAAGTAAGTTTATCATTGGGCGTGCAAGAGAAAATAACAACTTACGCATAAGCCAGTGTAGCTGAAAAGCTCTCATTTATATAAACATCTAGAACAGTAAGAAAGTGCTGATATTTCAAATCTGATACAGTTTCTATGAGATGTATGATGCTCATGAAAACCAATTGATCATATTTTTCTGGATCATTATTATCCACAAGTATATTAAATAATGCATCCAGTATATCTTGCAAAAACTTCACCACCTCTTCGCCCGGCACATTAGATAATGCTTTTAATGACTCCTCCAAAGTTTCTTTGTGGGCTGACCAATTTAAGAGACCCAGAAGTATTACACTTTGTGTTAACTTTGTACTGCAAAGATTGACGCCTATAACTAATTGATCTTTTGGCAATAACGCCAACCCGGCCACTGAAGGCTTGGCCCCTTGCAATTCGCTCAGAGTGGAGGGCAACTCCATATATATATTGTTGGAATTCGTTTTGTCTAGTTTTTTATGATCAATTTTATAAACAGCTAAGTTATGTTGTCCTTGCTAAAAAATAAAATTATTTTGTATTATAATTCATTTTGTTTCATTCATAAACAGTTTTTACCGTGATTGTGGTGCCATTATCCTGCATTAACTTAATGTATGAAAGGCCAAAAGGCTTTTCCGATTTATCCTTTTGTTCGTTGGAGCTGCGATGCTTAAAAACAAATTTTAAATGACACTGTTTGAACTCATCTATGGGAACATGTATCTAAAAGGAAATATGAACAAAATCAGTGAATGTGGAACGAATTCGCAAATATCGTCTTGCTTTACCTTAAAACATTCCAACCACTTTGGTTTGTCGTCGTGGTAATAAACCACCGATTTGTATTCGTCTATGGGCGATAGACCAGAGCCAATGCTCATGACCCCTGGCACCGTCTGGCCTTGTTCATTACATACTGTTATTGTCACTTCCACATTCTTTTCGGAAGTTTTGGCTATGCGAGCAAATTCCCCAGAGCAAAGCGTTAAATACAAATCGTTTCGCACATCTCCTGGCAAGATGACTTCGGGGAAACCCATTTTGCGTGCTATGGGCACATTCGTATGCAACAGTCGTGGGAATTCTTCTCGTATTTGCTTAATGTCACCCTGCAATACTTCTACTGTAACACACATGCGCGAATCTATTTTGCCAATATCTTTGTTAGCTATCAACTTTCTAAGTGTGCCATCTAGAGACTCCTTTTCACACAATATAAAAGGCATATCCAAATTGCCCTTGAAATCATCGGGCTTATTAATGATTGGTGTGAGATCCTTGTAAGCTACACCAAACGGCCTTCTCATGACGTACTCGGTGCCGCTAAAAGAACCGCTCGAACTAATTGAAAGCTGTGAATTCTTCTTGCTGGCGGCCGTCAACATTGCATTCGTTATGCTAGTACGCTTCGAATCATTCTCCTTCATTTCCATCGCGCCAATACGTACAGCGTAACAAACCAAGTACATTTTCGCAATGCTGACATCGTTCTTACTGAGATCGGTAAATAGGACACGATTATTATCGAACTGATCAATATCTCTGGCAATGCCAGTCCGTGACCACTTCACTACATAATTTTCACTAATCGGCCGATGAGATTCACCATCGAAAAGCGTGAATATGAGGTCGGAGTCCTCTTGGAATTTGCAAACAAATGCATTAACATGAAGTAATATATTGTGCGAAAAGTTCTTGTACGGCTTAGGTCCCAATTGTTGATTTTGTGGCCGCTATACACACATACAAATGCAATTAAATTAATAAAATCAATTAAACGCACAATCTTGCGTTCTTCACACATTTTACAACTTACATTGGCTTTTATGATGCGGTTAACCGCATTCATATGGTGTTCGTACAATTCGGTTGTGCATATTGTATTCGTATCCAATATATCGCCACTTTCATCTCGCACCACCATATCTAAGCCCAAGAGGTTGTTGCCGGTGTCTATTTGTGAGGTGGCCATTAACTTGACAGTACGCATTTCATCTACGGGCAGATTGCCCGATATCAATAATGCGCGATTATTATTTAAATTGCTCATTTTCGCACGTATTGTGTGAAAATCGGGATGATTGATCTATTTGACGGGAAATTTATAATAGAAATATACGTATAAATGGATTTACGTGCATTCAAACATATATGGATGTATAGTACGTATACATATGCAATAAATATGCATTCACAATTGTAAATGTATTTGTATCAAACCAAATACACACATCATAAATAAGTGCAATAATATAACTTGTCAGAACTGTCATTGATGAATAAGAATGAAAAATATTGAAAAATATAAAATATTCATTACACCATTTCCACAGAACATGGCACATGCATAGTTCTTTATAACTCTACTTTATAGAAGTAGGCTTTATAACTCTACACAAAAACCAAAAAAAAAAAATATAAAAATATATATATATATAAAAAATACTCTGCCCGCGATTAGCATTTAAGAGAAGGCTAGCTTAAGCAGCTTGCGACAGAACAGATGTTAATAATTTTTTATATATATTTTATAGCAGACAGTATATGACAAAAACTATATTTATGCATCTACTTACCAGAAAATATTGCTTTAATATACTGCCCCATTCCAACAAAACTTTTGTAATTTCCTCTACAATTTCACTGCGCTGTATGCAATAATCACCATTGACGATCTTATAATTACACAAATGAATATAAGATTTAGGAAATATGCCGCGGTGTTCTTTATTCCTGCAAACAACAACAAAAAAAAAAAAAAAGAATCAAGTAAAACGATATAATTTAATCTTTAAATAATTTCTAATATGAATTAAATAAGCAATGAAAGGCGTTCAGTTAACAAGAAATAATAATTAAAAATCGTATACAGCGTTGCCGCAAGCGAAAATTTTTTTTCTAAAATTTCCTAAAAAGTATTATTAAATGGGAATATGAATAAGCAATTTAATTATATTCTTCTATAGCTGCGAAAATATATATTTTTTTTTGGAAGCGTCTGTAATGAGATTTATTTAATCTTCTTTTCAGTTCTATTAGAAGAGTTTATCAATACGCATAAGGAAAGGGGAAATTTGATACACATTTTACAGTTTTCCTTTCATAACTTCAAGCCAACCCGCTGAAATTTTGAATGGTGCTTATGGTGTCAATAGTGTAATAGCTGTACAGCCAGACCGTCACCGAAACTTTCACCAAATCCCAAAAAGGCATGTTAGCAGCCATTGCATCACCCCGGAACTAAAAATCTGCTATAAAACAGTTTTACAACTTTTGCGCAAAGCTGCAGGTAAATGTCTTATATAAATTATAAGACTTCTTTTTATTGCAAGTGCATATAAAATAATAATAATAACCAAGAAGGTTTAAAATAATCAAAACGGCAACATTGTTCTTTTCACCAAACGACTAGATGCATGTGACTCTGTGTTATGTGTGCACTTGTGTGATGTTTCTTAAGAACCACTTCGTTAGAAATTATTGGAAGGGGGTTATCGAAGTATGAATATACACATATCCTTTCCCACTGCTACTTAATATATATGGACCAAACATTACTAACAGTTTTCTGGTTGTAAGTGAAATCAACGACTGTATGGTTTTTTTTAGTTTAATTTAAAAAAGTAACAAATAGATTTTATATTATTTTCGATAGAAGCCTAGAATTTTTTTTATCAATGAAGCACTAGGAACACGTATCGATAAAAATAAAAATTTTGATTTAGACAAAAATTAGTTAGCGCCTTTCTGCATTAAGTTAACGATATGTATTTACAACAAAAACATGTAATATAAATACTACAAACATACATATCATTATAGATTTTTTCATTTCATAGTGATTGTGAGTTAGGGCCTTTCTTCTTGAGACCGACGATATATACTCGAAGATGTAAATATTTTTGGCTGGAAGAGCATTTCAAATGATAAAATATGGAAACTCATGCACTCGTGCATGCATACGCATTATGATGTCTTGAAGCGTCTTAATTAACCTTCAATTAAACCCACTTCCACATTTGTGTTTCATTTTATTAATTGAAAACTAATTGCCAATGACTTCCAGTGAAATAAGTAAATGAATAATTGAGAAAAGCTCTACAGTTTTGAGCAGGCTGGCATTTATTAAAATACATCTGTTAACAAGTAGTTTTTTTTAAAAAAAATATAAAACCACATAACGAATGAATCAATCTGTCGCTACAGAGTGATCTACTTGGATGATTCCTCTACATGTAGTATGTATAGTGTTAAACTTGGAAAATTGTTTAAAGGAAGGAGAAAAAGAGTAAAGAGTTTCAACCTTTACTTTTCGCATAAGGGGGCACAAAATTTAATGGTGAGCCGTGTCATAAATAAGTATCGATTGGAAGCCTTTGCGAGTCATAGATTTATGTGTTGCATATAACGAGTCTTGAACACATAAATTATTTTATCAAAATGGTAGCCGGGAACTCACACCCCTTTTTATCGAAAAATCTTCTCAAATGATGAATAAGTACATCTACGTACAAAACTCTGGACTCATGATACTATCGCATGAGATATAAGAATATGCCATACAATATGAAAAAGCAATTTTTATGTTTGCATTTTAGACTGACGGCGTTATTGGCCATTCCAACTTAATTATATATCATAAAGAACGATCTTTGCGGGCGCTTGGTCATCTGCTTTTGAATTAATGTCAACTGATGCCATCAATTAAACTTTTACAATGTTATGCAACAGATTTAAAAAGTATTCAGCATTTCTGCTGTACGATAGCCGAAGACGCCGCTTATTCTATCGTCTAAACAACGAATAACCACATTTTGCCTTTGAACGGAAGACAGTGTTTCAAGCGATTGCAAATTCTAGTAAAATAATTTAATATATAATAAGATTTATAGAATGGAACGGTGGTAAAAAGTTCTTCTATAACAAATAAAACATAACGAACGATGAAGGAAACTATAAAGAATATTTGATGAAATTATTCAATAAAAATTATAATTAACACTGGGGCACTTTCATCAAAAAGTGGAAGGTTAATTATACTTACTCATGGTCCATAATTTACAAAAGAAAGAAAACATTGAAATTAACCATAACCTCACTTTTCATAAAGATGCGATGATTGCCATGAGACCAATTCATATATTATCAAAAAAATTTATGTTTATTCACATATTCTATATAAATTTCATATATGATTTCTTCATTCAAAGTATACTCGTACGAGTATTTAAAATAAAATGAGTTCTTGATTAAATCAAGAACAAACCCATAAATGCAGCGAATTACACACTTCAGTTTTGAAAGAAAATAAAAAAAAAAAAACACTTTTAATATCAGAAGTCGTGAGAGAAATTATATGTGAAAATGAAACACTTGAAAAAAATCTCTTCGATTAAGAATAACAAACACAAATAAATTGTTATCAATAAAAATATTTTCACTTCTTATCTGCGAGTAAATAAAAATGTATCTTAAAAGGTCAACAGTGCAGGAAGAGCTGGTAGGGATGGAAGGAATAATATTTATTCTGTATCAGAGAAAATACGAGAAACCCCTTTTAATTTAGTTTTTTATTTTTATTTGAGCATGTGGGGAGTTTATGGGCAGGGGAATTGATTGTTCAGTCATATTTGTTTGTGTGTGTGTGTGTGTGTGTGTGCACGTTGTATTTAAAATAGGCAATGTATACAAAGTGACAGCAAGAAATTCTAAATAATATTTTTACGGGTCATCAAGGAGATCCATTGCACTGAGTATAAACAATCCCAGACAGCTGATAGAGATAAAAGTTTCACTGTCGTTTTCTTAACTCTTCCACATCAAACACAAATATAAAACATGGATGGAAAGCCAACCAAACTGAGAGGGGTTAGTAATGAGGATTGTACACACACTGTGTGAGAATTCTAAAAACAAATACGCAGACACACAGACAGAGCACATCATAATCCTTATAGTATAAGGATATAAATAATATTTCGAATGCTAATAAAAAATAAAGTTTTTGATTAAGGAGAGATGAAATTATTAAAGAAGAAATGTTTACAAGCCTGTGTGGTACGTGTGTCCCAAACGGAACCACTAGCACATCTCTGCTGTGCCGTTGAATTAGCAATAAAGTAGCAGTGGCGCTGATCTCAAGGCGTTAATTGTTGCGCTAACAAAATTCCAAATGAAACGGCAATCATTGTGATTGGAATTATGCCGATAAACCCCTTCATGAAACTACTATTTAACTTGCTGGAATCGAGAATCTATTTTTTATCAGAGACAAACTTTACTGACTTTAACATGTGGTACAGCGCTATCTTGAAGTAATTGCGAAACAAGGACATCAAATATTATTGAGTCTTACGCATCCTCACGGTAATAAACGTTCAACAACAGTTTAGTTTTTTTTAATACACTGATCAATTATTTGAATTCTTATGGGAGAAGGCAGAATTCAAGAAGAATCGTCGAAATCCTTAAAATTTCCAATATTAGTTGCTTTTATTATAACTTTTTGAATTTAATAATTTGAAATTTTTTAAAATTAATCGTTTTCTAATCATTTATACTGAATTTGATTAAAGTCAGACCTTTTCTGAAATTCTCGAAAGCTCCAGTTTAGCTGCACGTAGTAGTCTTCATATCTCCAGCAGTTCATTTTTGGTAAATTTTTCTATTCTAAACAATTCTATATTTAAACGCATGCATGAAAAGATTGCATCGGGAATGCCTACAATTCAGAAAGTGTGAAAATGATGTATGAAAAAACTTGGTTCCAAAATCTTCAAAAACTCATATGAAGTTAATTTAAAATTGTTTTTAAAACAAAATTGCACACAATTGGAGCCTCATTAGCATTGAGGCTCTAAGAAAAATGCGTCCAAATATGGCCAAAATCGTCTAAAGGACAGGGAACATTCAGAAATAAAGATCAGATTGTGTGAAATATTTTCAAAACAGAATTTAATTTTTTTAATTTAAAAATTAAATACTCGTCTGTTTAGCGTTGCAGTTTTAAAACATATTTAATTCGCCCACCCTGATCCAATTATTCTTTCAAAAAACAACAACCATCATTTCAAGTCTGCTCGACTTGAAAAAGTTAAAGTGGACTTTAACATATTTTAAAATAATTTTTTGGATCTAAAATGGAAGAAACCCGGCCTGAAAACCTCGTTCGCACTGCTTCGAAGCGATTTGGCCGATTTTACTAAAATGTTTTGTGTAAGTTTTTAACAGCCGGTGCAATAGGTCTGTTCATCGAAAGGTATCTATTTTCACACCACTTCTACAAGCAATATTTTGATCAGCGTGTTTGTCAAACTTTGTTATTTTTGATAAATTCCACATATGGACAAAGACGCATTCCTGATGCAATGATATCCAAAAAAGCTGATAAGAGTGACGAATCAGTTGAAGGGCATCAGTTCGTATATTATATTTCTATATATAATTGTTATTGGTTTTGCAAGTTTCTTTGTTCCTCTACCACATCGAAACGGCCGAACGTCTACTCCCTTTAGAACACATCGATCACAGGGAATTTTAAATTTTTTCCAATAATTTTTTTCTCTGCCTTCAAATCACGTTTTCTACAACAGATTTTACATAGAATTGAGTCTGTTGTTGAATACAAATTAACAGCATATATGACACAGACTACGCGAGCATATTCCAATATGGAATGCCTCATCAACTTACCTTTGCTTAAAACCGTAATACCAATGTGTGGTTTCTTTTAATATCACAACTGAATCACCCACGTCCAAATTCAAACGGTGCGGCTTATCGTCTTGATCGAAATTGCATTTGGCTGGAAATAAAGAAAACGAAAATTAAATATTTAATTTTTCGTGTACGAAAAAATATAATTACGCTCAATAATCATGCGTTTAAATGAGGGGGTGTGCTGGCTGCACTTTCTTTAAAATTCAATTCTAGCTTCACAACCGAAGCTTTTAACAGACTCTATTCGACTATTTTCGCAGACAGACATTCGCTACTAGAATCAAATAAATTCAGTTTAAGTTTGAATTATTAACGAGACAGTATGAAAACAACCGTCCACATACTCGTGTATGGCCATTTCCAAAATTTATTTTGTTTAAATGCAAAACCACTAAATATTTGTGTGGCAAAAATTTTGAAAAAAATGTGAGAAACGATGAAAATGGCATACGAGGTGTGATCAAAAAATAATCGGTTTTTTCAATTTTTCCCAAAAGTATATATGTATTTATTCAGCAATAACTACCTTGCCCCGTTCAAAGCAATACCCCCTTAGATATAATACACTTATGCCAGCGTTTTTTCCAATCCTTAAAACACTTCTGAAACGCACGTTTCAATCGTAGTAAAACGCTTTCCTTTCATCGGACTCTTCAGCTTGCGAAAGAGGAAAAATTCAGCGAATACATTGAATAGGCTGCTTGAGGCATGATTACTGTGTTTTTCTGGGCAAAAACCGATGCATAATCATCGACATGTGAGCTGGTGAGTTATCATAGAGCAATATCGTTTCTGTCTAATTGACGACCTTGTGGCAAGAATTCATTATGCACCACGCCATTGCAATCAAAGAAAACAGTGACGTGATTTTTTCGGTCTTGTGTCTTAAGGACCTTACATTGGCAGGATTGGGTCTGAGTTTCAATGTCATAGCCATACACCCATGATTCGTCACCAGTGGTGACCGTTTTGTTCAAATCTGGATCGTCCTTGAAGATCACATCAAAACACGACTAATCTGTCAAACACAAACTGACAATCCAAAATGGCTGATATTGCCTACATATGTATATAACGAACATCTGTATAAATATAACAGAAAAAAAATGCGAAAATCAAACATAAGTAACACGCGAAATTTGAAAGTAATGGTTATTTTTTGATCACACCTCGTGTACGAGCAAAAACCCAAACACAGATACTGCAATTATGTATAATTTAATTTTCCCTCGTTTATTTTATATTTTTACTTGTTTTCTAAGAGGAAGTGGCTGGCGTGGGGCAGGATGCAAGTGCAGTATTCGAGTTTGCTATCTCTAAACTGGGTTTAGGTTAAACTAATAACAACAACAAACAACCACAACTGACTAAACAAGCAAAAAGCAACTAATCAAAAACAATGACAACTATTTAAATTTTTGTTAAACCGGTGTTTAAATTCCCTCCTTTGCGTTCTTTTCACACACTTTTGTCGTTATCGTTATCGTTATTGTTTTCGTTTTTTGTTTTTCGTTTTTGGTTTTGTTTCTGCAAGTAAAACAAGGTGTCAAAAACTGTACGCATTGATTTGCTAAACGTGTGCGTTTTGTCACATTTGTTAAGAGTCGAACTGTAGAGCTGTTGGGTACATAAATCATCAATGATAGGAATTGTCGGAAATTCTAATCATTTCAAATTAATATAAACTACTCTGCATATTTCATAAAAAAAAATTAAGAGGAAAAAATGTAAAGAGTATATTTTGTGGTCAATATTGCACTTGGATCACAATAAGCCCGTTTCCAGCCTATCAGTGGCGTATTAACAAATCATCTGTCAGCTTTACTTTAACATGCAATGAGTTGCGACCTTTTTATATTAAGGTAGCGATAGCGGCTTATTCATTTATATAGTCAAGTGCATAGAAAAGTTGCAATGTAAATTAAACGAATGATAAGTGAATTGGTCGCAAGTAGTGGATGGCCGAAACTAATTCGTACACGCTTACGAGTATTGTATTAACACATTGGAATCTACTAATGTCCACATAATTGGATTTTTTTTTACCAAATGTTGATGATATTAATTTGCAATTTTTTAAATTAAATCGCAATTTTGAGAGCTACTAGCCCGTTACGCCTCCCCATTTTATTTGTCGCTAGTTTTTCCTTTCTCAACATAAATCATTTAAAAATGTTAAAACTATAATTCATATAAAATTAAAAATTTCTATATCGTACATATAAGGCACTAAGAACGAAGTGTCCAAATATAAATTTATGTTTATTATATATATTAAGTCAATTGTAAATTTTTTTGTTTAAAAGATTCACAAATACAATTCAGTAGAAGGGTGCCTCTTTAGGCGAATGAATAGTCCACAGCCTCCAAACCGGAGGTCGCGAGATCAATTCCTGTCTAATTTGTATATAATGTGAAATCGCTTTTAAGTTATGGCGTTTTCTTTTCTACAAAAATAGGCAGCACTACCCGCAGGGAGGGCAGTTTTGTGTTCTTTTCTCAGAAATGTGTTGCCCTGTGAAAAGGGTTGCGTGTTCTTTTCTAAAAAATTTTGCCCTTTCGCAATGCAAAAGGCATTGCACTTTTGCCCTGAACAAATCAACAGGGCAGAAATTGCCTTGTAGAACACATGGTTTTTATTCTTGCACAGCGTTACCAGAAAATGTTCAAAAACAAGTCTTTTGAGTTGAAAGAGTCAGAAAATTAGATTTTAATAATTATTTTTATATTTTGTATCGTATAAAACAAAAAAAAAGACCACTATGCGGCAGCTTATTTGAATGAGATATTAAAAAAAAAATTTTGTTTTCTCAAGCAGATGAATTAGCAATCTGGCAACTGAACATTTTTGTATACACATTTCAAAAAATATACAGAAAATGTTTGTTTATCAGCTGTTAAAAAAAAAGGCATTGCACTTTTTTCTGATTTGTGTTCTTTTCTCTTTATATAAAAAATTGTACTTTCACAGGGCGGGCAAAACATTTTAAAAAGGCACCTTTTCACAGGGCAACATTTTTAATATAGAAAAGAAAACGCCATTAGAAATTATTTTGATTTTTTATTTTTAATTTAAAAATTAAATTCTTTTAGCACATTTCTTTCAAAATGTGAAATTATGTAATCTCTTACGTCAAAAGCAATTTCACTCGGCATATTTCTCTATAACACATCAAGCGTTCTTATTTTCGATAAATTTATAATACAAGTTTCAGATAGAGGGACAAAGACGCATTCCTGATCCAATCATATCCAAGGTCAGTTGAAAGTAGATAACAGTGATGAAACAGTGATGATTCGCTAATCAAATGGCATACTGAAGTTGAATTCAAGATTGCCCGCCGATACAAATTTGTCATTACTTTCTCGATAATCCTTCTAAGTAGATTGAAAATGATATCAGAAACTAAACTCTAGCTCAACTTTTTTTGTGCATACATAAGCACAAGTATACGAGGTGTGATTGTGAGTTACTTATGTTCGATTTTCGCATTTTTTTTCTGTTATATTCGTACATATATCTGTTATATATGTTGCAAGATCAGCCATTTTGTATAGTTAGTTTGTTTTTCACAGGTTAGTCGTATTTTCATGTGATCTTCAACGACGATCCAGATTTGCCCAGAAAGATCACAACTGGTGGCGAATCATGGGTGTATGGCAGTGACATTGAAATCAAATCCCAATCATGCCAATGCAAGCGTCCTGAAAAGCCAAGTCCGAAAAAAGCACGTCAAGTTCGTTCAAATGTGAAGGTTTTGCTCACTGTTTTCTTCGATTGCAATGGCGTGGTGCATCATGAATTTTGGCCATAAAGTCGTACGGTCAATAAGAAATACTACCTTGAAGTTATGCGCCGTTTGCGCGAAGCAATTCCTTGGCGATACCAAAAACCGCTTTTCAAAAGTGTTTCGAGGGTTGGAAAAAACACTGTCATAAGTGCATTATATCTGAGTGGTATTGCTTTGAAGGTGGCAAGACAGTTATTGCTGAATAAATATATACTTTTCGAAAAATTTATAATAGCGGTTATTTTTGATCACACCTCCTATAAGGCTGAAAAAATATGTTTTAAAACTTTGCAATTATTATATTAAAACCAACCCACAATTATTACAAAACCCATGTTTGCATTTTGCGTTTTAATACGATATTATACACACATACACCATACACACCCATACACTCACATAATTGTAATCGTAAATAAAGAATAAAATAAATTACAAAAGTTACGAGTATATAAAAAATATTATTTTTATCATCGTGCATGACACGACGACTTCCTATTGGAAGTCTAAAAAAAGAAAAAAAAAAGAAAAAAAGAAAAGGAGGAAAACTATCCATGCAAATATACAGCAGTGGCTTTCGTTTATTCATTTTTAACCCAGAAATAAGTTTTTAAACATGAAATAGTTTGTACTCGTACATTTTTTAAATAATTTTATATTAAAATAATTATTGCATTAAGTGTACATTTTCTCATTTTAATTGAGTTTTAACGAAACATCCGCTTACAGTCTTATTGAATCTTGACTAGGCATGATTTAGTTGATTAGTGGCATGGATAGCTTTGTGTGTAGTGCGCTCATTCATGTGAACACAGTTAGTTTTGCTTTTGACATTTGTTGCATTTTTAGCTTTCTCCGCATTAAGAATTGCATTTTCTTTTATGCACATACCACACATACACTACAAGTATGTATGTATATATACATTTGCTTGTAGCAGACTCAGAGACCAGGCAGACAGTGACGATGCTAACGACAAGCCATCAAAAGAAACATTTTAATCATAAATGCCACATTAAATCAGCATATGAGGGAGGAATATGGGAAATGAGGATAAACGTTAAGACAGGGTACAATTATGATCAGGTTACTCACAAGCTGTCATATCATGTCTGGTAACATGTAGTTCTAGTAAGCCAAATAACACATATGTCAATAATACAAATGTTTACTACTTTGTCCTTTGGAGACTTCTCAACAGGGCGTGCCTTAATCTTACGGGCCTCATCAAACTTATAACTGTGGCCGCCATCACCCCTTACTTAATTTTTTTAACTTTTCCAATTTTAATTCTTCCAATTATTTTCATCTGATGGGCTCTTTTTTATCTAAAAATTTAAATAAAGCATTTACTTGTTGCATACAAGTATTTCGGTACTTCCCGAAATACCTGCCATACATGTTATAATGGTTGAGAGTAAACTCAAATTAATGATGTTCTAATATAAAACACAAAACAAAAAAATGTAAATTAAAAAAGCTAAAAAGATCTTAAAGGTATAGTGGGATGGGAATTTACTTAGATTTGAGGAAAAATTAATCACAACAAATCTCTTGGAAACCGATAAACATCATGAATTTTGATAGAGTAACCACTACCGGATTTGTTTTTACCTAACAAACCTTAAAAAGATGTTTAATAAATTTTCTTATTTTTGCAAAACTATACAATGTGCAGTTTTAATTCAACAGTTAACATTAATGTCAAACATCTCGGAAACAATGAAAAACCTTTAATGTCACGCCCACTTAAGTTTTAATATCCCATATTGTGGATAACACATAATATGATTTCGTAATAAAAGGTATACCGGCATAAAGGATTCTTCACTTTAACCTAAAATGCATTGGAAACAGTTCAAAGCTCACCTAATAAGACCAGTACACGTAGCAAGCCTTCATATGACAGATGTTTGTGGTTGAAAAGGAGAGCGAAGTTACGCTTGCATAATTTTGGTATCACATATCTGGGAAACCACTTAACCAATTCCTGTCAAATGGTGCAAATGCATTGAATTCTTAATATTAAGGAAAATTTTATGGTGTTTCATCAAGTGGGCGGCGCAAAATCCACCTAATTTTAGCACTGTAAAACTACTTCTAATACAAAATTTTTTATCTGTAAATCATTTATTACAATTGTGGAAATTTGTTTATGCACCTTAAAGTACTCATATCACAAGCTTGTAATGCTCAGTTATTCTTTACGATTGTTAGGGAAGCAAACCTTTCATACATGTACGAGCAGGCAAACTAAATTTGCCAAATATGAATACTAATTGTGTACAGATTTATTTATCAAGCAAATTGAATGGTTTAACCAATAAAGTAATGAAATTTACCAAACGATCCTTGGAAAAGTCAAAAGTCATCAAGCAAAGGAATTGCCATATTAAAAGGCTCCTCCCTTTTTTAAGTTACAACACTAAATGCAATTGCAACACCGCCACAAGAAATTTCTGCCGAATCAAGCGGTTAATCACTCGACGCCACACACTGAGAATTATGAAATATTTGTAAGCAGAAACTTTACATAAAACTCTATGTATATGAATGTATTTGTGTATATATCTATGTGCGTACATGAGCCCGTTCACAATATGAAACTGCCGGTTGTGTAATTTTATATACATTTTTATTTCCCTTAGGACGATTATGGTTTCATGTGAGTAAAGCAAGTTCAACAAAAGTTGCATTTACGTGAAGCAATTTACTCTCCTTCATTCCTCCTTCATCAAAAAAGCACTAAGCTTTCAAAACATAATTTCCATATTGTGTTTAGTCTTATATGTATATACGTTTGCATATGCTTATATACAAATTATTATACGTATTCTTGGTTTGTCTGGCTGTTTATCAAAAACGACCTCCACACATCACACAATCATGAACGCAATAAAAACGAATTAGTTGATTTTTGTATTTTATTTATTTTTTTTTTGTTGATTTTTAATAACAACAAAACGAAAAAGAAATTAAATTTTAAAATTTTTATGTGGATAAAAGAAGCATAAAGTACGTTTACGGTTTCAATGCACTACTTTTGGTCGGTTCATTAGCCTCTGACGTGTGGTAGAAGAGCATCACTGAGGCGTGCCTCTGATACAAAGCTTTGGGCTTACTTCTTAGTTTCTTTATAATTTTTAAATGCATTTTTAATTCAAGCTGTAAATTTGCGCTTCCAGGTACAACAATTCATTTACAGTTGCATAATTGCATACACGCTTATATTTTTGTCTTAATTAAAATGAGTTTTTGAAACTATTTAAATCAGTTTTACGCTAAAGCCCCAAGCTTCCTTTATCACTTCTGAGACATATTTAAATAAGAGTTATGAAAATTAATCATCATTTACCGTAAATGCATTTACAAGTGCATGCTCGCCCTACTACAAGATGGAACACATCATTACCCCGCCAGTACAAATAAAAAACAAATTATATTTTTATTTAAAATGGCAATATAATTACTTTTTACTGAGAAATGTCACAGGATTGAATTGTATGGAAACTTGCAAAAATTCAGGTTGGTAAATTTTTGACCGGACAATACATTTGCGAGTATTCCAGTAGTCCATTATATGGAGTACATACTCAATGAATTTTTGGTCTGTATAATTTTTTACTTTTTCCTACGGATTTTTCCGCGTGCTTTGCTGTTGACATATTTCATTGCTCTGTTAAGCAAATTTGATATTTTATGGATTGTAAAAATTACTCCAATAGTGAGATCACCTGCTATGAATTCATCATTTGAAATAAATACTGGACTACAGATGAGATGTGTACTTGGCTTTATACTTAATAAGTAGAAAACATTTACATGGTTGAGCTTAAATTAAGTAAAATTTAGCATAAGATATGTATAGTATAAGCTGGGGAATTGTAGCCTGAATTTACAGCATAATTTCGCTCAGGTTTAGGAAAAAGGATTAGTGGGCATGTTGCAAAATATTTACTCAAAGTTTGATTAAATTTTTGCTAAAGCGAAAACATTTTTATTCAATTCTTATCAATGTAAGCTTTGGCGCAATGCGGCAGTCATTTGATCACAAATTAAGTAGATTTTCCTTATTTTAGATTTAAAATTTTTTTGATGAACTCTTGAAATTTATGAGGTGAAGATCAGCATTATTTTTGAATCTACTCAAATAAGGAGAAAGAAAAGAAAATTTTAAATACTTAATAAATAATTTTGAGGTTTATTGTCCGGTTTAAATATTCGCACTCATCCAGAGGGTATTAAACTATTAGAAAACAACTACTGTGGAGATTTGGGATATACATGCATCCATGCGGCGTGGTATGCAAAACTCATCCTGCCCGTTTCTTATTCACTTTATATAAATAATTTCTGTGTTTTTTTACAAAATTGTTTAAGAGCTGGTCACACTCAATAAATTAAAAACGCTCATGCACGCACAAACAAACACTCACAAGCATTTTCCATTCAGATGGATGTGTTGTTTATTGCCATTCAGTTCTGAGAATTGATCAACGAATGTGTGAGAATTTTTGTAGAGTGTGAGTTATGATGAGTCATCTTTATGCTCAATGCAATTTTCTACCTCACACATGTATGCATATACATTCATGCATATGCATCTCTATGCTCGTTCATGTGCGTGTTTTAAGTATGTGTGCCGGAATGTGCGATCTATCCCGCAGTTGACAGTTCTATTGAAGGTCGAAGTGAAAAGTTAGATATTGAAACGAAGGCTTTAATAAAGTTATTTTCGGAATTTCATACAAAATTTATCATATCGAGATTATGGAATATCTTTTACATTGCAATTAAATATTAATTCTTTATTATAGTCAATAGTTCGTTAATCTGATTAATGTAATGCAACTGTATATTGCAATGAAAAATAAATCCCTAAGGAGGGAAATTTTTACTATAATTATTTCCTTTAGCATATTTAAAGCCACAAATTATACAAAACACATATTATATCACATACTTTTGTCAAATGGATCCTTTTAATAATATTTAAGGAAAAATATTTTTTTTATACTTATAAGAAACATTGAAAAGGCATATGTCTCTCTTAACTATCGTTAGCAATTAATAAAGCATAGCCAACATGTTTAGTTGCCTGCCACGCCCATTTACTCTCTTTTTAAATTCGCCGTGTGTAATTTGGTTTTACTTAATTTTTCATTTTGCATTATTAAAAATAAAAAACATTTTAAATTTTCTTCATGTTCTTATCCAAAATATTTTATGCATGAATAAATAGTTGGCAGGATATAAAATATTGTATTTTATTTAGTAGCAGAAACTGAATTGAATTGTTTGTCCTTAAATATGGAATTCTGAATAGCCGCTTTCAATCAGCATCGCCTGCTTTTGATGAAAATATGGAGATGTGCAATTTTGAAAGAAACGTTGAGTTAGCAAATGTCATGCGTACATAAAGAATTTTTAATCAACTGGAGTACTTACAAATTTGAGTTAAAAGTTATTTAACTGCACTTGCATAATTGCCTACAAAATTGTTCTAAATTTTAGTACTAATCCATCCGTGAGAATATTTTTATTGCCAAATGAACAATTTTATATAAAAATAATTTTATAACTTCAATTTTTGTATTATTTTACTAAGCAATAATTTAGCTTCTACAGAATAAGAAGATTAATTAATTTCCTTTAATCTATCGAGAGTTAATTTATATGATTTATCTAAAATCAAGATTCAATACTGGAACTATACGCGACTAAAAAATGTTACTTATTAGAATTAAAAAAAAAAATTTTTTTTGGTGGAAGATCCTTTCGTCGCCCTAGTTTTGGATAACCTGTTCTTTACTTCTCGCCGTTTCATACTTTTTATACGAAAAGAACAACTGCTGCTTGACCACTGTGCACTTTACCTGGTAAACAATTTTAGGGAGACGACGGAAAATGAAAATATCACATTCAGACTGTCCATGAGTGGAAATTATACCCATAAATTGGAAAGGGAGGAATACTAACAGGAGGCTTACAGACACACTTTATAAAAAACCCTGATGAGCATGCAAATGATTCTTCTATAATTCAAATTGGAAAAGAGAAAAAAACATTTATTGATGATGATGCATATTTATTGCCATTTAGGAAATTGTTGTATTCTAAACAAAACAATAAAACTCAAAGTATATTCTATTAATGTTGTATATATGTATGTATGTAAGTACGACTGTTTAATAATATTCTTTTGTTCAGGTGAAACCGTTCTTGATATTAAACACAACACAATTAATTTATAAATAAAAAACAAAGATATTCTAAGTAAAACAGAGAAATACTCTGATACGCAAAGTTAAATAATTTATTGCGAATTAAAGAAAATAATATAAAAATTTTCTTTGAGTTTTCAATGAAAAACGAAACATTTTGAAAAATGCACGTTCAAATTATGAATGTGCGAGAGAATATTAAACACATTCACTGCTTTTTTCCAACACACTGCTCTTCTTTATATGTTTCCGATTCCTCAAGCTTTTACTTTTTGGCCTAGAAAGTGGGGGCGTTTTCTTTATCGCACCTCTAACAAGGCAATTAAATGTAATTTCCTCGATCACTCACTGCTAATGTTTAATATTCAAGTTCAAAAAAAGCACGAAGTTTTTCAAGGATTATCATGAATTATTATACTCGCATATGAAAAGCAATTTTATTACACTCATTTTCAATCGTATCACCCTTTAAGGTCAATGGAAGGTAATCAGTATCTCAAAGAAAAAAATATTCCACTCCAATAGTAGTGGAGAGAATTTCGATCCGTAAATCTTCACATATTAAAGTGGTAGCAGCAGAGAGTGTGGAAATAGTGTTGCCAGAATAATAAAATAAAAGTTTTCTAAGCGATTTTTAAATTTGTAAGTTATTTAAGGGTTTGATTCACTATACTGCACAGTCCTACGATTAATTTGCGGCTTGTAAAAAATGAAACTCTAATGGCATGGTCTTTGAAATCGTACGCCTTGACAAAAATCTGTCGCAGACATCCATTGTTAGGCCACCTTATCATACTTTTCTAGCAAACTCGTCACATGTGACAAATCGTACGAATGAATCATGGTCTTTAATAGCAAATAACATCACAGAATGAATCTTATTCGCAACTCAGAAATTCTTTTTTCACATTTTTAAAGATTGTAATTATATTTTAAACAAATAATTATATTTTCTCAAATGTCACATGTTTGACAATGCTAACGCTGTTAAACTCTATGCCGCTGCCACGTTCAACTAATTAATTCATGAAACCGACTGTGAAATCAAAAATTACATACAGGTTTGTAACTTTATATATTCTATACGCCGTGATGTCAAACATTTATACTCAGTAGTTTGGGAAAGCGCTTATATTTATGTCTTAAACGTAAATAAACATATTGTGTGAATTAATCGAATGCTGAAGGACAACTAAGGGGAAGCATTTTAAATACTAATCTCTTCCAGAGTTATGAGTCAAAGTATTAAAAAACTGTGAATATTTATTTATGCATATATGAGTGATTTTCGGAGAGTCTTGTTTTAAATAATGGCATTAATTCTTTTATAGGCTGAACATGAATCAAATATAAATAAAATTAAGCTTAGGAAGCAAAAACTGGCAAGTAACACTAATTTCAATAAAATTTATAGTTAATTAGATCAATTTTGAACAATTTATTGATCATCACGAAGAACCAAATTAATACATGAATCAATTTTTACACGGATGGCCTTAAAATTATACGAAAAGGTAGAGTAGAGAAAATTAGGCAGGGGAATCTGCTAAAGATATTGGTTCTTAACTCGGTGCAATTCTCATTAGAAAATGTTAACATGTTCCCAAATTGATAGGAGGTGTTATTCAGTACAAAAACACTTTACACGATGACTGTTATTGGGTCTCCAGAGTACTATCCTCACACGACGATTTGCTTCGTTCTCCTATTTTTGGCTACGACGTTGGACACTTTATTACACGTATATAATTTTTTTCAATGGAATTTATATACACGGCCGTAACCACCATGGTATTAATATTTTTGCCTGATATTGAATAATTTTATAATTGAGTGAAAGCAGAAATAACAAATTTTTGCGTTAAATCAAATTTTTCTTTAATAAGAAAACTTTTTAATAAAATTTCACCAATATTATTTATTTATTTTTAAAATTTTTTTTAAGAATTTTATGGAATTTAATAATGTTAACGATGCCAGTATCACCGACCTTTGGCGCTGCGTAATGCAACATACTAATATTAAAATTTTTTAATCGGCAGTCTTATACAAAATTGCTTTACATGATACTAAATTGAATTTTTATCGAAAAAGGTGTAAAATTTGAAATATTACGTATCATTGAAATTTTTTAATTAAATACTTTAATTAAATTTTTTTTTCTCCAGAAGCAAATAAAAGAAACAATTTATAATTGCAATACAAAATCAAACGGAAATGGAACAAACGATGTCAGTATCGTTATAAGAATGATTAATACTTGTAGTTGCGGCAAATAAAAAATAAGGAAAAACATTTAATGCAACAAGCAAACAGAATACATAAAACCCAAGCAATTCAACCCCCCTTTTTAAATAAAATACGTAATTAAAATTTAAATAAAACAAATGTTATGGGTCAACGAATAATTATTGTGTAAGAATGCCTAAGCTCGTGCATACGAGCACTGCAATCAGAAAGAGAAGCTTTTTCCAAGTAAAGCTAAGCGCAACAAGTTGTATGCAACATTATTTATGAATGCCATTTAATAAACTACGTATTTCTGGGTGTGACCCAAGTTTAATATCCTCATACACTCATACACTTTTTATGTATACACATAAAAAAAGGGAAATAGGAAATGGTGAAAGGAAATATGCAAAGTATTCCACAAATACAATTTGTTTGCCAACAGAATTAAAACAGAATGAGGAAAAGCACAATAATATATAATTTAAAGTAAAGTTGACGCAGGCAATTAAATGCATACATGCGTATGTACACGAAAAAAAGAAAGTAACTTTTAGTGAAATTTCTTTAATCCGTAACACTCTTCAAGGTGTTTTTTCATTCACTAAATGAAGCAAACAATAAAAAATTGAATCGCAATCGTAAATTTATTGCAAGATTCATATGAAGCCATCTCCGAGGGGGAAATTGAAGTGTAGCACGCGTATGACATAATAAACAACGAAATACCATGAGCAAATAATACTAACAAATTGAGGCAGCACCAGCAATTTACACAACATCTGCTTGTCTATTCGTTCATATATTTACATAATAATACTGTCAGTTAGTATTTGAAATTTTTTAAGGTGCTAATCGATTTTATCTAAAATATTATTTATTAAAAATTTTTTTTTTTTTTTTGCTTTCAGTTACACCCTGGAATTGTATAAAATTTATAGCAACGATGATTCAGTACGTTGGCTATTCTTTAGGCGGGATACTTCACACATACACTTAACAATCTAAGTTAAATTATATGTATCCATATCAGCCCATTTATGCCAGTTGAAAGAATACAAAGTACGAGTATACATATGAAAAAAAATACAAAAAAAATATTATGTAAAAAGAGTTTACCCCTCAATGTTGAGGAATAAATAGTTCGAATCTGTATAGTCAGAAAGTTAACTTTTACAAAGCACTGCCGCTATTCGTATAAGCTTTCACTATTAACAAATATTAAAACATTTTCTATTCCAAAAAAATTTTTTAATTAACTTTGTTCGTATTTAATTTATTTAAAACTCATTTTTTGATAAAAATTCATAACTTAATTAATAAATTTTATTACCAAAAAAAAAATCTATTTTCCATCCCTGAAAGCAATGCGATTAGTACTACGCCTTATAAATCCATACATAACGAAAAATCAAACTTAGAAAAACATTTTAAAGGTTTAAATTGTTATCAACAGCTGCACAACCACTTAAACAATATTTTCTCCACATTCGAAAATTGTTGGCTCCACACATTTTGTTTACTTCTCCTTTGAGATCGAATATTATCTCAACATAAATATTTATCAAATCAATTTCAAAAACGTGCAACAAATTCAATTTTAAAACGATATTTTAAAGAAAAACTTAGTTGATTCGACTTCTAGCACTTTATGCTCATTGCTAATAGTGGCATATTTTAATTTAATATCACTATAATTTTTTGAAAAGCAGAGAAAAATGAAACATGATTCGGATTTAAACGTATGTATTTAAATACATATGTATGTATGTACGTTGTGTGTGTGTGTATGTATGTGCAATCCAAACATTTCAGTGGTCGCACAACCAGTGACTAATGCACTCTAGCTCTAATAAAATACTACTAAATCGAAAAAGCTCAGCTATTGTACTTAAGAAGTAAATAAATTTATAAAAGGCGTAATAGAGGCGTGTGATGCAACTCGATTTCGAAATCGAAACGATTTAAAACCTTATCGCTTTCGACTTTTTTAGTATTTCCGTCAGTAGTTTTGAATCGATTATTTTCCAAAATTATTTATGGTGTTTGCATTTCATCATTCAATCTGATTTATTCAAACCGATAATGCGAAATTATTTAAAAAAAATTATTATCGAATTCCTACGAAATTTATTGCAACATGAAATCTAACAACTTTAGTATCACACCGTCATCTGATATCAATTCGATTCGGTTTTCGGCGTTATCTTTTCAGTTACACTTGTAAAAATTTCAGAATTCGGTGAAAATTTGGATTATTTACAAATATTAAACTCAAATCTATTCATTACAAAACAGAATTCGTGGTAAGCGGAAGGTTATTTAAATTTCTACCAACGTACAAAGTCGTCCAACTTGTGGTCTATTAACACAAATACAGACCGGAGACAAGTTGTACGAACCAACCATAATAGAAAAGAAGAATAATTTTAGCGTTTGCACTGAAATGCAGAGAAATGAGAGCACATACGGAGCGATTATGCTCCTTAAGCAGTAATAAATCATTCTGTTGTACACAATATTATTCACTAGTGAAAAGCGGTTTGTCAAGCGAACGACATCGCAGTCTCAACTGCGTTAGAGTTATTTCCAAATACAATTTTGGTAATGGTTCCCTACATCAATACCATTCGTTTTAGTGTTCAAGTACAACAGCCATAAACTTTCACATGCTTATTGCATTGGAACTATCAGATGCCTACATACATCTTTAGGTATGTACAAATATACATACATATGTATATGTATAAAAATAAACAAATAAAAAATATAAAAAAATATATATGTATAAATATATATAAAACATTCGCTGCTTTTTTTTTATTTTTTCTCAAAAGCAACGAATACAACTTCGAGGAGATTCGTCATTAAACTACCTTGTCTGTCAAAGCAACTTTATCGTGTTAAAACACAAAGTCGTGTTTGGTTACACTGCTCGACAAAGAAACCATATTTTTTACAAAATTATTTTTTTTTAAACACGTGCTTTCTGAGAGATTAAGATGCAGTACACGCTCACTTTACAATTTCTAAAATATATATCACGATTCTACAGCACTCTTTTCCCCCAAATTGAGCAATATAAAACCTAAAATTTCATCTGCATAATAAAACCGACTAATTTTAAGTTTAAGGCCAAACACTTTAGAACATTAGAAATTAAAAATATATTAAACAATTAAGAGCAAAATGGAGTTTGCCAAGGACGTGTAAATACAAAATTATTTTTATTATAAAAATAACTGGCTTTTTAGCATTCTAGAAAAGATTAGATTAAGTGTTGTTGTGCTGATTGCTTGATAGCACTTATCACTTGTTTAACAGCATCAATTAAACAGATTATAAAAGCAAATAAAAAGAAATCGAATCCGATTTTTCCTACATGCACAAGTGTAAGACACAAAATTGCTTTACAACATGCTTCAAATATAACCGATCTTTATTTAATATCTTTTATTAAACACTTTTAATAAACATTAACTGAGATTGTAAAAGTTTAGTAAACCAATTACAAAATAAACAAAAGTAATTTTCTTGTGTGCGGTCCCTGTTTTAGACCAAACACCAAAAGTGGACCAAAAGTGGTATATTAGACGCTGTCGAACTGTATATACCCTTCTCCAAGAATATGTGTGTGAGAAAGCGTTGTTGCATAACTCTCTTCGTGACACGTTATAAATTCCATGATCTGATGGGTCATACATAGGCTTCAAAATACACACTTTTTTCCACTTCAAAGCTCTCATCATATATACATATTTCCACAAATAAACCCTAATGGGCATTCCCGAATAACTCTTCCCCGCACTTTTGCATACATGTCCATTATAAAATCAAGACATTACTAAAATGTGTCGGCCGATTTTCTTAATTTATATTTGAAATATCGAACGGGAAATTGAAACCGGTGAATTTTAACATTTTTGATTTTAGACAAAATTTAAGATCGAAAAAAAAATAATGAACAAACAGACGAACGGACAAAGCTCCATCAACATTCCTTCTTATAAGAATCCAGAATATATGTATATACTTTATGGAGTCGCAAAACACATTGTCCGACTTAATAACTTGATCATTTAATTAAAAACAATTGATGTTTTTCATTTTGTTCAATATCTTAAATAATTTTTAAGAGTTTCTAATAATTTTATATTTAAAATGTAATAAATTTAAAATCTCTATTTCTATTTCAGGCAAATCGTATAATAGTGCCATAAAATGGCTAACGAAAGTGAATAGAGTTACCAGAGTGAAATAAAGTGCATTGAGTAGAAAAAATTTTATTTATTTCTTAACATCGTTTTCATTTTTCTTATATTTTACAATTAATAGGAATTATTATTCTACGAGACAAAATAAATTTTAGAAAATTAATTATTTATACAGTTGAAACCAATCAAGCATAATCGCAGTCGTAATATGTCGACTAGTGTTATTCAAATCAGAAATAATATAAAAATAAGTATTATATTAGCTGAATGAGTGCGTGCGAAGTGTAAATATCTTATAGAAACATTTTAATTCTCTTTTCAAATTAACACCAACTGTGCTTTCAATTTTATATTGCATTGACTTTTCCATCCCGGTTACCTACACTGCGCCGTTTTAATATAAAATACCTGTAGATAAATTTAGATTTTATTTATATATAATCTCAAAGATATGTATGTATATATTTATATGTACATAAATGTATGTGAGTATGTACATATATGTATGTGGATAGAACGCCCGAGCTAGAAAATACGTAATTAATAAAAAAAAATATTAAACAATAAATAGTATTTTATTTGCCACATTAGAAAATTAACTTGTAAGAGAAATTATTTTTTAAGTTGTAAAATCTAGTATATTTTTACGGTTGAGATGAAATATTTGTTTATAATTTAAAACGTTGTTTTATACAATAACCATAAATTTCATATAACTGATAATATCAGTTCCATAAGTTTGGAGTCTAATTATACAAATTTCGTTGTGTCTGCCTTTTTTATGGCCAGTTTTCATCGGTAGAATTTTTCTTTCCCAGCTGAAGAAAAGAAATTTGAATAAAAAAAGTTTACAGAAGAATAAAAAAATATATAAATTTTAAATATAAAATTAATAATACTTCGTGCTCTTTAATAAAAATAAAAAATAATATTATTCGAATGCGAGCTCTACAAATTGTACTCCCTGCATTGATATTAATCTGTATTAAAAACAATTAAACATGTAAAATTAAAATTTTACTGTTTTGAAACTTTAATTTTATTTAAAAATCATAACTAATTTCCTCAATATCTTGGCTTATAGCAGTTTTGGATTGTTTTTAATCAAGTAAAGAGAAAACGATATCACTCAAAAGTATTCGAATAGAATTTTATTTGCTTTAAAATTTATTCCCAGTAAAAGTATTCTAAGATTTTAGTTAATTAGTTTTTTTTTTCAATCACAAACTAATTCTCGTTTAGTATAAATCAGATTTGAAATCATAAATTTAGTAAATGTCTTATATAGTTTTCTTTCCCAATCCGCCCTTAGTTTTTGTCGTTGAATAAATTTCTTTGGCGCAACAAAAAATCGCTTTTTATTATCTTGCCACCCCAATACAGCTTTTACAACTTCATAATTGGCCATAAAATGAAATGAAAATCCAACAATTAGCTTCTATCAACGTAGACGTTGCCTTACACGATTCATTTATGAGGGGGCCTCTGAGTGCATGAAATTAATTACATTTCCAAATGGGGTAGCACTGTAAAATGACTTCAATTTCAATGCTTAATAAGCACAATAGAATTTACAGGCCATAAATACTCATAAATGGTTGGCTTGCTATGATTCAAAGTCACATTTATTCAGTTACAATTGTGAATGTCATTTGAGAAATATTTGCTGATAACTTTGTCTAACCTTAAAGTCATTTTAGCCTTTAAACATTAATTCTAATTTTTTTTTTTTTTTTTTTTTTTTTGATATTTTAAGCCGACAGTCCTTTTTTATCAAGGACTGAATATCTTTATAACGCACTGACCCCATTTTTCACGTTTTGTACTCTTTCAGCTCAAAATACCAGAATACAATTTTTCTTTTGATTTTCGTTTCCATTTTGTCTTAAATAAAACTTTTTGTTTGTACTTTTTCTGATTCCCCATCAAAGATTTATTTAACAAATACCAAAAAAAAAAAAAAAAAAAAAAAAAACATATTCAAAGGAAGTATTATTTAACAGTCATTGTGCACAATCACTCAGTTACTCAGTCAGTCCGTCAGTCAGTCAGTCAGTCAGTCATAATAAATTTATATACAAATTTATTTTTTATTAATTTATTTATTGTTCTTGTACTTTTGAAATCGTTTTAGGAAATGGTGCTTGCAATAACTCTTAATTGCAATAACAATTCAATTGTTTTCTTTTTCCAGATATTTCATTAATTACAAGAAGGGCATTTCAAATTGTTGAATTATTATGTCGAAAGTTTTTATCCGATTGTAAACTGTTCTTGTTCTTGCGACATAAAAGCTTTTATTTCTTTTAACAAACTATGTGGCATCTGTTAAACAAACAGCTGTCGCATTTTTTTTAAATTTAATGAGATGCATGAGAATCGCCAACAAATAAACTCGTTTATTGTATTGGAAATCTTAAGTCACTGAAGAGGTCAAAAAATAACGTGCGAGTGAGGGATTATCTGACGTTTGTTCGCAAAGCCCTTAAATGCAATTTTTTTTTTTTTTTGTAAAAGCTTTGCTTTCAAAATAAAATTATTCCCAAGTAAAGCGATTTTTTACGGGAAACAATATGGTTGGAATGAAGATGTGAAAGAGTACATTCTTTGATTTTTCTTTTTGGCCAATTGAATTCGTTGCATTTCTTTACTTTTAATTTATGTGCAGGTAAGGGCAACCTTAATATACATATGTATACGAGGTGTGATCAAAAAATAGCAGTTCTTTTAAAATTTCGCGTGTTACATATGTTCGATTTTGGCATTTTGTTTTTATGTTCGTACACATGTCTTTTATATATGTTGGCAATATCATCCATTTTGGATTGTTAGTTTGTTTTTGACAAGTTAGTCGTGTTTCGATGTGGCAGGAGCGGTTGGTGATATCAAAACGTGCGTTTCAGAAGTGTTTCGAGGATTGGAAAAAACGCTGTCATAAGTGTATTATATCTGAAGGAATTGCTTTGAAGGGGCCAAGATAATTATTGCTGAATAAATATATAGTTTTGGGAAAAATTCAAAATCAACGGTTATTTTTGATCATACTTTCTTCAAAGAATAGAAAGTATGATCGCATGGATATCCATTCGTGAAAATTCCCTTCTTAATAAATTAGGGTATAAAACACACAAAAAATTATATATATAAATATTATATTACAAAAGAAATAAATGAAACAAGTGAACCAACCGCATTTCAACTAAGTTAAGTGGTGTTCATAAGAAAGAAAAACTTTCATCGTCAAAACTCTAATTAGAGATGAGAACGTGCATATTGTTTGTTTTACTCACGCACGTGTGCACAACATGATTAAATTTAATATATGTCATGGCAGACTCTTGCATATCCTTAATATTTCCAAGTCTCAGGAGTTTGAGATTATCAGTCACTGTATGTATTTACCAGAGGATCAGAGAGAGGCAAGGATGAAATTGGCACAAGCGTCTCCCCAAAGTTAAATTTTAATCGTGAGTGGTAACATTAATTTCCCGGCAAATTATTATAAAGAAACATAAACTGTGTTATTTTTAGAAATCATGCTTAAAACTTAAGCAGCTCTAACACGAAGTCAACGCAACAGCAAATGAATGTACAGTAGAGTAGGGTAAACTAAAGTGAACTACAATTGGAGCAACTTGTGCAGCAGAGCCAATGTGGTGACAAGCAAACAACGGGGTGCGTTGGCTTTATTTAATTTACTTGTATTCGAAATAATTCAACTGAATGTTTATTCAATATGTTGTAGTATACAAACACATGCTAACGCGATAATCGCACAAAGCGAAAAATTACAAAAAAAAAAAAATGTCGCACACATGCATGAAGAAATTGAACTTTTTTTCTTAGTTTGAGAATGAATAAGACGGCCGCCTGACTGTAGCTTGGGGATATTTTTCACAAGGAGACTAACTGTCAGTACAGCGAAATAATATTAAAGTGAATAATTTAGATATTAAGAACACACTAAAACCTCACAAATACACAAAAATTTCAACTGGAACGTATCAGCCGCTTTCAATGCTCACCTCCTTACTTGCTATTGCAGTTCTTCAGAGAAGCTCCAAACAAATATTTCTTATAAAAATCAGAGGCAAACTTCCACCAAATGAAATGAGAATTTTAAATATGACAGTATGCCCAATGTGTCACAGCCTATAAGACTTGACAGATGAATTAAATAATTAAATTTGGTTGGTTGTAGCAGAACTCAACTGTAGGAATATAAAAGAACCAGAGCCACATACATCCTTATCCATGTGCATACCCCTTTGCCAAGTGTGTGTTAAAATATGCAGCACAACTTTGTGTGATTGCCTGCCTGCATACATGGATGCTATGTGCACTAATAAGTACTTTTGCTTAAGGGCAATTTTTAACCCCCGCTATGACAATGTTGAGTTGATGATGTTTATTGTGATGGCAGACAGTATCACTGCCACTGCTCCTCTTACTGCTGGTTAAATGACGTCAATGAGCCACACTGTTTTTCTGAATTACACGTAAATATAACAAAAACAATAACCAAACTAACACAAACTTTTAAATAAAATAGTTTGAGGATGAATGAAGTTCGTGTTTAGGAATGAATTAAGTAAAAATAAAGTGAACGATGATGACTGTTTAAATTTTTTTAATAAAGAAATATAGAATTCATGCACTGTGTACAATAAATGGGACGTTCGTTAATCGTGGGCTCTTACATGTGCAGTCGTGAGCTTGGCACGCGTAGTTAAAAAAAAATTTTGTTTGAACAAGTGAACTCCCACATAAAGTATTATTTTGTTATAACTTTTTTTATTTGAAGTTTAGTTTCTTCGTAAACTATTATTAAATTAATAATATATGTAAAAACTCGTTCAAAATGAAATTTTTAAATTTGAAATGACTTTGCGGAAGGAGTAGGAGAAATCGCAAATTGATAATAACAAGCCAATGTTTGCTCCTCCGCACTCAAATTATATCATATCAGATCTTCACAATAGATATATATCTTCAATGATACAAAAGTTCACCGTGGGCTGAAGTTATTAGAATGGGAGATTGCCTCAGCTTACATATTCACTTTGTGGCCCACTGTATTTGCTGGAACAAAAACTAGATAGCAAAATCACAATTTTGTACTCAAATCGTTCGTTTACATTTTGCCCTCAGTTTCTCTACCTCTGCGTAAGTTATAGTTCAAGTCTTTTTAAAGACTTGAAGTTGTAGCTGGACCAACCGAAATATTCAAACAAGAGATATCCATATCGAACATTCCATATAATATTTACCTTCTAGAGAAACTTAGGACTAACTCCTAAATTAATTTGATTGATATTTATACCCCTTTCTTTTAGAAACAGAGAAGCTTCGTAAATACTAAGTACAAGAAAGTTAAACAGGCAAGATAATTTGCGCTCGTATAAAACGTTGGAATCAGTTTTAGTGATAAGATAAATATATTAGAGAATAGATGACTTCCGGTAAAAGATGTAGAGCCACTTGACTCAGCCGGCTCAGTAAGTAAAAATAAGAAAAATAAATCAAATTCTAACAAGAGAATAAAGAAGTTTTGCAACCAAAAATCAGCCATCATAAATATTATCTGCATTATTGAAATCCCCATGTATATGTACATATATTTAATATATAGTATATTTACGCATTAAAGGGTGCCAAAAAATGAGGTATCTTTCTAATTATATGAAAAACAGACATTATTCAACATTTTAAATTATGATCACGGTTTTTTGCGCGGTGGCGTTAATACGTATGTGTCTGCCAAATAATTAAGTTACCACACACACACATTTATTTACACACATACACACCTATAGGCACATACATATACACATATATATTAATTTATAAAGGGCATGAGTATTAAAAAGATATTTTGTAATAAAGCTCAACATCAAATAGATCATGTTTATGTTCATTTATGGGCATCATTTCTCTTTCCTTCAAACATTGATGTACATCGCGCAGCTCGTCAAATTGGAAAACGAAGGTAGAGAGACTAAAACTAGACAAATTTTACCATAGAAGACGTTTCTTCAACACCAGCTCGCGCAGCAAGTAAAAACTAAGCAGGAGTTCACTCGCCTTTGCCAACAACAACATTTTGTATAAACAAAAAAAAAACAAAAAAAAACATTTAAATAAACCAGAATACATCTATTCCAGCAGATACGAAAAAAAGTAAATGAATCACTTCACATCTCATTATTTTGAATTTCGTGAAATCAAAAATACATCAAAACTCAATAGCTGTTTGAACTTTTGTAAAGGTGTGTTAGTTTTCGGTTTCTCTCATTTCTATTGAGACTTTTTCGGGAAAGAAATGTAACACGCACAAGATACAATACAAAAATATTGCTTAAGGGTTTACAAACACACAAACAAAGTTATTTGCCTGCTAAGTAAATTTATTGAGTAAAATCCGTCCCATCCGTTCTATAAATGAAGTTTTTAGGTATACAAAATCAAACATTTATTACTGTCTTTCCTCTTTTAAAAGTGTGATAGAGTTTGTTTTATCTACAGGTGCATTAGGGTTATTCTTAGAAATAAAAATATCTTTTTGAACATTGTTTTTATGGGTTCACGCCAGGCCGAATGTTCTGCACTTCTAACATGATTAAGGTAAAGTGTCGAAACTTATGTAGAATTAGTACTACTCGCAAATTACATTTTTTAATTTAAAATTGTTTATTCTAATTTATAAAGTTTTAAATCCTTTTTTTTGTTTTTTTTTTAAGACAAAATCTTGATACATTTTCTTCCAAATTTTTTTTATTGTTCAACATAAAAATGAAAGATTTTTAATAGTTATAAATAAGGCTGCTCAGAAAGTGCACTATTGCAATGCGAAATCAAAACAATTCGAAAGAAAGCAAAAGTGTAATGAGGGTATGGCCCGCATAATAATGGATTTCTTTACGTCGTGCCTAATTGTAAAAAATATTTTTTATTTTCGATAAATCGGTATTGCTTCGGTTATCTTATTCAGGAATTATTAAATTTGACAAAAGTAAAAATATCGTTGGTCTCAAATAGAAAGGCCCTAACTCGCATTTGTTCTTACAATCGAATTTTTTAAGTATTTCAATGTATATTCCTGGCACGCTATAAAATCACTAAAACCATGTATTGAAAAGAAATGCGAGTTCTTACAGCAATGATAAGTGAAATATACGATATGACAACATGAAGCTAGTTATCGAGAAGTATCACAAAAGAAACAATACAGATGCAATCAAGACAGATCTTGCCGCTGCACATATGAAAATTGTTACAAGTTATTACACGAAAAATTATCAAAAGTCTTGGGCGCTGCTTTAAACCACACTTATTTTTTTTTTAATTAGTTTTTTTTTTATTAATTATCACTACCAGGAAAACTTTCGGTTTGCCCGCAGAAAGCAGCCCACTCTCTGGGCAGGAATACAAACTGCAACCGGTTGTTTTGTAGACTGGTCATTATACATTTGCATAGGGAGGCAAACTTTGCCAAATTGTATAGAAAATAATTTATATTTTAAATTATACTCATTTTATAAAAACTAATACTTAGCAGAATATTAAAAATGCATTAGAATTTACTACTTCAACAATTAATTAAAGATAAACGCATAAATCAAAGTCGTAGCAAGAACAAGGCAATCACTTCAAATGCACTAATTTTCTTGCACCCTTTAACATTGGCAGATATTTCTCAGGCCACCTGAAACGTAAAGCAGGAAAATATTTAAGTCCAATTTCGGAATACAATTTCACTTACAATTTCCCTTATTTAAAAAAATTGGTATTTATTTGGATAGATTTATGGTTGCAGTCACAGTTTAAAACCAATGAAGGAAAAATAGTAGCAATGGAAAAGAGAAATCCGGAGACAACAAGTACTAAATACATTCATATTCCAATATGCAATGCTATATGTCAGTACGGATGTTAAAAAAATCAATATACGTAAAACTCTATGTCTGCTTTACGTAAAAAAAACGGTTTTTTTAAATTTATAAAACAAAACGTAAAAAAGATTTTGGAACCTATAAAAATTGTTAGCAATTTGCGAGCAACTGTGGGTAGTTGTGGTAAGCCAAATGTACTGTATTCAATGGTGAATGTACACTAAAAGCCAGTATATTAAAAAGCCAATCATTACAAATTAATTTTAGATATCCCACTGTAAATGCACACATACTCTCCACTTATATAGTCGATTTTGTCACAGAAACCCCAATTATAAGTAAAAACTTACCAATTCCAAAGACTTGTTTATGATTGCAATCGCTCCAGACGATCATGTTGCTGCTTATTTTAAACCTTTCAGAACTTTAACCATAAAAACAATACCAAGAAATTATTGAAAACTTTTTCACTTTAAATTTTGAATTATTTAAAAACAATTTAACCAACATTCATTTTTTTAATTCACTATTGCCACTAAACCAATTCAACACTTAGAACGAAATACATACTTTTGGCAAATATAACCTTTTTTAACGCAAATATGTAAGCATGTGCCTTTATGTTCTTTTCCATTGTACATTTTTAATCAATTACTAAAAATAGTTACAATTAACTTATAAAACCCTTTAAAAAAAATTAGTAATGAAATCCAAGCATGATAGTTAATCACAACGAAATTTAATATGAAATTATAGTTGCACATTTAGTAAAATTGAAACTACATTATCCTCGACTTTTTTATTCTACTCATAATTATGTTTTAACATCGAGCAATAAGTAATAACGAATTAATGAAGAATATTTTGTAATTTAAAGTATGTGTGTGAATGTATATTTTTTGTTTGTTTTTAATTGGGAGTTGGCTGGCTGATTGTTTTTCACTTGTCTGACACACACATCAGCCTTTAATTTAATCTTAAAACAACAACACATATTAAAAAAAAATATTCCTTAGTTCGTTTTACCCTCGATTCGTTGTTATAATTACTATCTACTTGTTGTTATTGTATTAGCAGTAGCGATCTCGGCTAACAATGAAGAAAATTGACCAATTTTACTTCGCTGAAATCTTCGCCGCCATTAAGAAACACATTTATTTTCTCCCGAATTTGTTTACTTTCACATCGTTAAAACGCATTTTCTGAACAGTTTTTCTTGTAATTTTAAAAAAATTGGAAGCATTTTTGTTTTGAAAAATTAAAAAAAAAGCGACTTAAGCTTTTATCAAAAAATTATTAACTGCGCCTAACTTTTACAACCTCTCACGTTTATGAATGGACTACAACTAAAAGGCGAAGAAGGAATAAAGAATAGCAAAAACTTCATTTACTGGTAAGTGTTGCTAAATTTACTAAATTTTGAAAAAACACACAAAAATAGATTGTACACCACGTGTTTTTAATTACTTTACATATTCCAGGCGAATTGTAAATGTATTGGATCGCCCTTTAATGTATTTTAATATAATATAAACAATGTATATTTGTATATTGGCTTTGGAAAAAAATATATATATAGATGATAAAAGTTAACTCAAAACTATCAAAATGTGAACTACATATTATTTTTTATATTAAATATACTAAATTCACTTTTCATTTTTACTTGTGTATGTATATTTGCAATAAAAGTAAATGTTTGTAGTGAAAACAAAGTTACAAAAAAAAATTTTTTCTTACATATTTGATCTAAAAGTATGATAACATCAAGAAAAACTGAATACTAATTATCATTTATGAAAAAAGGAATATATACCTGTACATATAAAAACAAAGCGAACTAAATAAATTTGCTTATGTTTCACAACACTCTACTTTTATACACTTGCCGAGAATTTATTTTGCTCACATGCTCTACCTTTCATATATGTCCCAACACTTTTGTAGTCAATAGCGAGCGCCATTTTTTTAAGTTTACCAACACTATACTCTATTTCGCAGTTACCTGTTTTGAAAGCACAAATTGCAATTGTGATTGTTCAGTGAGTTAAGTGCGATTTGCTAAGCAAAAGTTATAAATTTGAGAACATTAAATACCGTTTGAAAACTATTGTTTCTTATAACACACTTAGTTCTAGTATATATGAATGTGTAATAAATATTCTCTATCCACATACGCATATAAAATTTAAAAAAAAGTTAGCGCCGTTGTGAAATAACACCACGAGTTTAATTTGGTTATTATTATTAAATCGCTATAAGAATTTGACATACAAATATGTTTGGCGGAACAAAACCAACATTTGGGACAGCCGCCACTGGCACTGGTTTTGGTGGATTTAACAATACCACGCAGGGTTCACCATTCGGATCTGCATTTGGAAAACCAGCTACAACTGCATTTGGTGCTGCGCCTTCTTTTGGTAGCCAACAGACAACCCCATCGTTGTTTGGTTCCAATACGGCTCAGCCGCAAACCTCAGGTTTATTTGGAGGTGCCAGTACATCAACTGGCTTTGGTAGCGCCACAACGACACAACCCGCATTTGGTAGTAAGTTTCAATATATGGTGAAATAATGAACCAATTCTTTTTCAATTTCATCTAATATTTTAATTCTACTTTAGATTTTTCACAACCGCAACAAAATTCTTCATTATTTGGTGCTGCTCAACCTCAAACTAATTCAACCTCATTATTCGGACAATCAGCGGCTACTTCGGCATTTGGATCCACCGTTAAACCGACTGGACTTGGAACATTTGGTCAAACTGCAGCACAGCCTACGACATCGTTATTTGGGCAAACTTCTGCTGCATCTAGTACAAGTGGTTTTGGTACTTTTGGACAAACTGCACCCACAACTACAAATGTGTTTGGTAGTAGCGCCACTTCGGCTTTTGGCCAGCCGGCAAATGCAGCCGCTGCTGCAAACCCAGGCACGTCTATAGCCAAATATCAACCAACTATTGGAACTGATACACTAATGAAGGGGGGGCAACCGAATAATGTGAATACCAAACAACACTGCATTACAGCAATGAAAGAATACGAAGGGAAGTCCTTAGAAGAATTACGTATGGAAGATTATTTAGCCAATCGAAAAGGACCCCAGGGTGGAACTGCAGGTGGTTTTGGATCATTTGGTGCCACAACTCAAACAACGACAGGAACCAGTCTCTTTGGTGCGACAGCGCAACCATCTACAGGATTATTTGGGCAGTCAGCGCCAGGAACAACAGAAAACAAAGGATTGTTTGGATCAACGGGAAGCGCCTTCGGGCAGCCAGCAGCTGCAGGATTCGGAGCAACGGCAACACAGCCCTTTGGCGGAAAGCCCTTTAACGCTACTTCCACTACCGCTTTTGGTGCTACAGCGCCGGATGCATCAAACCCATTTGGAGCTAAACCTGCATTTGGACAAACTGCAACACCATCTTTATTCGGTCAAAATGCAGGAACAAATGCAGCACCGGCATTCGGTCAGACCAACACAGGTTTTGGTGGTGGGTTTGGGGCAGCGGCAACACAGCAACAACCGCAAACATCTTTATTTGGGCAGCCTGCAGGGGACGCAATTAAAACGGGTTATGGGTTAGGAAATACCTCTACCAGCAATGCAGGATTTGGAGGCTTTGGCACTACAGGTACTAACACTGCTACGGGAGGTCTATTTGGAACCAAACCCGCAACTGCCTTTGGAGCGGCACCTGCTTTTGGAACTTCTCAACCTAATACAGGTTTTCAAAATTTCAATCTTAATACAAGCGTTGGAGGCGGAGGCTTATTCAATTCGAATCTTAATAAAACAGCCACTTCAGGGTTTGGTGCTTTCGGGACAAATACTTCAACGGCAGCTCCATTAAGCTTTAATTCCGGTACTGCACAAACATCACTTTTTGGAAATACAACTGCCAAACCTGGAGGCCTTTTTGGTACCACCCTGGGAACTGCAACGAATACAAGTACTGGAGGTTTATTTGGGCAAACAGGACAATCGTCATTTGGTTTAGGAAATCAAACTAGAGGCTTTGGACAAACAATGACCGACGGCACTCTTAACACCTTAGGCGGGCTGCCTGGTATGCCACAACAGCAACAACAAATACCTATACATCAGCAAATTTTATCAAAAGTGACTTCACCTTACGGAGACAATCCCATTTTCAAAGATCTCAAACGCAGCGAAGAAAATGATCCTACCAAAGCAACAAATCCTGCGGCTCAAAAAGCCATTTTGGACAACACAAGTAACAGCAGCCAACAATTTAAAATTTCTTCTAATTCATCACCCAGTATAATAAAAGTTAAACCAATAGGGTCATCACTAACCAAGAAATCGTTGTTCGAAGGCCTAGAAGAATTTGATGCAAGCGTAGAGAGCTTCAGTCTCAAACCAAATGCCAAACGTTTAATTCTTAAACCTAAGAATAACAATACGATTGGTGGTGCTGCTTCTGTTCAGCAAACATCTGGAACTGTATCGACTACGAACACACCACTAAAGCAACCCGTGCCTTTGGCCCCGTCGAACACTAACAATAATGCCAACCAGGTAGATGTATGCAATGAGTCGTTTACAGGTGTAATTCGTTCGGACGCGCAAACAGCTATAACAGCCGCAAATGTGGTTTCTTCGAATTCATCTCCAGTCGCCTCCTTAGACGGTAGTCGGCGGGAATCTTGGTTACATCCAAACAACTTGGAAAAAGTAAGACAGCAGAATCTTAATGGCGGAGGGGAAGCTGCCGCTTCTAACACCACATTAACCGAGCTGGTGCCACGCAAAGCACTCGATACTTATAGAAGCGGAGCAAACAGCGGCCGATTGTCAGTTTCTCCCTTACCAGAAAGTTTATTTGAAGAGCAAAATGTGGGGAGGCGAGACACTAGCGTTACGGCAAATGACACCACAGTATCCTCCAACCGTTCTTACGCTCCCGAAGACAAATCAATCCTAATTGGCGGTGCACATCCTGAATACGAAGAGCATCCGACTGGAATTAAGTTGACCAGAGTTGGTTATTACACCATTCCTTCAATGGATGATTTAAAATCATTTTTAGCTGAAGATGGCTCTTGTGTTGTTCCAAATTTTACTGTGGGCCGCGAAGGATACGGTAATGTTTACTTTGGCAAAGAAATGGATGTTGCTGGTTTGAACTTGGATGAAATTGTCCATTTTCGCAATAAGGAAATAATAATATATCCGGATGATGATAATAAACCTCCGATAGGGTATGGTTTGAATCGCGAAGCGCAAGTGACATTGGATCAAGTGTGGCCTTTGGACAAAAGCGTACACGAACCTATAAAAGATCCTCAACGTCTGTTAGAATTAGACTGGGAAGGCAAATTGCGTCGTGTTTGTGATAAGAACGAAACTCGCTTTATCGAATATCGGTCTGAAACGGGTAGCTGGGTATTTAAGGTAAAACATTTCTCCAAATACGGGTTAAACGATAGCGACGAGGAAGAGGACACTCCTACCGATCCAAAAAAAGCCAAATTAGCATTATTGGCAGCAGATGCAGCAAAACAGAAGGCCTTAACTCAAGTAGCTGCTGCTACGAACTTAAATGTAAACGATAAGATAGCCTTAGATGCATTAAAAAATGCTCAGAAAGTATGTTGGCTTGTGTTTTCCATAACTTAATATTAATTTAAACATTTTTATAGATATCGGAAGACGCATCTAGGTCATTAGATCCAAAATCATTTTCTGGCGCTGGGTTCTTTCCATTGGATGAATCCGCTGAATTCATGTTGACGGACAAAACACGTATGACTTAAATATTTGCCCTTTTTGTTCCTGCTATTCGGTTAACCTTCCTCCATCCTTGTTTACAGAATATTTTCAGAGCAACAGCAATAATGATTTCTCTATGCTGGAACATCCACAACAAGTGTTTAAACAGGCTTTAACAAGTACAACAGCTGCTTTGGCTAAGGACATGGGCACTGATGCCCATAAATTGCAGTTAATGAAAGCTTCCTTTTTTATTGGCAACGACATGGATAATAATTCAGGTAGTGCAATGAGCAATTAATATTTGCATAATGTTTCAACTGGATATGGGCGAGATTTTTCAATATTTTTATTTTCCTGCGTAGAAGTTTCAGGGTTCGGAAATCGTGATATTAATCGTACAAATTTACAAGAGATATATGACTCTCTGGATGTTGGTAATGGGTTTGGTGGCAATATTTCGGAAGCGTCAAGCCAAGTCGATTTAATGTATTCTTCTCCCAGACCATGTTCTGGAGGTTCTGCACCAGCTGTAAGCGTTCTTAAAAGACAGCAATGGGTAACAATACAAGTATAATTTACCTTCTCATTTAACTCACAATACATATTCGTAGCAAATTGAAAGTGAAAATAGACAAGCTGATCACTCACTGCCACCGCTAATAGTGAAACCAAAAGTGGCCCCAGTCAAAAATGTCGGTTTTATAGTTCCTCTTGTGAACTCAGTGGCCTTTCCTCTACGTTTAAAATGGGTCGCTGACTTGGGACTTTATAACAGCCAACGTTTTAAATTAGGATTTGGCCCCCAAATGACTTTAATTGTTCCTACTACCAGGAGCAACTTAAACAGACAAATTAAATGTAAGTACATTCGCATGCAGGCATGTCTATCAAAAAAGTCATTTAAAAATTTTTGCTTTCCAATATATATCAGCTAAAAATATGCTTGACATTGCTCCAGCCATATTCAAGAGTCGTGAGCCAAACGATTACTCCCCCATTATATTGCAACATTTGAAAATTTCTGCAACTCAATCGTATGATCATTTCAAAGAAAGTATTGTACATCATTTGGAAATACAACTGCGGAATTCCCAGCAACAGGATGTTGAAGGTAGTGAGTGCCCCTATATTAAAGCAGATAGTGGCTCTGAGTTGATCGTGAAGCACTTAGATGAAGCTATAAAGCTTATCAATCTGGGAACATTGGAAGAATATGCAGTGTCGGTATGGTCGCTTTGCTTAGCATTGTGGGGTGATTATGATGAGTTACAGGGTCGGGATCCCACTTCGCATTTTGTGGTCATGTATCGTCGAAATTTACTCTCAGAATGGCTCGAAAATACTCTAACTGATAAGAATTTACTGACGAAAACCATATCTAAACACACCTACTTGGATCATTTGCTTGATCTGATAATGTGCCACAAGGTTACAGAGTGCTGTGAGTTGGCTTTCAATTACGATGATGTCAACCTTTCATTGTTAATTTCTCAACTATCTTCGGGTCCTGTTGTAAGACAATTAATGGAAGATCAGTTGGCTGAATGGAACGCCGAGAAAGCAGATCAGTTTATACATGTTATACGTTTAAAACTGTTTATGTTAGTGGCGGGTGTTTCCCTTATGTCGTCCAGTCATGGCGTTATTAACTGCCTAGAGGGTATAGAATGGATAAAAGTATTAGCGGTGAGTAAATGAGCTCTTCAAAGTCATAAATATATTTTATTTAATATTTCTTAGCTGCAATTGTGGTATTTACGTTCTGCTACGTCTTCAATTACGGATGCGTTATTGGCATACGAAAAATCGTTTCAATCTGAAGAGTTTTATTCTCTACCTCCCACGCCCATATATATTGACAACGATGATCACCACCAGGAAAAGCATGCCATATATGACTTGCGATATCATTTGTTGCAATTATTCTCGAAGCGCAGCCATCCTTTGGAGAGCTTACTAAACCCAGCTACACATACATCCGATCCAATGGATTATCGCTTAAGGTATGGCATTAAAATTCGTTTTATAAACACTAAATAAGAATTTTAAATAAATTAATAAATTTCATTTTAAAATATATTTTCTTCAATTTTTGTTATTTTAGCTGGCTGCTTTTGCAAACTTTAGAAGCTTTGGGGTACCATCATTGCTCCGAATTAAGTGAATCCCAATTGCATGTAGGGTTTGCCTCACAACTGGAAAACAATGATCTGTGGGAATGGTCTATTTTTGTTTTGCTACACATAAAAAATAAAAATCAACGCGAATTGGCTGTACAAAACGTTCTCTACCGTTACGTGTCGGTTTCAAAAGACGTGGCTTTTAATGAAAAGGAAAAATTTGTTATTAATAATTTAGGGGTGCCAGAGAAATGGATTGATTATGCAAAGGCGGTGAGAGCAGGCTCTATTCATAATTATAATATGCAAGCGAAATATCTGCTTAAAGCCAAGCAGTGGTCCCTCGCACACGAGATAATCTTTCATCACATTGCACCCGATGCTGTTATCAATGGTAACGTAAATAAAAACGATTCTATCATGACGCCTTACATAAATATTTCCGCATATTTTTTTAGATAACCTGGACTACTTGCGTCAGTTGCTAATTCAATTTGAAAATCCAGATTTAAATAAAAGCGTTAAGGTGCCTAATTGGTCAAATCAAGGACAGATATTTTTGGACTTTATAGACATAAATGAAAAGGTAGAAAATTGTAATAATGATACAAATGGAATAAATGTAAATAAATGAATCTACTTTAATTTGCAGTTCAAAGGATTAAAATCTTTAAAGACTGAAGCCGATATTGAGGCACGCTGGAAAAATTTGAAGCCACAATTGGCTGATCTATGTTCTCGTATAAATCTACTACCTTGCCCCACATCGAAGCACCGCCTTTGCCAGAGTGAGATTGCACAAAACCTAGCATGTTTAGTTCGAGGTGTTTTACTTGTGTGCCCCATACTTAACCCTTGCGTTATAATAAAAATTGCTTTGGAACGATTACCATTGCCTCAAGAATTTGCTCAGCAAGAGCTAAGAACTTTGCTTGATACTTTAGTCGATGATTTGTCAAAAGCCCAAATAAGCAATACGGAACAGATAAGTTAAATATTAATAAATTAATTTTAAAAAGCATTAAATTTAAGTGGCAATAGAATATAATTTTTATTTTTATGTATATTTTTTTAACAAGATATTGATGTTTACAAGTTTAGCAACAAATTAGTATTTCAAAAAATTATTTCTTTTAATTCAATTGTTATAATTCAAAATCAATAAATAAAAATTATAAACCCCAAAAAAATGAGGAAACTTAATTTAAATTTGCACAGATTGTTTAAAAAAAGGCACAAAGAAACGGTTATTACTAATAAGTAAAAATTTTATTTTGGTAAAATTTAAAACATTAGTTTTAATTTATTGGTGTAATTAAATTAAGGCTCCAGAGCGGCTGCAGATGTTTACAAACAACATAATACTTTAATACTGATAAATTCTAATAATTTTCAACTCTTTTTTTTTTAAAAAAATAATAGTGCATGTATTTGTTCAATGTTGCGCTATTTCATTGTGTAGCATCACCAAGAAAAATATTTATTATTATATAATTATTTATATACATATATGTAAAATTATATTATATAATAAAAAATATATAATATAATAATAAAATATATATATGGATATACATATATATAATTTATTTAAATTTTTTTGTAAAAAAAATCCTTTAAGCTGAAAATAATAAGGAAAATTCAAATTGTGAAAGGTGAACCAAATAAGGAATTTCCAATTTAATATTGCTGAACTTTTCACTATTAACGTGGGCAGTCATTCCTTCCTTACAGTAGGAATTTCGAAAAAGTATACCATTGTTTTGTGCGCGAAATAACTTCTTGGAGTACAAAACTGTTGCTGATTTTGCTGTTCGTTATCAAATTACTTTTAAGAATTAAATAAAAATAAGTTCTTCGTGATAACATTACAATAAGTATTAGTTTCAAATGCTCTTTTAACTTGAGTTTTATTGGTATTTATAATTTAAAATTCGATTATTGAAATATTTTTAATTTTTAATAAAAAAGTATACATAATTATAAACTAATTATATGCATATATTTAAATGGACGGTGACACTTTGAACTCATCTATACAAAAAAATCTTATTATAAAAATGTATAAAATTTTACTTAAAACGATTTGTAAATTTATACACAATTACAGTAATATAAAAATGGGTGTTGCAACATTTTGCTGCGTCTATTAAGGCACTTCTAAATACATGGAAAAAAGTAAATGAAGTAAAATAATGCCAAAGAGTAAATAGATGGAATGTTAATTTTTCAGTTTAAGATATTCGCAATATTTGTAAGTCATACGGGACGGATTCACAATTAAAAGATAAAATATAAAAAGAATTCACTCAGCCAACAGGCATAGTGGAGACTGTGCTATGTGGTGTGGTAGGACGCGACCCAGCTAAGGAATTGGTTGTTGAGGCATGTAAAGATGCCATTGTGCCCATCTGCAATGATTCCCATTATTATATATAAATGAGTGACATTATTTTTAAGTCAACAACTTACTCTTAAATGTGCCAAGTCTTCCAACTTTGTGAGATCCGCCAACTCAAGAAATAGAGAATAGACCGCACACCAACCATAAATACAAATTAATATAAAAACGGACCACAAAAATACTAAAACCGCATTGTAAGCAAAATACAAGTCATTAACAATGGCAAAGAACAAAAGGGATAAAAAGCGCCACAAGATGAAAACTGCGAATGTCCAAAGCCAAGGTAGAATTTTCCGCTCATATTCCTGTGAAAAGTCAACAAAATTACTTGCAAAATTTTTTTTTTAAATTTTATGTTGCCACAAAATGTGTGCATATCTCTATTTTTGGTAATGAATGTTAAGTAAAAAGCGTATGTTACCGGTATTAAAGTAAAACGTTTTTGTTTTCCATGCTTATGATGCTTGTTGCAAATTAAAATAGAATATTGAAATATTAATTAAACAAAGATCTCTCTAACTTGTGCTTTTTAACAACAATAATAGTCTGATAGAATAAAGTTAAAGAAAGAACAGTAACATGATTGTTTATAGAAGGCATACTTAAATTTTAAATATTACATTCATAAGCCCCTTTTGAACTTACCTTTCTTAACGCTATTACCAGAAGTATACTGGTGAATAGTATTACAACTCCCAACAGTAGTGAAAATAAAGCAAAAACCATCAACATGTTACGCACTAAAATAAAAATTGTTAGTCTTTTACGGATCTTATGTGTGCAAAAAAGTATAAGTTACCATGCTTATTGCCAACATAGACAAACTCATACGATATAATGTAATAACCGTAATGAGTAGAACCGGGAGCAGCCATAGCCAAACAGTAAATGTCGAATATAGCAGTGCCAATTGTAAATAGTGCCAGAAACTTCAGTACATAAAAGAAATGTGTATCAATAAATTGTAATAAAATAAATTGTATCAATAAATACTACTCACAATGGAGAATAAACCGATCATCATGGCATTCTTTTGTATATCAATATACTGATTGTTTTTAAGTATTGGTCTTTGATACCAAGGTATACGCACCGAACGTGTGGAACGGGATTTAACGGTGTGCAAGTTTGTGGATGACCTTAAAATATTCAAAGGCATAAAAACTCATATGTGCAGGTGATTCTATGGGAATACCAACCTTCCTGTTGTGTGTGAGTACACTGAAGGATTTGATCGATAGGTGGACGGAGTTTTACGACCGTAATTCATACTGCAGTCTCTTGGTGATTAAAACTCGTGTTTTTAAAAAAATATATAAACGTAAGCGCAAAATAAAAAATGTAATCGATGTAATTAATAAATTGAAATTTTAACAAAACTGGGCGTTACCCCAAGCAGAACCCACCAACTCAGTTTGTACCAGAATGAATTTTTATTCCCCTTTTTTATAATATATTAAAATTAAAAAGCAATTAAACTGGACTCAGATATAACCAATTCTATTTTATTTATTTAATCACCAATTTATTTATAATTGTTTTGAATTACACCCCATTTCACAAGTAATACAAAAATCGCAAAGAAGCGTTTAAAAAACGCCTAAACAACTTTACTCAACTTAATTTCGTAAACCTAATGCAACTCTGCAACAACAAGGGAAAATATTATAACAGTGGAGCGAATAATTGACATGTAATACAACTTTCGTACTGTCAAAATCTACTGTAGTATATGAAATAGATGAGGATGAATATAAAAGCAGCCAAAGGCTCATGTAATTTCTTATTCTTATTTCCTTATTTATTTGTTCTGCGTGAAAATAAAATTTATTTATAATAGAGTGAAAAAAAGTGAAGAGCTGGTTCACATTGGTTCAGACACAACGATATTATCAGAAACCAAGCACCAATAAAGTATAATAATTTTCTATATAACTTCTGCAAGTGTGGTGAGAAAAGTAAATGCAAAATTATTCACCTGATTACTTGCATCTTATATTAATTTACCCTGAGCAGCTCCAAACCTGATGAATTTACATCAACGGTATGCCTTAAGCAAAAAGAAAAAAAATTTCTGCAAATGGATATTAATTCTAATATGTGTATATTACTATAAGAAATTATTGATATTCTGATAATTATAGATATTTTGGGATATGCTGAGTTTTATTCATTTACTTTGTATGAATCAATTGTTAAATTATTATCATTGTGAATGTTCTCCGTAACATGGGCTCCAATTTTAAATTTAAAAAAAAAATTATAAACATGTGTTGATATATTCAATTTTGTAACAAGTATCCATTTCTTATATATAAATAATTTTGGAAGTTATCGATTACACAGTAATTACCGACTACCAACTGGTTACCTTTATCATAAACAACAACTCTATTGACGGTGATGTGTAAGTCGTCGCCATCTTTTGTTGAAAAATTTGCCTTCGACAGAGAATTTAACTTTTTTGATAATTACGTTTTAAATAAAATAGAAAAAATAAATAAAATCGTGTAAATATAAACTTAATAGTTGCTATTATTTAACATCTTTGCAAATTCCTAAAATATACAGTAACTAAGAAAAATTAAACAAATTATTGTCCACGTCAAAGTAGTGAGAAAAACGAAGAAAAAAGTGATTTGCAAAACTCCCATAAAAAAAAATTACTGAGAATTTTCAGATAAAAAAAAGATTGGTTGGGTTTAAAGTTGATAAATACAAATAGTAAAAATCCAGCTAAGCGGTATAAAGGAAAAGAATATTAACGAATCTGCAAAATGTCAGCTATAAATCCTGAATAGTAAGTTGAGATATTCTGGAAAAAGTTTTACAAGTTGAAAATGTTAATGCTGTAGACAGGTTAGAAGAATTAAAGAAAATTGTGGGTATTTTGCGACGTCATTTTTATTTACATACGTTCGACCGTATATGTTGATTAAGTGTATGCATGACTTGTGACGGCCCACTCCCTTTTTCAGTGTGTGTAATTTTAGGCCACGACCCCTACAATTTTTAGATAACAACAATGAGCGTTACAACTGAATTAACAAAAGGATCTCCTTTATGAAATGGATTCACTAAAGATAATATTAGTCTTCTTTAATACACATTCTACACCACATTTACGTACAATCAGAAGCAAATACAAGATTTTGTATGTATTTTTCAAAAATCAAAACACTAATAAAGGGGCATATGAGTCACGGGCTCAAGTTCAACTATTCGCTGTTGCTTGTTTTTATGTTTTCCTGGTAAAGAGTGTGTATTATTTGGTTCATGGCTTAGTTTTTGTCTTGTTTCGTGTGCTTGTATGTGCATGCATAGTCACCAAACCATAAATATCAAAATCAAAGAGATTGTCTGTCAGTTTGGCAGTTTTTTCACCTCGTTTTGTTCCTAAAAGTAATGGTTAACCGAAACCTAACATACATATTGCATGTTGTAGCGTTGCCGTTACTGTTTCGATCTAGTTTTCTTATAGAGTAATTAAAACTTTGATGTATTTTAATAAAAAAAAAGTTGTATTATGTGGTATAAAATGTCTTGTAAATAATTTAACTTTTGTTAAATTTTTATTTTGTGTCAAATTGAAATTGTGAGAAAAATTTTTGTCAGTGGCAACTCTGACATATCGCTTACCACAACCGGTTAGATAACTAGTTATAAACCTGCTAGTGATATATTGGCAGAGTATCCCAGTGTATTCCTGAATTTGTTTTTACGTTGAAACTATTCCGTCATCCTTACGAACCTGATATATTATTTTAAACAGTCGTACGATTCATTCACACGAAAATCTGATGTAATAAATACCCTTCCTATTTTAAAAGATCGCGGCAAAGTGGTGTTGCTTGTGTCATTCTATTATACAAAAATGATGCATACAATTTCTTCTTTGGTGATCGCATAAAAATTGTAATTTTATGGAACTTTTCATAAACTTTTGTTTGTTTTCAAAATCGGACATTTGTGTGCCACACTATTATTTTTTTGAGGTGAGATGCCATATTTGACAAATCGTGTGACTGTGTATCATAGTGAAACGAGACCTTTATATGGATACAGAATATATATACTTTTTAGGGATGCAAACTAAAATTGTAAAGTAACCATCCTCATATCAAGTCTATACGTCTCCTTCTTTTTGTAGAGAAGGGTATAAAAGTATAAACTATATATTTTAGCATTTATATCAACCAATTAGGCAATCAGTTTTTTTACAATACATTTTAAGAATTTAAGAAAACATCGGTTATGTTTTGGAGAAGGAAGTCCGGAGTAACCGCATCGTTCACAATGTTTGCTAAAAATGCATCAATAAAATTGTTGTTCGGCTTTTCAATATAGGTGGTTTTCCATCACACCTACCATATGGTACCATTGACATATGGTGCGATTATGCTGTCTCTATCTTGCTATGCAATAAGTAGAAATTTACTGATAACATTTTCGTTTTTTCCTTACAGCAGTTACATTTTTAAGTGAAGTGATATATTTGTATGTGTGTGTATATAGGCCACAAAAAACTTTCCTCCATCTACAAATAAAACATGACAATTCTGTGGCTCTTCTTGTGTTGGGGGATAAACACTTCATAAGACAACATTCAATTAATGTGTGATTGTTAAAACTTTTTATGCACCTCTTGCATTTTGAACTGACCTACGAATTTTAAAAAATAGTTTCTCATATAAAACACAAAAGCCACATTTTGTTCGTACCCAATACAGTTTACATTTTTTATTATTTAACATGTACATACGTTTATACGGATTAGTTGAATAACTAAAATACAATACAAGTTTGTACGTGTTGAAAATATTGATTACCTGGTCCGATGTCATTGTTATTCATTTAAAAGCGTTTAATTTTATTGCTTTCTATAAAAGCAATGTAAAGAAAAATAAAAACTACGCTTTTCAAATAACCCAATCGTATCACTCATTCTATATTGTTGGTTAGTCATTTTTCAAACTAAACAGTAAGATTTGTGTTTAATAAATAAAAGATGGTAATGGTATGTATCTGCATGCAATGCAAAAACTTGATGTTGTTGAGGATATCGTCAAATAAATTTGTATATATATATTTTTTAATATATATATTTTTTGTAATAACTTTTTTCGATATTTCGTTAACAATGAATTAATATTAATTTATGTAATTAAATATTTTATTTTTTATTGGCAATTAAGAAGAATACATAATATCTTTTATAACTTCTTCCTCCTTTTTAGTGATTATCTTTTTAAATTACTTTTAATTGGTGATTCTGGTGTCGGAAAGTCGTGTCTTTTATTGAGATTCGCCGATGATACATATACGGAAAGTTATATCAGCACAATCGGTGTAGATTTTGTAAGTAAATCGCAAATCTAAGCTTTTTCATGCAATTCTCAGTACTTATAAAATGTTATATTTTTAGAAAATTAGAACCATCGAGTTGGATGGAAAAACTATTAAATTACAAATTGTAAGTTTTTTGTCTTTACTTGTTCTCGAGTGCAAATATTTAAGAATTTTTATATCTTTTTTTAGTGGGATACAGCAGGTCAAGAGCGTTTTCGTACAATTACATCTTCTTATTACAGAGGTGCTCACGGTATTATAGTAGTGTATGATTGTACGGATCAAGAGTCGTTTAATAATGTCAAGCAATGGCTCGAAGAAATTGAAAGATACGCCTGTGAAAACGTCAATAAGCTATTGGTAGGCAATAAAAGTGATTTAACTACCAAAAAGGTCGTTGATCATACTACAGCTGCGGTAAGTTAAAATTAGTTTTCTTATTACAACTTATTAATATATATGTACGTATGTTATTTACACTATTCTTAATTATCGACAAATATTAAATAGAGAACGATACCCTAGTTGAAAGCACATTAATTAAATTCAATTTCAGCCGAAATCAATTTGTTATTAATTTTTTGGGTGCACTTCATAAATTTCGCCAAACATATTAATTTTTTGATTATCATATGTCGATACAATAAGCGAACCATCAAAGTTACAATTGCTGTACATAGTCCTATCGCGTAACACTCAAGTTATGCTAACATTTAAGTTCCAGGTGCTAGTTAAATTGTTTTCAGTTTGCCAACATCGTATTGCCCCATGTTGAAATAAAAATTTATGTACACTTTTTACACTTTCGATTTATTTTTTTCGCGCAAGCAATGATGGTGGAACAATTTGGTCTAACTTGTAACACAATAAAACAACTGAAAGCCAAAACAAAATTTATTATTATATTTTTATATTTATTGAGGTGTTGTTTCTATAAATTTACTATTTTTCCTGAAATATTATGTTTTATTGTTTGTTTGAATATTTTCGCTTTAAAATAGATAAATTGACAAATTTTTGAAAGTATTGGAGATGTTTTTTCGTGTGAAAAACTATTAAAAAAAAAAATATTTAAAAATTTAAAATTAGCGTTGATGTCAGTATTGATATTATAACCATTTGCATGTTTGCTAATAGAAAAATTTTAAAATAATTCTGACTTACTTTACTGTAATATAAAATAATTTTGCAGGAATATGCAAATCAATTAGGCATTCCATTCTTAGAAACATCTGCTAAGAGCGCTACCAATGTGGAGCAGGCCTTCATGACAATGGCGGCTGAAATTAAGAATCGCGTCGGGCCACCATCGAGCGCTACTGAGAATGCAAGCAAGGTAAAAATCGATCAAGGGCGTCCAGTTGAAAACACCAAGTCTGGTTGCTGCTGAATAATTACTCCTCAACCTCTTGTGAATCATTATTTTATTATAATATAAATAAAAACAAAAACAACCCCATAAAAATAAAAAAAAAACACTACATTTAAATAATAGATTTAAACTTAAACAGCAAGAGAAGAAATAATTAGAGATGATATACATAAATATGATAAGATAAACACAAAATCAACTTAAGAAATTTTAAATTAAATTATATTTTTCAATGTCGCACACAGACATTTTCTGATTAAGTATTTATGATTTATGTGTTTACTTAATCGATTCTATTTATGGACACAATATATGTTAGTATAAATATATGAAAGAGGAACATTTAAGAAAACCAGATATTTTTTATTTTTTAAAGTGTGCAGTAGATAAAAAAAAATATTTGAAATGAAGAGAAGAGGTATAACAAATCATATATGAAGTACACCAATTGATAATAATGATAACAGCTTAAAACAGTCTAAAAATGTGAACCTTTTATTTGTAATTGTCTGCCATTACTCATTTTACAGCTTCATGTATTCAAACTGTATACCTTGTTCTAACTGTGGCCACTAATTTTTAAAATACTTAACTGGCGTCAATGACAAATATTTCTTCTTTTCCTACGCCCTTAACTCACCCTGTAGTAGTTGATTGAATTTTGTAAAGCATACACAACCTATTCAAAATTCCGTTTTTATTATTTAATTCCTCATTTTTTAAACTTTTTATGTTTAATCGGTTTCATTTCATTTAATTTCCTATTTAGTGTTTGTTCTATATAATTGTTTGTGATGTGAAACGAGTATTTAAATAAATTCGTATTAGTTTTAAATAATTTTTTTCTTGTTTTAATTCAATTCCAACATCTTTTTCATTTTTAAGCAAATCTTACATGTTGTATTAAATTGAAATAACTACAGCTTACGAAATAACGAAATAAACAAGAGAATACATAAAAAAATATATTCTACATATATAAATAATACAAAACATAAAAAATTAGGAACATCAACATAGTTTGCAAAATATAGTTATAAATTTTTCTTAATATAGATGATATAATTATCAATTGATAACCATTATACATAAATATGGGAAAGAACAAAAGTGGATTTCTTTTGCAATGTCAAAAAAAAGTTTTAATCTTCTTTTCTTTATTTTCTTTCTCTTCTCAGAAATATAATTTTTTATAATTTTATATACATAATAAGGGTTTAAATAAAACTATATATAATATTTAAACAATAAATGTTTTAATTAATTGAATTTCTATTGAAACAAACTAAATATGAATTTTTATATCGTTATTAAACCAACTGCTGCGAAAGGGTTTGAACAATTTATAGAAAATATATATAATATAAAATCATTTCACCTAATCTACTAATTAGTTAGGAGTATTCTCTCTGCTCTATTTAATATAGTTGGCGTACTTCCGTTATGATGTTGAAATACTTCATATATCTTTGCAATCTTTTTTATTTAGAAAAACAAAAATCTGATGAAGCACTTCGCCGTTAAAGAATATATAATATATGTAGAAAAATACTAGTATACGTTAAATTAGAGTTTATATGAGCTCCCATCGCCTCTTGTAGGGTGGAGTGGACATTTAAAACATAAAAAATTGAATTCCAATTCAATTTTATCTTTATGTGGGCTATTAGGAAATGAAATAAACTTGGTAGCACTGCAAGATTTTACAATGGCGCCATCTGTTGTTTAAATTAACGATGTTATAGATTTGCTACATTGAAGAAATAAATCCTATTGAATATATTTTTATTCTTTTAATTTTATGAAAAATTACTTATTTTTTTCTTACTTATTTAATAATATTTCATTAAAACAATTTGCAGTTATTCTTAAGTTTATTATTTTATTATAATATGTGAAGCCTATTCAACTGGAATAATTTTTATCTAAAACGTTATGCATTTACATATATGTATTCATATATATGAATATAATAATAATTATATACTTATAAACTACAAAGAAAATAAACCCATTTTCTTTGTTTTCTTATTTATATATGTAATTGTTTTCAATTATACTTATAAACTTTAACAAGTGCATTACAACTACAACAACTATTTCTATTTAAAAATAATTAAACTTTTTTTTTTGCTGTATATTTCTCATTTTTGTTTGGTGTGAACTCGCGTTTTTTAATATCGAAGAAAATAGTTTTTTTGCCTCTTAAAAAATTTTCAAATTCCAACATTTTTATAAATTTTCGAAATTTGCATTTAGTTGCGAATCCTTTCAATTAGATATATCAGCTGAGGGAGTACTCACTATTTAATCGTAACGTTTCCCATTAAAATGTATTTTGATAAGAACTATGGAAAATTGTAATCATGTAGAATGCTTGAAAGCATATTATTAACCAGTTAATCTTTATGGTTCTCAATTTTGGATCCTTTCCTTTCAGTCTGTTTCTTGTTTCACTCGGTTGCGTTTTACTAAATACATTCATTTTTATATTGCACATATCAATCTTTAAGTGGTTAATTGAAGTACATTGTAGTCAAAGCAGCTGTGCTCATGTCGGTTATAGCTGCCGCCAACGAATGCGATTCAGGCGCTTTTGTTACTGTTGTAACCGAAGTGGAAACACTACCACTGCGGCAAGTGTTCGATGTACGTTCTGTTCCCGATGAAGTAGATAAAGAATTTATCAAAAAGGTTGCTTCCCTTCTAAAGGGCCGTCGAGATCTTAAGCTCTTGTTAGATTTTTCCATAAAATGATCTTCTCGCTTCGTATTCGTATTAGTATGATGTCGAGTACAAGGATTTCGGTTGGACTTACGACGACGATAACAGGAAACCATTAGATGCCTGAAACCGTTACGAAATTTCGATGACATTAGATTATAGAGTATAGGATTCATAGCCGAGTTGAGATACAACATAATGCGACAAAAATACAGAATGCTGTAGTAGCTCTCCAACCCCAACGCATTTACATCTTCATTGGAGCTGGCAATTATCCAAATGGTGAAAGCACGAAATGGCAAAAGGCAAATGAAAAAACTCAATACTACAGCAACGAGCATGAATATTACTTGCTTGCGATGTTTCCGCAAACCATTGTTTTGAGGATGACTGTTGATGTAATTTGTACGTGCAGCAGATAATTTCACAATTATATCTTTCGCTGGCATTATGGAACTATTTGCTTCCGTTACTATCTGCATTGTAGGCGCTGTTACCGCCTCATTTATATGGGGGGACGTTGAGCGTTGAAAATCCGCGTGCCTTCTTAGTAATTTGTAAGCTATGGCTGAGTAAAGTATTATCAAAATGACGAATGGTATAAGGAAGAATACAGTTATTGTCGCTATGAAGTAAAATGCACTCCAAAATGTTTCAGCCGAAGTAAAACAAATCGCTACTAAGGTGCCATCATAGTCGGGTTCCAAACGATAAGTGGCTATCAAAATTATGGGGCTACATTGAAAAGTTTTGAATTAATTTTTAATTTTTTTGATAGGCAGCCGTTAATAATGTTTTATTAATTTTTCTTCAAAATGCATGCTTTTTACTAAATAAATTATTAGTAAATAACAAACCAGCTAATTTATATAGTATTACAAATCACAGCAATTGCAACTAAATATAATAATAATAATAATAATAATAATAATAATAATAATAATAATAATAATAATAATAATACACAAAATTTAACAAATTAAAGTTTTTAATAAAGTTGACATTTAATTTAATGTTTCTAGATTATTTTTGCTTCTTAGAAAAAAGTGTTCACGTTCTTGGTGACGCTCTCTGGAATTATAGGGATTTTCTAATTTTTTTTTCTATATTCTCAGCTAAAGCAAAATGAATTCAAAAATTGTTGTATTTTAAATTATAAAGTTGTTATTTTTCATGATGATGGGGCACGTCACAGTTGCAAATATTAAACATATTTTAAAGATGTTTAAGCTTAATAATTAGTTAAAAAAAATTTAAAATAACTGAAGAGGGGGAATAAAATTTCTCAAAAATAAAGTATTGCGAAATTAACCATACTTTCACTTTTCTTTTTTTGTAATCTATTCAGCCTGCAAAGTTGTTCGTCTTGACCGCAGGACAACACACCGAATCTGGCAGGAATAAAACTTAAGACCTCTTGTTTAGTAGGCTCATCATTATCCATTCGCCTGTACGCAGTGTTGCCGGTTTTTGTAGTAGGCCTAATACCCAATTTTCAATTATCGTATCCCAAAATTCCCCAGTTCATAACAAATATGGAAATATTTGGTAATATTTTATTAATTGGTGTTGTTTCGCCGATAAAATGCAGCTACAGATATGATATCAAGGATGTGCATCCCGCCGGCCGTATGCAGCTGGCGAAAATATTAACTAGTAGTTCAGCCTACGGTATCCTCAATGTTGAATATTTTTAAAATTCGTTTTATTTGTAATTTGGTTTCAAAACGCTTCTATACATCAGACATTTTACTATTGCCTGCCACCAGCAATATACACTTTTTTTTTAAGGAGAGCGAAAAACATGTTAAAGGTTTAGTGCTTTCGCAAGTTTTCAGCTAAAATCTATTTATATTATTTTAGCTTCTAAAATCTTGAGAAATGTCTTTTTGCCAAAAAAATCCACTGTGAATTTTGGAAAAACTTTAATTTATAATCAGAAAAAGACAACCAACAAACAACCAACGACATACCAGAAAATCTTACACTATAAAAATAAATAAAAGCTTAATAAACAAGTTTAATAAACAGTTTAAAGGAAATAAATTATATTCGCTTGCATTAAATGAATAACATGAAGTTATTTCTTTAAATACACGTGAGCTTTTTACAAGTGTTGGCATTTGTGTGGAATTGTGATTGACGTCCAATTTTATAATGATGCGCGAACTTTTGCTTTTAAATTTAACAACAAAATCAGAAGTGTTTATTTTTAACTTTGTCGATAAATATAAAATTTCTGTCAAGAATTTCAACATGCTTGCAACATTTTTGTATTTATTTATTTATTTATTGTACGAAATCTGTGCCACAATGTCTGTAATCTTGTTAATGTTCTGTAAAAACTAAATATAAATATTAAATTATTTTGGAATGGAATTACACAATAATTTTAAAAAAAACTTTAAAATCATATCGCTTTTACATGTATAGCATGAGAGCTTTGTAACGAATATATCTATTTGCGCCAAAACCCAAGTTGTAGTCTTTTAAAATTAACTTTAAAGCAGCTTTAGCTGCCAAAGTTTTCCGCTGGTCACGAGTTGCAGATCGTTAGTAGTTTCGCACTATATTTTGCGGCAATGATACGAAAATGTTAATCGATTAAAATTACTACTGCTTTTTAATTCTTGACATTCTTATCACAAATTGTTTTATTTTTATTTTTTTTAAGCCTGTTTGAAAAAAAACGAATAAAAATGCTACATTTTCATCTAAAATTCCCCATCTCGGTTCATTTAAATCAATGTCTGTACAATTGTGTTTCAGTTTGGCCGGTACTAAAAAGCGCCGCAAACGCTCGTATTGGTGTACTCGTTTTCTATCAGAATCGCTCAGGCCTCAGATGCATAAATAACAAATACAAGTATTAATTTTTTTCCATCATTTACGTTACGTTGAAATAACATTATCAGCTGCATAAGTGCTGATTTTTAACAACTTGTTATGTAAATACCTTTCTTTCATTAAAAAATATTTGTGACCTTAAGATTTCAAATTCATTTAATTTTGTAATAAATATTGATCGAATAATTTACTATGAAGTGTAATGCCAATTCAGTAATAAAACGTTTCCTAGAAATTTGAAATATAAATTAAATGAAACTAAGAGTCTCCTGACTGAAGAACAGCTCTCGCGTCGTTATAAACATTGGTGAAATGCGTAAGGCGTGAGTGTTGAGGTATTGGCGTCACGCTGATACCAGAACAACTGTTTCATTTCGTTTGCATTGCAACAAAACATTTACTTGTTTATTGTAGAGAAATAGTTGAAACTAATAAAACATTTAATTTATTTCTGCTAAATGCTTGATTAAATCTTTCATTAAGATGTATGCATTATTCTCTGGCGCTGTGAAGTCGATAATTTACGGAAATGGCTATTATTGCGCCACAAACATACATATATAAAAAACAGTTTGGACTGCTTCGTCTAATATGGAAGTGTTTCTATATAGAATATTGGAATATTGGAAACAATATCATTTTAATTGCTATCCCACCAGTAATCTTAAAATGTTAAAAAGGTCACTCAATCTGTAAAGCTTTTAGCTTGTCCACAGGAAAACACCCACGGTCTAGGCAGGAGTCGAATCATATATTCGTTCGTCTACAGAGGCACCCAATAAGTAATACATAGTAAGTTTTACTTGCTTGTATACCCCTCTCTATCAAAAAGGATGATGGAAGATTTGATAAGGGTATGCTAATTTCTTGAATATTCGTTTGTGACGCTGTAAGATATATACATATACATATATTCTGGATCTGACCTGCCCTCAGTATTTCTGCTGCGTTGTGCTTATGACTGTTGTTAAAATAAGAAATGTGAAAATAAATAAAAGAATTTAAAGCAAAAATTTACTTTATATATGTATACGAAAAAAGGCAAAATTATCAAACGATGGAAGGCTGGCTTTCCAGTGAAAGAACTCGCCTCGCAGTCAAACTCGCTATTAAGTTTCCATCGAATAATTAGGAAGTTAAAAATATTTTATTTATTTATTTTTATTATTTAAATCCTTAATATTATTTTTTTTTATTATTTTATTTATTATTTACAAAAATAGCTACGAAACATATTTTTGGAGTAGGGTGTGTAATATTCGGCGCAGTCGAATATAGAACTTTGACTTGTTTCATTCTATATATTTTTTTTCTTACTTTTTGGCGGTTTTTACGATTTGAATAATTTTTGTGCTTCGTAAATTTTTTAATTTTTGGCTATTTTTGATAAAATTAAAAAAAGTCTTTTGTTTCGTAAATGTTGAAATGCAAATACATAAAGAAATAACTTACGATTCAATCTTGCGATCGTCAGCAACTGTGAGTCTACTGGCGAAAAAAGTTGAAGCAGCGTGATTTCATGCGTCTGCCAGGAAAGACATCTGTCTGTTCATTACGTGCAAAAGAAAATCTGATTTGCTCATAAAACAAAAACAAAATAATAACATTGACATGCATGTGCATATGTGTGTGTGTGTGTGTGTGTTCGTTATAGATTTACGAACATTCATATGTATCAATATATTGTGACATTTTTATTTTGTGTGTGCGCATGTTTGATTACAATTTATTATTAAATGAAAATGACAGATAATACAAATTATAAAACTGCTTAATAGAGATATTTATTTATATTTATATGCATGTTTTAATTTTAAACACATAATGTGTCAATGCGCAGCGGTAGCGATTGGGAGATAAAAACATTTTAAATGCAAGTATTTTGTACAGACAAGCCTGTGTAACTACGTGTACGTGAGTCAGAGTTAATTGCAGCTTTTAACTGTAACAATATTGTCTGCAGGGCTGTCCAATACTCTTTACATTTTTTACTTCAGATACATCCGAGTGAGTGTGCAATTCTTGATTTTCAGCCGTGCAAATGCGTATACGCTTTGGAAGCTACTTTTCTTTGGGATTTAGTTTTTGAAAAATAAATTGCTCTAGATTAGTTATCTATTTCCAAACGATGACTATTAACATTTTAACAAAGTAGTTTTTATATGATGTTTTCTGTAAAACGTATCTAACAGGACCTTTTTAATCTAAACGTACTTTGAAAGATACTTTTTTTAAAAGATATCTGCAGATTATTTTTACTAAAACGTGGTGTGTTTGAAATGTATTTCCTCAAATTTTGTTCCTTTTAAAAGAGGGTATATTTGCTAATAAAGTTTTTAAAGGTCTTTTGCAAACTGTCCTTTTCAGAAGGCACTCCTGTTTTTCTAAAAGTTATTTCATTTCGGAAAGTACTGTTGGTGAAAAAAGAAACATTTTGAAAGTTATTTTTTTTAAAGGAAGGCACCATTTTAAATGATACTTTTTGAAAAATTACTTTTTGAAATGTGATTTTTGTAAAGGTAGATTTTTTAAAGATCAAGGACGAGTTTGAGTTATGAGTTTATTTATTTAAGTTTATTTATTTTCTTATAATTTTATTTGGAAGTGGAAAACAAATTACAAATTTGTTTAAAAATTAATAAAATTCGGAAAATATTGCAAAATATTATACTTTATGATTCTGGCGACAAGTAGGTGAAGTGAACTCTCCTCAATCCCTATTGTTTAAGCCGTGCAGGGCCGATGTCTTTTGCAATTATTATTTTCACATGACTTCTTCTCATCTTCAACGGTTTTGGTATAAAAATACTTCCGACTTCAGGCTAAAAGAAATTAATTTGGCTGTTCATTTCGCATGCATTTTATTCACCAATAATATAATTAAATATCTCCAAGACCGAATTTGAATTGTTGATATTCGATTAGAAACTAAATTCCTTATTTAAATATAAATGAATGGAAATAATAAACATAAGCCAAAGAAAATTTAATTTCATATACGTAGGTAGCTTCAAAATTCAACGGAAACAAATGATATATATTTTGCAAACAAAACATATAAAAAATAAAACTCTTGGCTTCTTTCCCCTCTGTTTTCTAATTGAGTTTGTGTATTGCTTTTCTAGCGAATTAAAGAAAAGCACACTTTATTATAATGAACTGAGACGTTTCGTGAAACTTTTTTGGTTTTAATGCCATTTGAACCACAAAAAACGTACTTCTATTAATCTCTCGCATGTAATAAAGTATAGTCCGTCGTCACCGGCATGTAAAATTGTCTTATTGAAAGTGCGTGTGGATCATTGACCTCATTCTCAGAGGTGACAAATGATATTTACGTATTTTCATTTATAATTTATGGATTTATTTCTATATATAGAAGGTTATTTTGTTAGCAGACTGATACGCAAATAGAAAAATCCGAGTGTGTAACTTTGCTGTGTGTAACTTTTCTTTGTAGTAATTTTTCTCAGTAGAATATTGTGCAACAACGGATGTCCAAGTAGTATAATTTATTAAGTATAAATTAATTATGGTAAATGGATAAATGAAGAATGGTGGTTTAAGCAACTCGCTTATGGTGGATAATAAAGCAGGTGAAGCATAAATAGTGACATGATTGTATCAGCTATTGGTTTTACAAATTGGATGGGCTTTGCAGGGCTTTCGTATAACGAAAGGATTTGTTTAAAGGATTTTGCACATGCATAAATAATTTTGTTTCTTATTCATATTTCTACCTCTCTTTTGAAAATACAATGCTTACTTGTGTAGTGTGTGTGCATGTCGCTTGTCAATTTGTTAGTTAAACACATTAAAGTCTTACGTATTCAATATCCTTCCGTAATGTTATCCTTTTTGAGTGCTTCATATACTTATGCAACCACACTCTTATTTCTGTCCATATGATGTAGATATACATATAATTATATGTTAGTATAAGTATTTATTTATATCTACTAGTTTACTGCCATAGATCTACAATAATATCTATAAAATAACAATAATATAGAAAAAGATAGATTGACGTAATAAATTAAAGTGGTTTTTTAAGGGATAAAGAACAGCGTATAAGAACTTATTTGGCCGAAATAACTTTTTTTCCTATAAAAAACATTATAATACTTATTTTAGCAAATTGGAAAAATAAATAGATTCATAAATTCAATTTAAATAGAACATATCCAACGTTTAGCGTTCGAAAATGTTTTTCTAGGCATTCTAAATGGCATATTTAATTTGAAAATATTTACATTTCAAAGTGTACGGAGTGCCACGAGTGGGCAATTTCATAAGATTTCGTTTCTTCGCTACAAAAACCAAACATTTTTGAGATTTTAATCTTGAACAATTAATCGATTTGGATTTTTAAGTTAATAAACGAATAATAGCAAAATTACTATTCCATGCATACGAACTTTTCGAATATTCTTGATAAAACACAAAAAAATTGATAATTATAAAACGTAATAAGTGAAGTAATTAAAGCAATTTTCTAGCTGCAGGTTGTTAAATGTCGTGGCAGTTGATAAAAATATTCCAAAATCGGAAACCTGCTATAATAAAATTCGAGGAATATTTTAAAATGCTCTACTGTGATGATTCTTGCGACAAGGCTTAACTAATTGATCTCTCCTCAATGGCTTTTGTTGGGGCGATACAGCCGCTATGAGTTTTGGTATTGCTGATTTTATATGATATTTTTTCATCTTCAAATGTTTTGCTGTAAAGATACCACCAAATTTCAAATTTTATTCGAATAATTTATTCGTTTTTAATTAAAAACATTAAATTCGATAAAATTCGACATTTGGAAAAATGGATTCAATTCATTGTTACAAAGATCGTTTTGTAAGTATTCGAATAGTTATTTTGTGGTTTAGTAATCCATAAAAAATGTGGGTCTAGAGGAAAACATCTTAAAGCGTCATAAAATTTTTATTTTAGCTAGAAACCCAACTGAAGCTTACAGTAAGTTTCAAATATTGCTAAAACTAACGCAAATGGTGGGGGTGTAGGGGTATGGTTTACTTTTTATTATTTTTTTATCTCTGTCTAGTTTATGCTTAGTTGCAGAATAATTTAAAACTCGCTTACTTTTCGATTGGGGCCAAAGTGACCGGAACTTTTATCATCATAAAAAGCACAAACACAATTTAACTGAAAGATAACAACAAACAATTGTGACGAGATATCCGGCCTCAAATCAAATAATTAAATTTCTTTCCTCAGACCGACGCCAAGGGAATGGAACACACTAATTTAATGCATTGTGTTGTAATTCGGAGAAGGGGATATTGGTAGTGAAGTGGACAGAGAGAGCACTGTAGCGGCGCCTCGGGTCTAAGGAGGTGCTGTTAATCTGTTTTCCTCCATTTTTTGTGCAATTAAGTTAATGAAATCCTGCTACTGGGAAGAGATTCAGAGTTGTGTTTTGTTACCCATGCTAATACCTCATAAACTGGTGGTCGCGGGTTCGAATCCTGCATAGACTCTGGTAGAGATTATGCCTTCATCACTTGCATATGCCAACCATACTGAACAAGAAATCGTGGCACTTTAACCATTTCTAGTTGATGAATTCACCAGCTCAGCCGTTGCCACAGCCAATTAATCATTTATAACAATTGAAATCAGTCGCATGTTAATTTAATCTAATTTAAATACAAACCAATTTCGGTTTTATAAGGCAAAAAGATGAAGCATTTTCCTATTATTGGCCTAAAAACTTAAACTTCCTTTGAGGGACCCATTGTCATTATCGTTAGAGTTCCTACAAGTTATTTAAAATATTTTTAATAAATACTCTTTATTTTTATTTTCTGAATTTTACTTAAAAATCATATAAAAAATCATGATCATACAATGAAGAAGTTCTTCCTCGAAGAACTGAAATGAATTTAAAAGTGGGATCAGTGATGTCAATGTAGAAAAATCTTCGTCTTTTTTTGAACTATTGAGAAATTAAAGAGAATTTTCACTTTTTAAAGGAAAATAAATTTTTTTGAATCTGAAAACATCTGATGAATATATTTCTTTTGGGGAAAAAGTATCTGGAAAAAGGTATGACAATGAGAGCATTTTATTTTATTGTTTTTTTTATTTTTTTTTAATTTTTTTTATAATTAGTTGTTAAAAATAAAGCAAAAAAAAATTTAGTATTTAAAAATTGAGTATATTAAATGTTGGTTTTGAAAATAATGCAGGGATAAATGCACATGAAGAATAAGGCGATTTTTTCTACAATCGTAGGATAAAAATAAATCTGGCATCACATTTTTAACATTTTCTTTAAGAATATCTGTCATTACGTAAGTTGAAATGGCTTTTACTGCTATCATAAGTCGTGATGTTAGACTTAGTTATACATGCATTTGCTATTTTTTAACGGCATCGGATGCGCAGCATCCTCTTTAGATCCCTGTTGCCTAATTGCTTCTCTTAAAAATATCATTTTTTAATGTTTTATTTTAATTTTTTTTGGAAAACCTCCGGAGCAATTCATTTTACAAAATAGTTGCATCTGTTAATGGGCCGCAAATCAGTCCCAACGATTAGCTATATAGTACTATTACTTTGAGCTGAACTGCTTGAAGGGATATTTGTTTGGGCCAGTTAATATTACTGGCACATACATTTCAGCTTAATGGACCGAAAAATTGATTCCACTGTATGTAATAAAAATGGCAAGCAAAATACATCAGAAAGAAATGTGTTGGCACTGTTACTCACACCACGCAAACAGCAAAAAAAGAAAACGAAACGCTGAGACCTTTCCTTGCTGCTTTGTACTCTGCCATTAATGTCGAACAAAATGAAATGATGCGAAAAGAAAGCAGCATTAAGCTATCAGAAAGGAAATACCAAGTAGTTGGAATTACATATTAAATAAATATTATGCCGTTACGTGTAACATGTAAAATCGTTGTTATTAATGGCGAATTTTGTGTATTTAATGGTACTTTTTGCTGGCCATTTCCTAATCATACAGCTTTACTCCCAATACGTTGAAACAGGACGATAGTTAAAATATGTAAAGAGTGTTTTACTTTGATCTGTTTATTTACTTTTGAAAACAAAACTTTAATTTATTGATAATTCAAAATTTGATTTTTTTATAAAAACGTTTTATGTACTCGTATTGTGTACAAGCCTCCGTCGACAACTTTGTCTGCAGTAAACCAAGTACGCTCCAAAAATAGGAAATATTTTCTGGTTTGATCTCTAAGGTGTTTAAGATTGCAGGCTATAGAAAGTACCCTTTTGTATATTTTATTAAGCTATAAAATTAATTGATATCGAATTTATTAAAAAGAGGAAAAGTACCAAATGAAAAATTGTCTTCTTTTGTAACACCTAAAAAGTGACTTATATTTTAAATGGAATCTTGTGTTTTCATAGTCTAGGCGGTGTATGGATATCTAAATTTATCAATAAGGGAGATCGTGGCAAATTACAAAAATATGTCCATTATTTAGCCCCCAAAAAGTACCTTTTGTTTTAGGTGGAAGCTTGTGTTCTTATAGCCCTTACACTGCATGGATATTAAATTTATCAAAAAGTATCTTAAGTTATTTAAAATAGCAGAAATTTAAAGATTTTGTACAAGTTTCAGACAAAACTTGTACAGTTAAAAAAAAAAATATATAAAAATAATTTTCCTAACAATTTTTAATCCCTTTCTTACTTGCGATCTTTTTGTGTAAAGGGTTCGATATATTTTCCCTCCCATTAAAATGCGTGTGTGTATGTGAGAACGTGGAAACAAAAGTCTATATTAACAACTGGAAAAAATTTGCAGATGTTCAGTATTGTTTTAAAGAATTTTCAGAAAGAAATAAAAAAACGTCACACACGTTGCAATTGAGGCAGATGGCAGTCATAAAATCGTTCATTAGACCTTCCCCTCCTTCTTTTCTGGGCAACAATTTCAAATATAAACAATCACATCAACACACTTCATTGAAACGGGATTTTCTCAGGATAAATAAGGCTAATTAGGGTTACCAGCAGGCAATTTGAGGTTTTTTGCGCAACTTTTTTGATTCCATGTAATCTGACTTGGGCGGATTCCTTGTCAAATCCTCTGGCGTAGCAAACAGTGAAACCACTTCGGTTTAAATTGTACATAATGTGTGTTTGTTTATTTTTGATTGAATACATGATGAAATAAAATTATTATTTTAATAAATAATTAATTTAAATATATAGTTATAAGAATATTTAATAATTTTTTTCAATTAAATATACAATTGAATATAATTTGATTAAGCTTTAGAGTCAATACAAAAAAAACCTTTTTACGTGAAAGAAAAGCTTGTACTGGATTATATTTAATTATAATTTAAAAGAGGTCATACTGAATTACTTAATTGTACTTAATATTCTCTGTTCTGTGCGATCAAAGTGATTAGTAATTCCCCAATAAAATTAAATTAATAAATTTTTGTTTGCGTATGAGCGTTAATTGTTAATGAATATCGCTCATACACACCGACAGTTTTATTTAAAATTAATGGAATAAAAAGTTTTTGGCAACATCTATTTCTAAATTAAAAAGTGTCAGTATTTGTTATGAATATTATGAATTTTAAATAGCCGGCGGGAAAAAACCAATTAATTAAATGGCCAGCAAATATATAAAAGATACAAGTTTAAGGAAAAGTTCCGGAACAAAAAAAAATTATATATTTATATCACAATAAAGATTGTTTGCATTTAACAAAATAGAAACTTGTTAAGGTAGAGCAGCCTCTTCTTCTAAACTTTCTTGTTTGGAGCTTAAATGCCTCGGTAGAATGTGATGAGATTTTTGGTGATGGGGTGCAGGACGAGCCACTGTACTGCCACCAAACCCATAACGTGTGCAATGATGGCTGATGGCTTTTACGGATGAGGCGGCTGATGCGGCTGATGCGGCAGAGTCCGTATTGTTTGTGTGAAGCATGGCAACCATTTCACAATCTTGACCATTAGGCATTTGCAGTTGTATTTGTAGTCGTGCACGTTGACAGGCATCATCGCTGGAACGCCTGTTGGAGCCACGTGACAGAATGCTCGATGATGTATTTGTTGTGGTGTTAGTATTCGAACTTGTTGTTGTTGTGGTGGCTATAACATTAGTGCCTAAACGTTTACGGGGTCCCGTGCCGCAATGGCCGCACGACAATGATGTCAGCAAACCCGTCCAACTGCTTACAATTAGTTTATAAAATCCTCTGCGAAACTTAGTGGACATTAAATTGTACAGTATGGGGTTAATGGCCGAGTTCAAGTACAGCATAATGCGGCAAAAGTATAAAAGATTGTAATAACGCTCTAACCCTATATCCTGCAGCATTTGCTCTTCACTTAAAATGATATACAAGGTGAGCAGACGAAATGGCAGCAAACAGAGAAAGAACGATATGACAACAGCACCCAACATTAAAACCACTTGCTTGCGGGCTTTTACACTAAACTCGGGCTTGATGGGGCGTATGCGCATCATTGGGCCCTTCTTAGTGATTAAACTTTTTGCGATAATGCCATATAATATGATCAAAATGATCAGTGGTAATAGGAAAAATAGCGTAGTGATCATCAAGTAGAATCCAATAATCCAGATATTTTTAGCTTCGGTTAGACATACTGCTACTAAAGATCCGTCTATATAATCAGCGAATTTATATTCGGCCACCCACAAAATGGGACTACAAGTTATTAGGCAATTCGTGCAGCAAACGACAACAAATGGTTGATGGTAAGACAGAGACAGAAAGAGGGAGAGAAAAAGTTTAATGGACGGTGAGCAGCCGTTTCATTTGCTTCTGCTTTAAATATTAAGTAAGTTTTTTAAAGTGCAGAGGTGACATGCGTTGCGTATCTTTCAAGCAATATATATATATAATATATTCACAAAAAAAAAAAAATTAGTAGAAAAATTTAAATTGTTTCTTAATTGATGTTAATAAAGTTTGGCATGATTCCGATAAAGATTTAGCAGTTAAAGTTGACATGAAAGTGGAAGGAAGATGGTATTGGCTAAAGGCATTGGTAGTAAAAGTTGGCGCGAAAACTTTTAATTATATATTCATATGATACATATAGTTTCAGTCAGAAGCATATTTTACGAGCTCTCAAACTATAGCAAACCTTTTTACAGAATAAGTTGTATCAGATTGTAAGTAGTGATTGATAGTTAAAGGCACAGAATTATATTTTATTATTAACTAAATTGAAATATTTAAATGCTGCCTTTCTTTATTTCTCCAAACTTTTATTTCTTTTTAAATAATTAATAGTACAAAGATTAATTAAATCGTATTAGGAGATATTTTTTGGCAATTGAAATAAATCGGTTATGAAAAGTTATATTACAGAATATGTTTGATGAGTAAAAGCAAATATACACTAAAACAATACAAGCAGAGCATTTTTATAAATTTATTCGGCTAAAAAATTAATGCTGATCGAGAGTAATTTTAAAAAAAAGTGATACGAGTTTACTTGTAGAAATATGTGTTCTTTTTTTTAAAAAAAATTAGAATATTTTAGAGACGCACACAGACGAGTACAAACTAAACAGATTAATTAATTCTATTCTGTAGCTTTTTGCAAAAAACATAATAATTTATAAAGTAAAGCAATTAATTTATTAAAAATAATTAATTTTTAAATTGCAGCTAAAGGAATAGTTTGAGTGAAATTAGTTTTAAAAACAATTTTAGTCGTATAAAATGGAATTTATGTGGGGGTATGAATTAAAAATCATTACTTACATGAATTAATATTTCTGCAAAGATATTCATTCGCATACTGACCCCCATTTCTCCCCCATTTATTCTATTTAATGGGTTTTTATTTTTAGCAAATACTTTTAACTTGCAAGAATTTTTTTTAGGATGAAATGAAAAAAAAAAATTAAGTGAAATAAAATAAATTTTATTTCATTTAATAATAATTTATAAAGTGAAGCAATTAATAATAATAAATTTTATTTCATTAAAATTACTTTTTAGGATTTCTTTCCTTTCTACAATTTTTATTAGATTCCGTCTGAGTTAAATTTCTTCATAAAAATTTCTGTTTTTCTCACTGTCTCCTTCAAACTTGGCAAGCACAACGACTTACGAGAAGGAAAATCCATTTGAATAATTTGAGAACGGACAGTTTTATTAGAATTTTTCTTTTTTAGATCATTTTTAAATAATTTAGTTTTAGTTAAGAAATTTGAAAAGTATTTATTAAAAGAATTGCAGTCATTGCAGAAATTCTTATTCATGTAAATAATTTTTTAATGACAGCGAATCGTATAATTTTATCAAAGAATATTGCAGCTCCCCTGAGAAGTAATTTACTTTAGAAAAGTTCAATTGATAAATAAAAGTCCAACAACTTCTAGAACAACAAAATTATGAGATGGAATGTTGGAAAAAAGTTCCTCTGTGAAATGGTTTGAAGTACTTTCGGTGTGGAGGGTTTTAAGAAGAAGGAACTCTGACTGCGAGGTAGTTGATCTGAATGCTTTACAATCAATTGAATATTCAACAAAAATTAATTGATAATTAAAATATTTGCAACTTAAAATTAAAAATACTGAAAAACTTTTTTTTTTTTAAAAAAATATTTGAAAGCTTAAAAATATTTATTCTAATGATTTTTCGAATTACTGCAGGAGCAAGAGCAAGCCATTAATGGCAAGTAAAACGTTCTATAAATAATTTTATTTAAAATGAAATTGTTGCTCCGATTTTAATTTTTAAAGAAAATTTACTATTGTAATACCCACAGAACCAAAGTTTCCATTCCTCCTCCGACACCGAAAAAAATAAAAAAATTACATATAAAAGATACGAAATGCGTCTTCAAGTAAATTGTGCTTTTAATAATATTAAACTGGGAAACATTTAAGAAACTTGTAAACAAGTAAATAGTGTGCTTATGTGTGTTGGTTATTTCATTTAATTTCTTTTAATGCTTTCTAATGACGAAGGACGTCCCATTTCAAATCAAAGCATGCGAACATACATACATACGAGTACGTGTGCTTAGAAACTTGTTTACATTCCCCCCGGTCTAAACAAACTGTTCACGCTTTAAAGTTTTTATTTAATACTGCATACTCATGCAATAAAACACACTCCAGCACCGAGAGTGGGAGAGTGAGTGGGAGTAGGAGTAGGAGTGGAAGTGGAAATGTGATTATAAATGTGTTTGTTTCGTGAATGGAACTTTCTGCAGAGGAAATTATTCAACACAAGCTTTGATTTCCCTTTCTTATATTATTTTTATATTGGCAAAATATTTTCAAATCATTTTTATTGTATTGTTTTAATGAAAAGTTCAGCTGAAACATACTCGTACACGTACAATGCGCTAGAAGCAACAAAAGTGTCAATGGCTGACAAAGGTTTGACTTTTGTGCTGTTTTTTTGGCAAAAAAAAAAAAAACAGAACACACTAGCATACTGGGATAGAGTCACACACACACACACACACACACACACCCACCCATAATTGTCAAAGGCAAAATGAACAACAGCAGGAGCGCCAAAAACAGCAGCTTGATTATTAAATGTGAACGTCACTACTTTGCCAATAATAAATTTATAGCGAAAATATGTGTTTAAAAAAACACTTAATACAGAAACAATATTTTCTTTCCCGCCGTAACGAATCCTTTCCACCCTACACATTTTAGGAAATGAACAGTTTTTGTTTTTTTTTTAATATTGTGTGTTCTTCTTTAAGGAGTTTTGGAATTTGGGGAAATATGTTTAAGTGTATGATATTTTATCAAAATTGGAGACCAAAATTATTTGTAATTCGCCATGCATAAAGTTTCCAAGAATTAGTACTTAGAGGTTTATTAAGCTCTAATGCACATATGACTTTAAACCAAATCGAAATTGTAACAAGTAAAATATTATCTACATTGCTAAATGGGTATAAAATCTTTAGTTGGCAACACCGCTGCAGCATTGTATAGCATTATAGCTGTTGATATTTTTTACATTTATTTTCCTTTGCCTCTTGAAATTGCATTTAAGCTGAAGAAATTCCGCCAAGAAAATAAATGCATTTAAATTGGCATTCCGAAATGCGCGGAGCCAGCTGATGCCTCCAAAAAATAATTAATTTCAAATTTTAGATATTTGCTGCGTTTAAACTACCCGAAAAGTTAAAAGTTTATGTCTAATTTTAAAATTTCCTCCGAATGATTTTTCAATACCCATCGTATCTGTAGAAAATATGAGCAGAAGGTTTAAGCAACATCTACTGAGTGTGATTCAAGAAAAACTAATTTCCGCTGACGATTCTTAGTCAATTGAATGTAAAATAAATTAGGAATTTGGAGAGAAGCGAAAGGAAGCTCCAGCAACTCTGAAGAGTAATTTATTTATTTTTTTTATTACTTTCCTACACCTCCCAGTACTGGGAAATACATTTCAATACCTTTTTCAAATAGTAGAATTCATTATTTGATAATTGTAATAAAAATGTAATAGCCGAAAAGTATATTTGAAGTTGAAGAGATTTATGAAGAATTAATTTCAGATTACAAGTATATCCTCCAGTAAGAGGCTTCAGAATTTTGTCGTTGTTTAAACCTTAAGATTCTTAATAACCAAGTCTTTGTGGAAAATACCGCAGAAGCAACGTGGGCCATTGCGCTTTCTCTATAGTTCAAAATTTTTCACTATTTTCATAATTGCTAATTGAAAAGGTGTTTTACGGCCACCACAAAATTCTTTGAATTGCAAATAGCGGCCGTGTAATTTTCAGAGTGAATTTCAATAACTTTGATGAATTCCTGAAGTTTTTGCTGTTTTATTTATATTAATGGGGCAGATTTTAATCGTCATCTCTCAGCTGATTACAACATAATTCATAACAAACTTTGAAAATGGTTGGCTATTGAAAAAGGGGAACGCCATATTGCAATACCCTGTAGTAAATAACTCTGCTTTTTTAAGTTGAGCTTTTTATATTTTTTAAATTTCTAAACCACAATAAAAAACCTTCCTTTTTATTAATTTAAATAAATTTAATAATTTCTTAACTTCCATTTAAAGTTTTTATTATATTTTTAACAATCCTTGAGAGACAACCTGCTGCCTGTAAGCGGGAGTTGTAAATGAAACACCTTCTCATTATTTGCTTCTAAAATGATATTCTTAATTAAAATTTTTAAATTAATAAGACAAAATCTACAAGCTTTTTTTTGCTCATGTTTTTTTCTTTCCTTTTTTTCTTTTTGCTCCCAAAAACCCTCTTCCTTCTGTCTTTCACTTTGCCCTTTTAAAGACATTTACGCGTGTGTGTCTCTCCATCATGGATTTGATGTGCGTTGAACCCTGTCATCTAAACAATAAATATGAGTCTACTTACAAGTAGCCAATAGTTCTTTGTTTGTCTGAAACTTATTTACATTATTTACATGCACCACTTTTTATTACAGCCATTATTTTGGTTACAACTTTTTTTTTGCCATAAAAAGAGGTCAATATTAATAAGAGAGTGGACAAAATTTAAACAAACAGGCCACAAACCACAATTTGCGATAATGATGGTAATAAGCTATAAAATTTGTATTGGGTGTTCTAGTTAGAGGCGGAGAAGTTTGATTTCAAATATTTATTTTTTGGTTAAAATATGATATGAAGGCCTTAATAATTAAAAATGAGGAATGGCGCTACGATTTTTAAAGTTGGACCAATCGAAGTAATGCTAACAAAAAATATTATCGGGAAAGGATGAGTAATTTCGAATGTCATGTGTACAGACTGAGATGAAAACATATATTGCGTTTAAATATCCTGCTGTAGCTCGCTTTAGATACAGCGAAGCAGTGGCTGCAATTAGTCAGGACTTTGTTAAGGAAATGGAAGTCAAGAACTGTCGCTCAATTTTCAGAAATATCTACAGTTGGAAGAACTGTCTGCAACGCGAGCCGTTGGGTGTTTTGTGCAGCCAGCATGTTAGATGTACCATTTCTTGGCTACGCGTAAAGACAATCGCCTTTTAAGATTATTGGATGATCATATATTATTCCAGAGCAGGCTAATTGCACTGTACTTGCGGGATATGCGGCAAGGACGAGACTTATGGTTCGGTGCCCAATACTTCTGTAGTAATTATAGTTGGACTAACAATCATTGGATTGGACGAGTTCCCCGATCTGCGGCCATACATAACTTGTTTTTTTTTAACCTTACAACAGAACTTATAACTGTTATAAAAATAATTTGATTTCTGTTTTGCTTGTCTGTGCCTGTTATCTGTCCTTTCTGACCATTTTTAGGAAAGGATATTCTTTTTGTATAAGGAAGAACCTGAATAATAGAATCGAATATCTCTGGCAAGAATATGCTGCGATTTATGTTTTCAATGCGTTTTCTACGAGTATGTTAAGAAAAGTAACCCTGTCAACTTTGCTTTTGACAGATTCATTACACTGTGCAAAGGCAAAGTGTTTACTGAGCCGATTGTAAATTGCAGGCATTACATTGATCCCATTGTGCTGTTCAAATGAAAAACATATGTATTTATTTTTGAATATGGAGGCTGCCTGTAGCAGATTAAGAAATTTCGTTTGCTGGAATTAAATTAAGCCAACTAAATCATATCGGACCATATTTATTTGATTGCAGGAGAAGGAAAAAATACTGCTTAAAATTCTATATGTTTGTTTAATAAAATGAATATAAATATTGTATGGCATGTGCACAGTGGGCATAAGTTTTTTTATATTCCCAAAGGGATTCATAATATGAAACGAAATTTAATTAGAAGCTGTTTAAAATCTATTGAAATAAGACATGCATTAAGTAAATATTTAAATCATTTAAAAATAGTGATAAAATAATATATAATAATATAATATAATATAATAAAAGGTAATAAAGGACAAATGAATAGAACTAATAATGGATTTGCCACAAGTTAAGAGTTATATTGTTAGAAATTGGAAACTCGACCACAAGTAATGAAAAAAAAATAAAATTTAAAAGAAATGTTGGCATGTAAACTAAATTATTTTGGAATATGTGAATAATAATATTTTGGAATATGTGTTATAATTCTCGGAAAAACCGAGTTTTGTTGTGCATTATGCATTCGCCTTGTCTCTTAAAGGTTACAGTGAAACAGGATTTTTATTTTATTTATTTATTACGAACGTGCAACAAGTTAATGTCACGCGCTAAAAAAACGTTCAATAGTAGTCACGTGAATGGCCATATACGATTTCATAACAGCCTGTAGCGGTACTACGCGTTATGGTTCAGTCAAAATTTTTTGTACATGTGCTATCGCCCTACCAGTTACAGGTGCTTGTGAAATAGGTGTGATAAACATTTAATCATTCATGTGACAACATACGAATCATAAACGGCAATTTAAATTTTACGGCTAAACATACAATTCAAACATACAAACATACATGATGTAACAATAAATTAGCAAGATAGTCGTAATTCACCTGGTAAATAGAGCTGCTATACCCCAAGCCAGGGAACATATTAAAATGGCTCTGGTCTTCGTGCAGACATAGCCGGCTTTTAAAGGCTCACAGATGGCATAATAACGCTCAAAGGAGATGGCCAAAATTGTCAACACACTTGCATGGGCCACAGTTAATTCAACAAAAGGAACCGCTTTACCTTTGGAAATTAAAAAAACCGAAATATATTAAAAAAGTGGAAACATTAAAGATTTCTTTTATCGCCATATCGAAAGGAAAAAAAGTATAAAAAAAGTAAAATAGTTTTTTCTATATTACTTACACATTTCATGGCCCAAAATCCAGGTTTCCGGTCGCGTGTTAAGCTCGACTAAGACTGTGGGAGTGCATATCACTAATACTAAAAGATCAGCAATGCTTAGATTTGTCAAAAATATATTTGTGGAATTCCGCATGTCCTTCGTTCGGACAATAACAATGGGAACCTGAAAAAATTTCATTCATTCATTTATGGGGTTTCACGGAAAGGTACGCATGCCAATTATCTCAGAAAAGCTCAACTTAAAAGTTAATTAAAGCAGCAAAAAAAATATTTAATGAAAATCAACTTCTGGTAGAAAAAACACCTTAAAGGAAATACAAAGAAGAACATTTAGGGAATAAATAATATGTTGCGTTGTTATCGAAGTATCCACTTCGTCAGCTACCAAGCGCTGAGGTCGTGGGTTCAATTCGTACATCCAATAAATTTTTTCAACCTGTTTCATATTAATTGCTATTGGAATGTTTATGTGGCTCAAAAGTATAGTCATTGGTCATTTAACATATACCAGCAAACAATTTACAAGCATGATTGTGTACTTAGCACTTTATACCGTCATTGGCCGGACTTCCTGATAGTATATCATATATAGGATTGTATTAAAGCAGTGAATTAAAATGGGGCTACCAAATGAAGCTTTACTGTTCTGTCTTTTCTTATACTAATCGTCTGTCACGAAAGCTTTGTCACCTCAGAACTGACCTTCAAGGGATAAGAAGTGATTTCTCCATTATTGATTCCTCCGTAGGGGTCTACTTAACCGGAGGTCGCAGGTTTGATTCCTGCCTAGATCCTGGGTGTTTTCCTTCGGACAAGTCGAAAGCTTTACAGCTTAAAAAAAAATTTAAATTTCAAGAACCAGAATTGCAAGTTCATCATTTTATTCGTTTGCTTAAGCTCCTTAATTATTTCCCTTGCGTTGAAGTGGTCCTTGTCAGAAGTTAAGAGAATATTCCAAGGATACAGTAGCACCAGTCAATACCAATAATAATTAATTAGAAAACTTTCTAAACGCAAAGTGAAATGGAAACATTTAAGGGAATACCGAACCTTCCATGCATTAAACAATTAATCATTTTAGTGTGCATTGAAAGGAAAATCAGGAAAAGAAAATGAAAAAGGAAAAAGAAAATGTTTAAATTTTATTAAAAAAAAAAAACAAACTCACCATAACATTTCCAATAACACCCATTAACATTATGATGATGCAAAAAAACATGGCCGTGGTGCGTATGTAGGAAGGAATTTGTGGCACTTCATTATCGGGCGTATAATTAGTGTCGTTAAAGTCAGCTAATGTGGCAGCAACACTTGGAGATCCTGATGTGGTATTAAACGAGGCTGTATTTGTAGTACTTGTGGGGTAAACAGCGGAGGAAACTGTATTTGCTGAGGAAACGATGGGAAATATGAATTCTTTTTTCAGATTATTTTTCTTATTTTGTAATGTGACAGTGTATTGTTTTTTGTGGCCGCTTTTTAAATTAGTCGGTGTTGTGAGCGGTTTTGATGAATTGGCAATGTTGAAAGCAATTGCTTTATTTGTGTGGGGAGCTACCGCTGACAGGGGTTGCTCGGCGAAATCAGCGACCTTTTCGTGCTCGTTGTGATAAGCATTTGTGGGCGCACTAGCGGAAGTGATTCTGGCACACAAAAAGAGCAGCAGACAGCAAATAAATATAATTTCAAATGGATGGAATTTTGTTGGCGTGTCGAAGTATTTGGAATTTTTATTTGTTTGTTTTCTTGCTGCTTTTGAGGGGTTTGCATGTTGAGGGCGTTTGAAGCAGTGACAACAGACTATAAAAGTCTTGCACGCGTTCAATATCGCCTCTGTAAATCCCTGTTTCCTATACGTGGTACAGACTCTGGTGGCTACTTTAAGGGCGTTTGTTGTATCTTCATTTATTTACAGCTGCCTTAATATTATGAATCTTGTTGCTGTTGCTGTTGTTGCTGTTTTCGGTGTTAACAACATTACAATCATCATTACACTAGTAACGCTGTGGGTATGGTAGTAGAAGTACTATTAGTGTAGTAGTAGTTGTTTTTGTTGTTGTTGTTGCTTTTATTGTTGCTCAATAACCATCAATGGCATGTAATCACATCATTTTCACTTTCAAGAAACTTTTAAAGCTTTTATAGGCAGGATATTGTCCCACTGTGGGCCACGGGATATCTCACAGTTTGGTATCCCTCTCTATTACTCGTACTCTTCTTTTATTCTTGCAACATTCTCCTACATATTTTAATTAATTGTATTGTTATTGCTTCTTTGTGCAGCTTGATGACTTTAAGATGTCGCTTCATTCCCCACTTGCAGTTGAGTATCGCCAGGCATGAATTAAATCGAATTAATTTAATTTGTGGCCATTTTTTCATTATGTAAAAATGTAACAATAAATAAGAGTGTAAATATAAATTTATCAATTACATCTTTAAGTGCAAGGATATCATATCCTTTGCACGTTTTGTATTAGAACTTAAGGGATTAAATATATGCTGATGAAGAGATTGATTTCTATACGAAGGCAAGAAAATAATAAAATAGTTTCAATAGAAGTTCTTATACATTACTTTTATTTATAGAAAATTATTCAACTTTTTAATTCGGTGGCCTGCAAAAGCGGCTTGGACGGTCCTTTCGTCCTTCTTTTTTCCTTTAAAAATTATTTTTGTGAAAAGAAAGAAACAGCTTAAACTCACTTCTTTGCTATTAATTTGGAGAAAAGAAAATTAAATAATCAGTGAGTGAATTTAAATTGCATAAATATATTTTCGAAATGGTTACAGCCGACTTTTTAATGTAGCGTGTCTAACTTTTCAATCAACGATGATTAATTCAATATATTGAAAATAATTCTGATATTCTACTGGTGTTTAAATTCAATAAAATAAATGGGGTTAACATTTCTAAGAATTAATTAAAAAATGTAAGCTATTGGAATAATATTACATCTTGGGGGAAATATCGTGAAATGTCCCAATGTGAATTAATAGGGACACCACATTACGCTGTTTTCACTGATTTTTAATACGGTGATCACATAACTTGAATAGTTTTTTACTTTGATATATACTTGAATAGTTTTTTACTTTGATATATAGTAGTTTCAAGTTTATTGTTTTTATAGTAGAAAACTATTCAATTCCTATGGCTTTAATGTGATTTGGGCCAAATTTTATTCCAAATTAATAATAATAGGATCCTTTTTTCTAAGTGTACTTGGGATTTTCCTTCAATACTTTCTTTCCTTCTTAACTATTTTAAAAATCCTTAAAAAGTTAAACATATTTTGAAAAGCTTTCGAAAATTGTTGAGTTGCTAAATGTGTTGTGCAGTGTAAAATCTAACGAAGAATATGCTAAATTAGAAATTCTGAATATAAATCACTGAGATAAAGATGAAGTTTTATTTCTTCTGCCTAATTTTCATAACTACACAGAATAATTTGCAAACACTTTGTGCTTCGTTAAGCTTTTGCATACACACATTCCTAAGACTGTTTGTTGCTTTTCGTTATACACAAACAAAAAAAAAATAAAAGTGATCACGGAGTGGTTCATTTCGCCAATTTAAATGTCCAGATGTTTATAAAATCGTTGAATTTTCTTGAGCGTTAATTTTAGCAAGAAAAAATATTTACACTCAAATGCCATCAATTTGGGAGAACAAATAAATATTTGGACATTTATTTGGCACTGAGTCGCAAAGTCAGTCGGAATGCCACTTTTTTATTTCTTATATGGTTTTCCAAAAGATACAAAAATAATAAATAAATTGAGTTGATTTTCTTTTATTGTTTTTCTTTCTTTTATTCTTTGGAGAAAACACATATTTTCTTCATTTTTCATTTTTAATTACATTTCATTTTTTCTGTTTACTTTTCTCATGAAATGTCTTAAATGTGTAGTAGCGGCTGTTAAAAAACTATTTTTTTCCCTTTTGCTATCTAAACTCGTGAGTAATCATTTTGATTAATGAAATTAATCTATAATGTGCGCCATATGCACATCACAACATCTTATTTCCGCGTCAAGCGTAAAAGTAACGAAATCATTAACAACATCATCGTGCTGCTGTTAAGAGCACAAGTTTTGAAGTAGTTTTGATAACTTCTGGTAGTTTACCGCCACCACAAGTGCATGAGCTTTTTCCTTTAACAGTGCGGTCTTCTCTTTTTTTTTTAAAGCGATTTAGCGGAATTTTAAATGGCCATGAAAACTATTGTTCAGAATTTAAATGGGGCGCGTTAGTGGGCGAATGAATAATGAGTAGTGTACTATACCAGAGGTCACGGGTTTGATTCTTGCGGTCAAGCTGAAAGCTTTGCAGGTTAAGTTATTTTTAAAAAAAAAATACCAATTTCTACTGGCATACATGGATTTACGTGAGCTTTTCCATTGCAGCATTTTGAATAGAACTGCCGGTTGTATTGGCGCATAAAAAGCTATTGTATTCCTTTGGATTTGTAAAGAGAAAACAGCTGACTGAATGTCACATGGAAAATACGTTTGTATGTAAAATAATTGTACAGTCGGATCAGCATTTCTATGGTAAGATTAGAACACATACGATTCAATAGGCCACTTTAGCGATTTAAGTAATTAATTTGTTTAAAGACGAAATTGTTTTATGTAATTGTCACAATAGTGGCCAAAAATGAAATTTATTCAAATAATTTCACTCGCATAATTTTTATTGAAATATTTTAATCAGATATTCGTATAATTTTTGAACGGACAATTTTTCTCAATAGTTATTATTTTTATTACTTTTTATTTCAAAACGCACTGAAATCCCAAAAAATTTAATTTCACTTAAAAATACATTGAAAGTGATTGCTGTGGAAACTGTAATGCTGCTCCTATGCACACTTCCCCGCATGGGAACTTGAAATCTAGAGTGAAACTTTACCTATAAGCCACTTCTGATTACGATTAATCGGGAAGTTTAGTAAGTCAAAGTTGTAACAAGAACCTCCAACAGTAAATTCAATTGTAATAATTTTCTTTTATATTTCTTTATGAGTATGTAATCCAAAGAGGTGCTGCCAAGTAAGCATTTTAAACCGTCTGCCTGTTTTATTTAATACTTTACTCTATTTGTGGGATTTTAGTCCGTTTTGAAAAACAAAGTAATGATAATCCTACAAATAAAGTAAAGAATTATTATTTTTGTTTGTAAAATTTGTTCAAATATTTTTCCCTGATGCCATTTAATAATCCTGCCATTTAGGGATTCGTTTTGTTTAAACTGCACCATTCCAGAAATTTATCTGCGTGTGAGATGATCAGCCTTAAAGCCAAGCATTGATTTTTTCCAATTATATTATTCCATGCAAATTTTTTTTTTTTTTTTTTTATTAATTTAACTCGCAAAGCTTTCGGTTTGACCGCAGGAAAACAGCCAGGGGCTGCGACCTTTGGTTCAGTACGATGCGCATTATTCATTCGCCTACATTAATATTTATTCGCATATCAATTTACTTCAATAAAATTCATTAATAAAATTTTATGCAAATAAAGGAAAATCAAATATAATTAATCGATTAATTTTCTTTTTTTGTTTTTGTATTTAATAAATTAGAAAAATCGCCTGAAAAAGTAGACAAAAAATTCCACATAACCTTGGTATACAATATGTAATAAAAATGGTTTTACTGACATAAAAAATGATAGGCCTTAGGAGCTAAGTTTTATATATAAAAAAAATCGTTATACAAAAAGTGAAAAATTGGCAAAGAAGATAAATTATAATAAAATTAATCGATTACTTTTAGTCCACACTTTATTTCAATAATACAGTTCTAAAAATTTGTATTTTTTAATGCATTTTATGTAAATGTTTGAATTTCTAATAATTTTTATAAATTTTTTTTTTTTTTAATTTGGTTAACATAACTCTCGTATCCTTTATTCGAATAAATTTTTTTTGTAAGGCCGTTATTTGTATAATTGGCATTCGACAAGCTTTAATTTGATTAAAAAGTATTGATTTGAACTGCTCGTTATTTAGAACCCATTATTGTATTCTCACAAAAATAGTTATATCAATATTGGTCTTATAATATCTTGCTAATTGGTCAAGAATACAATCCGTTTTTAATATAAAGCAGGACTTCAGATTTCGACAGTTTAATATCTGCAACACTTCATGTTAATCGTGCACGTCGAAAACCCTAAAGCGACAACAACTTTTTTTATTTTACACAATATTTTTTTCTCTTTTTAATTAAATTTATGTTTCGAAAGTTTTGCCTTTCACTGTTCTAAACTTGCCTTTTCAATTTATTTAACAAAATTATTTTCATTCATTAAATCCAAATATATTCAATTATTATGTGTGGCGTGTTACTGATAGTTTCATTTAGATGTTCAATTATTAATTTCCACAGAAGGCCATTATGCTTTTAAGAAAATTTCTACCAGCAATTTGGCTAATTGTCAAAAAATATATATAAAAAAAAAAATTAGGATAAGTAAGTGAAATTTCCAGCTGGCTCCAGAAATCTAAATAAAAGATTTTCAATAAAGATGTCAGTGGGTTAACAAAATGTAAGTTTTATTTTTTTCCACTTTTTTATTTTATTTAAAAACGCATTTCCTTTGATGGCGACCTCAATTTTATTGCCAATTTTTATTGCGGCAATGTGTATGCCTGTCAATATATTAATCGAATAAAAAGTAAAAATAACAAAAATATTTCCCATTATAATTCTGCTTAAATTGAAAAATTCATATAAATAATTTTTTAAGTTTAACGCAAACAAACACAACTACTAGAAATTAAATATCCATTGAAAGGACACAAACGAATCATTTTTTTTTTTGGCAAATGTCCTTTGAAAGGAATTCTTGATTTCATCAGGCCTTGCAATAAATTAAAATGCAGCTGATAAATGGTTAATTTGTAGTTTTATTTGTCTTTCTTATTTGACTCTTTCGTATCTCTTTCTTGCGGCTGAAAAGAGAAAACTTGAAATTTACAATGGGGCTGTTCATGAGAAATGTTGATAAAATTACAGTTTATTGATTTATTTTATTTATTATAAATAAAAAAATGCAAAAATATATATCGTATCTCTTTCTTGCGGCTGAAAAGAGAAAACTTGAAATTTACAATGGGGCTGTTCATGAGAAATGTTGATAAAATTACAGTTTATTGATTTATTTTATTTATTATAAATAAAAAAAAATACAAAAATATATACAATATATATATATATATATATATATATATATATATATTGTATATTTAATGAAAATTTTAAAAAATAATTTATTAAATTCGCTATGAGCAATTATTTAGCATTACAAACTTTTACTAATTAAATATTAATTTGCAGTTAAAATTCTTATCCGTTCCCGAATAAAACTATGACAATATACAGACTTGCGCTTGTAGCTGAGAGGATGAAGACAATGTAGAAAAAAATCTTCAAAGCTTCAAGAAGTTTTAATTATATAAAATTTAACACTTTTGGGCGAAACACGAAGAAAAAAAATTAATGTTTGCTATAAAGATAAATTAACACATACATTCCTAAAGAAATTGTGTAAAAAAATATGTAATTTAATGATTAAATATGTGAAAGAAAACCGTGTTTATTCTTATAAAATAAGTCGAAAAATTTGTTCGTGTAACTGCAGTCAAAATTGATTAGAAAAAAAATGTAAAGAAAAAAATTATAAAATAAAATGAAAAAGGGAAATTATTGGCTTAACATGTATATATACGTTCTGTTCTATAGCGAATCAGCTGTTTTGCTTCTTTGTCCGCATGGCTGCTTAGGGCAAGAACAACTAAATAAATACATATTACTGCAAAACCGTAGAATCACTGCAAATACTTAATTTTTTTATTATTCGAGCAAAAGAAATGTTGCCAAATATTTTCATTTAAAACTAAAATTATTTTATTTTATTAAACAGCTGATTCCTTCAACGGACAAGTGCTTACAAAATATTTTCTACTGCAATGAAAAGTAAAAAGTAATGAGTTCTTGCTGATAATCGAAAATATTTGGTGCATCAAAATTAATTTCAGAAAATATATAATAATATTTTTGTAGAAATGTAAGATGGAAATTAATTTCTTTTAATAAAATTTTTTTAATCGAATAATTATTACTTGAGTAAAATATTTTGAAATACGTGCGATAAATCAAATCGAAAATAATGAGGACTAAATTACAACATTTTTTATTCCTAAATTTTTTATTCCGCAAAATAATTGCCCAAAAATAATAAAATAGTTCTATCTTTTTATATATATATATATATATATATATAAATCAGAAAAAAAATTAAGTAGAATACAACTCGATTATATTCAAACATGAATTCTCATAAACTTCAAATAACAAAATAACAAAAATGATGGTGCGAATTAAAGTTCATCGCTCACATGGTAAGTTATTAGCAATAAAACTAACCCACTAATGCAATAAAATCGCTTTATGAAGTCTAGTCGAGAAATATTAATAGCCCATTGTGCAAGTTTAGTTACTCTTGCGAAAAGTATTTTCTTTCAGATTTCCTTCTTACAATATGCCCACAAAGGTTTCAGTAGACATTTTTCACTTTCCTCCAGATATTTTATTATTATATCTGTATTAGTGGCTGGTAGTTTAAGTATTAAGGAGACGATGGAGACATTCTTAGTTACAATAGTTCATCCAGCAGAAATAATCAAAGTAGAAAAAATAGATAAAAACTGCGACTGTATTGTAATAAAATCTCAGCACATGGTAAATTCCTTAAACACATTTAAGATTGTGAGAAAATTTATAGCTGAAGCTGTAATAAAATTAACATCGTAGTAGCAATTTACAGGCCATGTCAGCAAAGTAGGAAATCCTTCTGTAGGATAGATTTCCTAACCAAACCCCATGTGTGTTCTCCTATTAATCCAGTTGATTTTTTTTTGCTTTAGTAACAGCAATTTGCTGAAAGGAAGAGGAGCAATATGCAGTTAGACGAGAGCACTTGTACAGCTCCTGATATTCGTGGGTTGCATGAACAACTGATTATGTCCCAAAGCTTTTTATTTTTTTGTTGTGCAATTTTTTCTTTTTATTAAATAAATAATTTTTTTTTTGCAATCATAATTTCGTTATTGTAGAGTTTTTCCATAATCAGATGAATCAAGTAGCATTTTGGAGAATTTATGCTTTATTTAAGTGCTTTATTTTTTAAAAATTTTTTTGTAATGGACGTGTTTACTTAAGGCCTCATTTCACTGCCCTACAGAGCCGTACAATTGTGATAGTGATACCCTCCTATTTTAAGAAATCGAATAAACATGGTGTTGCAAAACAAGTGGTTTCCTGGTTGTAAGATGTAAATATAAAAAAAAATTAAATAAAAGTACAAATTGGAAAAAGTGGACATGTGATGTTCTGCACTAAAATCACAGAATTATTTGTTAAGAAATGTGGGCTAATGTTTAAAGTGTAGTGTATCTAATCAACTTCACTGCAAATAATGGCTAAAAGAAAGGATTTTAGTCTCAAGCCTTCAATTTTGCCATGTGCCTCCGCATACATGCGTTAGTGGAAATGGAATCGATCCTGCATTTACACGCTCTTTTTTCACCCTTTCAAATAACTCTGTTTATAAAAATGTCTTGAATTAATTTCAAAATGAAAATGGTGGAATTGTTTATAACGTGATATTAAAAAAAGTATATATAAGCTTTGGTTTGAATAAATAGGAACGACCATTAATGTAGCACCACCAGTGTGTTTCTGTCGAGCAGTTTCCATTATCTTGTAAATGTTTCGGTATATTGTACGCTTAAAAAAATTTTCAATAACTAAATTTGACGTTTTTTTTTATAACTTTACAATGAAATATATACGAGTATTAAAAAATAAAAAGCAATTTTATCCAAATTTTTTAAATATTTAACTCACTATTCAGGTACAATACAGGGTTGGGAATGTCATTTTTATAACTCACGCAGAGTTGTGGAAACGTAGTGTGAACGGTTTTTGGACGAAAATCAGTATTCGGGAATATAAGAAAACACTTCTTTGAAACAGAACCAGATATCACTAAACGCACTACCGACTTTGACAACCCTAAAATCGTTCTTATTTAGTAGAAAACTTAAGCAAATGCTCCTTAAGCAAATGCGTCACAAAATGTAAGAGATGTAGTAAATGTAGTAAATATGGTATGAGTAATAAATGTAGGAAATGCAGTAAATATATTAAATCTGAGCAGAGTAATAAATCTAGGAAGTGCACTGAGTGTAGTAAATTTCGAAAATGTTGTAAGTGCAGTAAATATGGTAAATGCAGTAAATCTAGTAACTTTAGTCAATGAAGTAAGTCTAATAAATATAGAGAATGTTACAAGTGTAGTAAATGTGGTAAACGTGGTAAATATAATAAATGTGGGAAATGTAGGAAATTAAGTAAATGCAGTAAATATATTAAATCTGATCAGAGTAATAAATCTAGGAAGTGCACTGAGTGTAGTAAATTTCGAAAATGTTGTAAGTGCAGTAAATATGGTAAATGCAGTAAATCTAGTAACTTTAGTCAATGAAGTAAGTCTAATAAATATAGAGAATGTTACAAGTGTAGTAAATGTGGTAAACGTGGTAAATATAATAAATGTGGGAAATGTAGGAAATTAAGTAAAGTTGGTAAATATAGTAAATCTGATCAGAGTAATAAATGTAGGAAGTGCACTGAGTGTAGTAAATTTCGAAAAAGTTGACAGTGCGGTAAGTGTAGTAAATTTAGAAAATAATGTAAGTGTAGTAAATGCAGTAAATCTAGTAAATGTATCTAATGAAGTAAATTTATGGATTAGTAATGTTTCAAAGGGAACTTTAAATGCAAAATTGCTGCTTCAAATTTTAACAGCTTCGTGTAACATATTTTGCGAACTCCTAAACTTTTAACCTTGAAAATGTATAACAGGCATTTGCCAGCTTAACCGAATGCCCCTTCTACTTGGTAAATTGAAAACTTTATGGAATTAGTGTGTTTTATTGCTGCAACAATAAGTTCAATGTATAATTTTTTTCATAGATTTTTCACTGCAATCCAAAAAGCTTCTCCACAAATACTGTCATAATATTAAGAACATCTCTTGAGGACTACACGTAATTTTTTATACGCATCTAGAGATCCGTCGTTTTCCTGTGTATATATGTATACTTATTTCAGTATGATTTATTGGCATAGAAGGAATTTGTTGGCATGGAAAAGAAATTAATCGCTTGTATGACAGTGTGATTGATATGACATTGCTTGGCGCAAACGAGCTTCTATTTAAATTTTAGTCGTTATAATGCAACTGCATTGATATGAATATTTTACTTTCCCTTTACCTTCCACATGAACCCTGAACATATTTCCACTAGTGGCATTTGTTTCTAAGATGGTCACGATCTATTGCCATCCTCATATTTGCGTAGAAGAGAATTGTAATCATCATCAATTACTCCGTATGCTAAAGGTAAAGTGCTTACAAGTGCAATTTAGTCAATCAATTTCTCTTAAACATTTATTGGCATTAATTCAGATGACACTTTAAACAAGTTTAAGAATTAAAATAGCAACACACACACACAAACAGTTTAATTAATTTCATTCCTGGCAATTATTAAATGGCTAATTTGCTTTAAAAGACTTTCTCAATAAAACTCGAAAACAAATGATTACTTTTGTATTAAATACTTAAATTTAAAAAAAAAATTTAATTTAGTACATACAAATTGGAGCACCCAGGCAACAAAATAGTACAAGAATGTCCAAAACGTGGATTTTTTTATGAAAAATTTAAAAAATATATATATTTACAATTTCTCCTCAATTTTTTGTTAAAAAAAAAATTTTTTTTTTTATTTTTTTTTTATATATTTATACTACTTTTTTTTGCAGGACGTTATTTTTTTGAAAAAGCTCATGTTTGATAAAACATAAATTTATTTTACGATACGCGGCAAAAATAATTTGTTGAGAAAAAAATTATACGACATCATTCAGTTACTTTAAATAACGAGGCAAGACTTTCTTTTTCCACATTAAAGTACTTTTTGAAAAAATTACTTTCAAAATATTATTCTTTGTAGTGGAAAGTACTTAAAAAGTACTTTTAATAAAAAATTTTCTTTACTGAAAATCATTTTTGTTTTCGTTTTTTAAATACAGGAAATACAGGAAATTTTCCAAAAAAAATTTTGTTTTTAAAAAAGTGATTTGTTTTTAATATTTAAATATAAAATATTATACGAAAAATTACAGTTTTGAAAAAGTGATTTTTCCAATTAAAGCAGGAATACTTTTTAAATTCTTTAAAATTTTTAATTTTTCCAGAATTAAAGTCGACTGCAAATTTTAATTTCAGCACCCCACTAAGTGGAAAGTAAATAACAATTTAATAAAAAAATAAATTCGCATCTACGCGAATAATATTTTTTTTTAACATTTTCAAAACAAGAGCATTTTGATTACTGGGTGGCATTCTAGTAATTCGTTGCCTGGTGACTTGTTAGAGAAAAAATAAAATATCCTCTATGACATGGCACACACATATTTGATTAGATGTAATTGAATTTGTGTTTGTGGTTGTCGGTACGTTTGTATGACATATTTAGTACCAGCGTAAAGAGATAAATCCCATTGACTTAAATTGAATCAAATGGATGAAGAAAAGGAAGATAGATAACAAATATTTGCACTCCCACGCTCCTTCTCATACATCTATTCGCATGTGCATGCATGTGTGTGAGAATAGTAGCTCATGTACTTGTAAAGCTTTTAAAATATTACGAAAATCTACTGCGTCCTCCTCTGAAGTTAAGACAACAGCTGATAAAGTGGCGAACCACAAATTTATCGCTAAAAAGGGATAATGAGGATGGTAACGACGAAATGTTTACAAAAACTAAAAATAAAATAAATAAATAAAAAAAATATTTTAAAAGTTATTGAAGAGTAAAAAGTTTGTAAAAATATTTCTATGCATTTTGGTTTGCAAAGCCACAGTGGCTTTTAAACCATTTCCACTCCACCACACTGTTGTGGTCTCTGGAAACTAATTGATTTTTAACAATTAAAAAGGAAGTACGAAAATAAGAAATTTCGCGACACTGAGAAAAACGAAAAATTTAGATGCGGGAAAGCTTGTACTGAAATAAAGCAGAAATAAAGCTCCGGCAGATAAGTGGGAGATATAAATTGAGTAAAACGCATTTCGTGTCAAGTATCTTAATAATTTCGGATAGCGGCTTTGGTTTTTCGGAAATATAAAGTTAAGATAAGTTAGGCAAGTTTTATTTCTTCATTATTAAAAAAAAAATTTGTTTACGTACTTTTTACTTCACATACAAGCAATAACTTATTAAATTATTTTTCCCAATTCTCGTTTAATTTTTAAGGATAAGACCATTTTTCAATTTCTCTCTCACATTCTCTCGCTCACATAATTCTGTTTTATGCATAAAATGTATGTAACGAAAACATAAAAACTATGACACGTTTTATTTATATTTTAAAATCATTTTAAAATATTTTAAGTATAATTAAATTCAACTTTATTAATTTTTTAATTTTTACTTTTTTTTTATATTAAGTTTTTTTTGTGTTTTATTTATAATAATATAAAATTTCCTTAAGTGTATTTACTCGCACTGAACCAAAATATTCTACTTGTGCTACCGAATTAAAAATAAAAATAAAAAAATTTATGGTTTTACTTTAGGAAAGGATGCAATTGCGTGCACTTCTCTCTCTTAGAAATCTATTTCTTTTAATAGCAATTCAGATTTTATTGCTTGTGTAGAAACTTCAAGTGCTTTGTGGAGATGATGTACGTATAACGTTTTCGATAAGGCAATCGCTACATAGAAGCTTGCAAATAACGCCAAGTGATAGGAATGCATTACCGATAACTGAGAAAGCAATACATTCCTCACAATAGTTCAGCCATATATTTCACAAAGTGTGTAATTACTGCTATAATTGAAAGAGAATTGTTTGCTGGGTAGCAACACTGCGTTCTTGCCAGTATATTTTACGTAACACTTCCACAGGCAGCAAATTAAGAAAGCACACAAGGAATATATACTGGATAAATAAGTATGTATACATTGTATGAATAAAATTAATTCAAAGTGTTTAAGTCTATATTTAAGCACTTTTGTCACCAGTTATCACTTCCTTTTGCTTTGCGAATGATATGAATACATGGTGAATTTGAACAGCTGTTGCCACCCAAAAAGGGCTTGGGAGTCTATGCCGCTGTGATAAGCCGTCATCCTCTCGTGCTTTGGATTTGTTATTGTCATAAACATTTATTAAACATTTATAAGGATGTAATTTGATATGAAGTGAGATTGAGGAGATGAGCCTTTTACGGCTGTTATTTTGGCAGCATATTTCATTATCATTGAGACAAAATATAAATATTTTATCTGCTGTGCACACGATGTCAAGGTCAATAAAACGGAACAAGCGTTGTGGAAAAGATTAAAAGTTAATTTGTTAACGTTTTCTCTTTAAATTTGAATTTTGGAATTTTAAATCTGCCTAAAAGCTTATTGAAGCGCAACTTTAAGATAACCGATATATAATTTTTTTGATTACAAAACCCTACAAGCAAAAACAAAGTGATTCTATTACGTCACGGTAGAAAGTAACCAAAAGTTATATGAAAATAAAAAATAGTGTCATTTTCGGAATAGAAACTTAATGAGATATACAATTTTAATTAATTATAAATGTTGTAAAAGTATCAAAGTTGGAAGCTCTAGCCTTCATCACGCATTCTAGTATCATAGAAGTAGGTGAAAAAGTGTTCACTTGGGCACCCTGGTTATACGTATGCTTGACATTTTTGCCTATGCGTTCTACGGATAATGCTTACCGTAGCCTTTTCTCAAACTCAAGCAGGAAGTGGAACAGCTAATTGCTAAGACCATTTAGAAATCAGCGACAAGAATTTATTGACTTTCTGTGTTTACGTTACGTTCCAATATAATTTCCCTCGTTATGTGAAGTAAACCCCACTAATTCCATTTTATTTATTTCGACAATGTCTGCTTCTTAATAGCGCAAATTTAAGCAAATAAATAGTTAATCTTGTGATACATCTTGCAAAAAAGGCATAAATGTTTTTGTTCTCGAATGCCAATGACACAACATTGTTAAAGAATTCGGCTGAGTATTTACTTAAAGCGTTCAATAAGTAGGAAAAAAAATTTTTAATTAAAATGTTTTTAATTAAAAGTTTACAAGTGGCCCAGCCTTTATGCAACATGTCAATGGAAAAGAATTAAAAAAAAATAATAATAATAAATATATGAATAACCAGTTCTGATTATTATCAAATAATTTAATGATTAGCAATAACAAAATTTTAACACCACCTGTAGTACGTGTATACGCCTATGTATGTGTGTGTGTGGATATGTGCATGCATTCAGGTATTTAGTTGTGTATATGTATTTAGAAAAAAAAATGTATAATAAAGTTTCGCATGTAAATTAAGCCACTTGAAGAATTCGCATTAAAAATATAAAACAGGATTTTTAATGGATGTGACAAATAAATAAAAATTATTTTTATACTGACAAGCATCACGCGACTGGATATCATGAAGGCGGAGGGTAAAAGTGGCACTTGTGAGGAAGGAAATAAGCAGATGGCACTTTCGAAAAATGTTAATTCTGATTTCGTATTATTTATTTAAAATTCACTTAATCTGATCTGCGTGTGTTTTTTTCTTCGTTGGTGTTTATTTTAAAAAAAAATGCTTCCGGAATAAATACGTTGCAATTAATGTTTTCCCCACCCCCAAGCCGGCGATATTGTTGCATAAGGGAAACCCCTTAATAGAATCTTTAATGGATTTAAAATAGAAAAATTTACTGCTGATAAGAATTAAAATGCAAATAAAGAAAAGAGTATTTATTGGAACAGATAACATTCTTTACTACAAGGACTTCCTGTGCTCGCCTTGATTTTGTTATATTTATTAATTTTGTACTAAAAATTATTTAATTTTATTTGTTTTTACTTTAAAAATTAAAAAATTACTTTTTAAGTTTTGTTTTTTTTTCGAGTTAAAGACAATTTTACTATGGAGATAATTTTAAGATGAAACCGGTTTATTTGCGTTCGTCTAGTGAGAAGTGAGAGTGAGTTCTTGTAATATAAAATCATTTGTTGTCCTAATCCGACGAGGATCACTAAACAGCAGTTCAACATTTTCCACCAGCCTCACCATAGACCGCTGAGAAACCAAAAAATGGCTTACTTTTGATTGAAGCGGTTAGCATCGCAGTTTTACTAATGGCACAGTTTTCATTCATAACAATTGAAAATGAGACATCTAATTGGGATGCTCCTAATTGTTTTTCTAGGAAATAAGAAAGGCGTGAAAAATAGCAGCGCTTAATCTTAATTTTCACGGAAATTGAGTTATAATTATAAGCTCTCTTATGTCGTAATTTAATTATGAAAACGGAGAAGTCATTACTACGTACAAAATATAATATATCATCACTTCCCGGTTTTTTCTATCGGACAGATCAAATTTCGTTACTCCGAAAGTGAGAACCATTAATATCGTTCTGTAATTTATACAATTTCTGTATCCAGTAAAAATAGAAAAGTTGAATTATTTTTTCGCTTCGATGTGCTCAGTCGCTCGCAAGTTGGAGTTGCAACTTTCCAGCACAATACTTTTCGTATTTCTGGTAAAAACCACAGCAAGAGAATTTGTCTCGTAGTTGACATGACATCAAAATGTTAAGCATCTATAAAATCTGCTTTAAATGTGTAAATTATGTCGTGACTTTCATTTAACAATATTTATTGATGAACATACTCACATTCAGTTAGTGGAGACCATTAATAATTTCTATGTCGGCTGTTTTTGGGGGAAAGAAAACATTTTAATAAATAAATACCGAGAAGGAGAAATAAAACATTCTAAGTGGTTTTATTAAGAAGTCAATGTTTATTTTATATGTTTGATATAAAGATTTAATGGACCGAAATTACGCATTAGGCTTCCTGCGTTTCAAAAGTAGGACTGATTCAATGGCTGATATTTTTCATGTGGAACCTTGCGTGCTCTTAAAGAGTCAATTTATGTTCAAAGAAACAGAACAATAAAAAGAAACTGAAATAGTAGGGTCTTATAAATTACTTTCAGCTTTAAATTACTGTTAATGGAAAGGAGGAGGATGTGATACGCAGACATATAAGTGGCGTCAAAAATTTAAACTATTTATATGATTTTACATCATTCTCAATCATTTCAGTCCATATTTTCGATTTTCTAAAACTTTATTAATACTGCGAATGTAAAACTACGAAGTCAGTCTTCCAACTCTTTCCATTGGCATTGCCCCATTGGCCCCCTCGTGGTATTGCACATGCAGTTTTGCACCAATCTCAAATGTGAAAATTGTCCGAAACATGTCACCTCCAGTTTTAGTTCAATTTCTCATAAAACGCTTTCAAAATTTTCTTTGTAAAGAAATTAATTGAAATACTGAAAATCCTAATATTTTATAACAAATAACGAATTTAAGGCCACTCAAATTGAGTTAAAAAGGACCAAATTGGATAGCAAACTCCTTATTGCTTTCTACCCCTTTTTGCAATTTTGTGTCCTATAAAACAATTAGCTGTTTAATGAATTGAAAAATGAAAAAAATAAAATAAAATAACCAAAAAAAAAAAAAAAAATCTGTTAATACTTAAAAATGCTTATTTTGCACTTTTGAGCTGATAGGGAATTCCATCTTGAATGGACTGGTGCGGAACGGAACAGGATGGAAAGCTAAAAACTAGAAGAAACTAACACTTGCAAAGAAACCAAACAGCTGATATATTACAGAATAGAATAGCGAACGGCTGGGGCTAAAAATCCTTTTAAAATTTCTCATTCAAGTCCAGCAAAGCGACTGATTTAAATAAGTATTTGGAAAATTCTGCTGAATTTTGAACTGATTTTTAAAGCAATCCTTGCAATAATAGTGCCTCCGCAGACGAATGAATAATATACATCCTACTAAACCGGAGTTCACGAGTTCGATTCCTGCCGAACTAAAAATAAAAATAAGATGGCATTACTCCTTTGTAAAAAGCTGGCAACATCGAAATGCCAAAATTGTATTAATCCACACAATTTTTTATTTAATATTCTCTCAATAAAGCAAAAAAGATTTTTAATTAAAAAAAAAATGTTTGTAAATTTATTTTGCTGGCCATATTCAAGAGTACAGTGGTCGTACATTGCTAAATTGTCAAAGAGTGTAACCTATATAAGGGCATCAAAAGATGGTGCCCTGACACGCTGATGTTTGTCGCGTAATCCCGAAGAACGTTCTGAAATAAAAGAAACTGCCGCAATCAATTTTTTGTGTACGTAATTGGTGTATTAAAGCCAAAAAGCTTCATTTGTAAATACAGTGTACATAAAATATGAGCACACACACTCGCAATAGCACGCGCCAGGAAAGGGAATTTCCCAATCAGCTTTACCCTATAGAAGAACTGTACCGCCTTGGTTAAAATTGCATGCTGAGGATGTCAAGGAACAAATAAAGAAATTGGGGAAAAAGGGTTTGACTCCTTCAAAAATCGGTATTATTCTCCGTGATTCCCATGGTGTTGCTCAAGTACGTTTCGTCAATGGCAACAAAATTTGGCGAATTATGAAGTCTGTTGGCCTTAAGCATGATATTCCAGAAGATTTGTATCACATGATTAAGAAAGCTGTGGCCATACGGAAGCATTTAGAACGTAACCGCAAAGATAAGGATGGAAAATTCCATCTGATTTTAGTGGAGTCACGTATTCACAGATTAGCTCGGTATTACAAGACAAAAAGTTTTTCATCCATTATTGGTTTTATATAAAATGATGGCAACACTAGAAAAGTGTTCGTCCTCAGGTTACGTCTTGCATATTCAAATTCGCAATTGTTTACTTCTGGTATGTGATACCTAATGTGATTTACAGCCAGGCCACATATCCTCATAGTCCTTGCTCGAACAACTTTTCTGTATTTCTGTTTTTTCAATTACAAATTTTATTCTAATTTTAATTGTAATAAATAACAAGCCCGGACCATCTCGACTTGACAATATTTTTTTCTACTTATGTGACAAAGAGCAGTGAGTGAATTTGTCACAGATGACATGAGAAACGTTGTCATTCATCAAATGACAGATTATATCATGGCTATTATATGAAATATTTATTGATGAACGTTCAGCTTGCGGTCAACGTCTAGTGGCTATTAATAAATTTGATGTCGGTTTTCTTTGGAAAAGAAAATTTATTATCAATAATGAATGAGAAATGAGATATAAAAATGAAAACGGCGAAATAATTTAATTGTCTTCTACGCAAAGTTTTAATAGACCGAAATTGCGATATAAACTTTCCATGAGTCCACAATATTCAATTATTTGAAATTTCTTTAATGCGCAACGCTCAAATTTGTATTCAATGGAAATTATTTGATTTTGTAAAAGTTTAATTATTTAAACTTTTAAATTTCCTTAAAAGATAATATTTAACAGTCGCTTCTATTAAATTAGGAACCTTTACTGGAAGTCGGCCTTAGTTACAGCTAGAATTTTATCAGTTGGACAAGTGTTGCCAATTATTAGAGATTCCCCTTAAAGTAAAATTGAGAGATAAGTTAAAGGCTAGTCCATCATGCCTGTAGATTTCATCAGCAGATTTAGTTATTTCTAATTGGCACACTTTCAAATTGGTTTTGATGGTGAAAAGTTTGATAGATCAAATTTTTTCAAATATAAATATTATGAAAACAGAAGACTTTAAAAAAATTGCGAATAAGTGGAAAACTGAAAGTATTATTATTTAGTATATATTATTTAGTTAGACCTCCTTTAGACACATAAATCTTACTCCAATAAAGTCTTCTGAATAATTTTTTAAACTTTGTTCGATGTTCAGACAAGAAAAATTTTCTTTTCAAACACAAAGTTAGAAAAATTTAGTTTGTGAGCATGCGACGAATAATGGACAAAGTAATTTTGCGAGAGCTTCAAATTCTATATTCTCCTCCATTCTCTTTGTGTGTCTAAATTAGGTCCTCCCATTCGAAAGCAGTCGGCAGCTGCTACTGTGTAGCCATATTTTTACTGACAGCGTATTTATAATAATGAATAAATATTAAATTAGTAAATTGCCATGTTATAGCCATCTGATTTATAACCATGTTATAGCCAAATTGGTATATTGGCGTTTAATCATCATCAGGTTTAGAAAGCCTTTTTAAAAATCTTTGAAAAAGTTGCATTCCCTGCCAACTACACATTACTGTAAGTACAATTGTTTCAGAAATCCAATTAGTGTTCTAGATATATTTCCTCAGATATCGACTATCTTTTTAATAACTATAATTTTAATATTTCCATGGATCACTTCGTCTAGACTTTTTATTGTATATTAAAACAAATTAAATGAAAAACGTTTGAATCGCAGATTAAACGTAACAATAATCTAGAAAAATTACAGATTAGAAATTGCTAAAAGAAAATTATAATCACACAGTGGGGTAAAATAGTTTCAAATTTACTACAAATTCAGATAAGAGCAAATACAGAAAAGGTGGATTATTTTTTTCACTAGTTTGTTTAAAATTAGAGCAACAAAATGACAGTGACAGTAAGACCCGATTTACCCACATCAAGTTTTGTTTTGCATGGGGTTTTTTTTTTGGTGTAAATCAGGTCTAAGTACTTTATCTTAAGCTAAGCTAGGAACTCACTTTCAAACAATTTTTACGCCTCTATTGCGAAATCGCAGAATTCGATAGCTCACGTTACAGTTAAAGATAACAATGCACGTACATTGGCCAGTCAAATACAATATTTATAGGCCATACGTGTGCTTGCAGCATATGTAAATCATAAGGCGAAAGTGTCAAAAGTGTCAATAGTGTCATATGTTCTTGTCCGAAAATTCAATTGGCCAATACCTGCCAATATTTTTTAATTTTGTATGTATGCAATAAATTTTTATACTTCACAACATGTAAAAATAACACAACTCTTTCGGAAGCGTATCCGGTGGCAGGAAAGCACTGGGCCATACATTCGCTTTCCGCAACAGTTTAGCTCATGTTTGTATCTTGTTTGTTTCATCAAACATTTTAGATGAAAACGTTGCTTATCTATTTATTAAATATCTTAGAATTTTTTTTTTGTGCAGAAAAATTAAAATCCGTATACTATATATTTTCGACTACAGCTGATTGCATCACTCCACTGCGCTAATTAGAGCCGCAAGCATGTGATTGCGGAGTATTTATTATAATATTATTACTATATATAATAAAATCTCGTTTACATAAAATTTTCTGTAATTTGAACAGTTTGCGTAGGAAGTTGAAGCCTTATTTTATTTTATTTTATTTATGTCTGATAATTATGTGAGAACTTTCACATAAGCGCCAATTTGCTAGTATTTGAACCCATTGTGCACTGCCGTCAAAGACAAGCACAAGATGCTATTCGCCCATCAACTCGCGATAAATTCAAGATTGTGAGTAAGTGATGGTCAGCACAATAGAGCATTCATATCCATGTTGTGGATTATAATCTGAAATTACTTTGCAGCTCAGCACGATATAATAACAAGCAATTTAAAATAAAAACAATTGGCAGCTCTACGACTGGCCACGACGAATCTTAAATACCCTTCAGCTAAGAGGTAAGACAGACAAATATGTAGTTTTCTTTTGTCAGCATAATCTGAGAGAATTTCTGGCTGCATCCAGCTTAGTTGCAACTTAATGTGGATTACAAAACTTTTTTTCAGACTTTGTATTCGTGTTCACATGGTGAAACTTTCTGTCCTTCAATTTTAGAATTTGTATGCCTTCGCTGTTTTGATTCTTCTTTGCGGCTTTTTTATATGAAAATTAAATAAAAGCTTAATAACTATGAGACATCGTACTCTATTCTATTCTCCTTCATCCCTATTTTCTATTTAATCGAATAACTGAAAAGTAGCAAAATTTTCATATTATAAACAAGCACTTTTACTGTGATAAAATAATATTGTTACACAGTACCACTGCCATGAAATGCATGAAAATATATTACTTTTGAATTAATTCTATTTATTTTATTCTTATGAAAATTAGTACACCGATTGAGCCCACGTAAAAATTCAATCTCTCGCTGTAAAAATTACAACCAATTTTGCTACGAGATACTTCGTACATTTTCCAAAATAATCGAATGATTTTCACAGCAAAATAAGTTTTAAGAAACAAAAAATTCGTATGTAGTCTAAGCACACGAAAGCAAATAATTAATTTCAACTTAGCTGCGTTCTGAACTGGTTATCTTCGGATTTGAATTCAAATGCATTAGTTATTAGCCTATTAAATTATAAAACTATTTCAATGGGCATGCAAACAATGCACATAAAAGCTTAAATTGAATTGTTGTATTGGCTCTAAACCGAAGAATGTGAGTTCGTGCCTTGGTCAAGGAAATTTATACTTAGTTTTATTATGTGTAAAAAGCAGCAAACTAATTGAGTTCTTTTGTATGTCATAGTGAAGAATTTCTTTTTTCGCTGAGTTATTAGAAAGTTTAATTCCACTTAATTTGAGCAACTTGTTTGGTTGGATGTTTTTAAAAAAATATTTCTATTAAGTTTTGTATAAATTACAAATTATAAATTGCATGGCACACATTCTATGAATACTTATTGCGAAGGGAGGGAGCAGTCAGACTTGTTTGTAAAGCGAACTTTAACATCAAACCATTTACAAAAACGCTTTATTCTAGTATTATGCGTGCGACCGAAAGCGAACTCTCCTTATTGTGTATAAAGATGTCATTAGTTTCACTCCTAGAACATTAATAACGAAATATTAAAGCATTTGAGCACCAGTGATTTAAGATTGATGGATGCATAACCAAATAGTGGGGCCGCTATTGACTTTGGTAACAACTGTGGTTTGATAATACACTGTAAGAGGATATTTTCTAGAACGAATGACTTCATTTATAATGATAGAAATTATTGTAATGCTTAACACTCAAACTAATAGCTCATAAAGGTAAAGCTGGGTGGCGTGACAATGAAAAATTATTTGCTAAAATGGGACAATCGGCAAGAACTATTGCAGTTACTTTGTCATAATTTATATATTTGCTGACATTTAATTTAACTTCTTTCTTGCCGCCTCTTCAAACGTTGGCGGACAGACGAGAAGAACAGCAAGTAAATATAAAAACGTATAATATTTCGCAGCAGAGCGGCAGCAAAAATTTAAATAAGCAAATATTTATTTCAGGCTACTCATGCTTGTACATAAAAAAATAACTTTAACTCCCAGTTCCAAAAAAAAATACTTATATATATATATTTAAATTTCTTTTTTCTTTTCTTTCTTCCAAGTTGAATTTGCTGAAATAATTCTGAGAACAAAAAACTAAAGAATTTGGCAGAAATTTAATTTATGCACTGACATTTGCATATTGACGCTGCTCACGCACTCAATATGGAATTAAAAAAAAAAAATTATCTTTTTGCTGATCTGCTCAGCAGGTAAAGAATTCTGTTTCAGAAACCGTCAGATGGGCTGCACATAAACACCTGACTCAATTAAGAGAAACTTGTGTTTGACATTTTAAACAGCATGTCTTCAGAAATGCCTATTGAAATACCTGAAATTTTAATCGAGACTACATCAAGCTCGTTGTCATTCAAATTCACATGAGTGTTTTAGAGTATTAAATTCTAATTTGTGTCTTTATGGCTCATAAAACTGGCAGCATATATAAACTCAAACCACAAATAAATACTTTTTATATTGACAATGTAATAAAATTATAAAGCAAAGAGTTTCATGTGAGAAATTTGTTCTAATGTGTTAATTGTTATTGGTAATTTAACATTGCCCAGCAAACAATTTACATCGATGATAGGAGGTGTAAGTCTAGTCTAGTAGTATTTAAATTGCCCAACATACACACACACACACACGCTGTACAAGCAAAATGCACTTGCCAATTATTAAGAAAGTATTATGTAACCATAAATCGCGAATTATCTTAATCACTTAGAATTATTGTAAAGATTTTAAATGAAGTTATTTCAGTTACCCCACTGTTGATGTGAGTTAAGATTCTCATGTATAGAACAAACACCGTTTAAGCTTTCGAGCGATTAACTCTGGCTTAGGGAATAAACATAAATAAATAAGGATTAGTCGCCATTTTGAGCTAATTCAAATAAGTAAATAAGCCATAGATTTTTTTTTTTTTTGTAAAATCATTTAAATAAAGCAGAGTTGTCAATGTATGCACTGTTTGGCTGCTTTTTCTATCCTCTTATTTTAATTACTATTTTACATAAACCCAATTTCTCTTGATTAATTTTAAAAATAATTATTAATAATTATTTATACCATGAAAGAATAATAATGAAATTATATATTGTTGATAAAGCTGGAGCATTCCGAAATGTTAATCCTTTTCCCGAACATCTAAAATGTGTAAGTAAGCATACGCTCACCATTTTCGTTTCCTTTGTACTAATGCAACGTGAATGATCGGCGAAATATTTCCAGCTGATTTCTCCACCATATTTAAGAGAGTATTTTAAATACTGTTTTTTTAAAGAAATTTTCATTTAAATTGGCATTATCCGGTTAGTTTACATTTATTCCCGTATATTTAAAAGAATTTAAACTTTATGAGGCAGTTTGTTAATTTTTTCGCATCAGTGCTTGTAATTGCTCCAACCACTATTGGCATAGTAGCGAAAATGAATTTCATATCAATGAGCAAATGGAGACCTTCTTAGTCTACTTTCACTGATGAATATCCCTACTGAAAATTCTATGTTTTCCAATCAGCGTGCAAACTTCCAATTCTTATTTTCGAGGCACCCTCGGCGTTTTCTTTGAGACTGTTTTTGTTTTATAAAAAATCCTTAAAATTGGCTTGTGCCTTCATTTTGCAAGTAACGGCTGGCTTAAATTATTAAATAATTACGTGGCAAGTATAGGATTCAGATGAAAACTCTTCCTTGCGTACCACTGTTTCTTGTTGGGTTGCTGGGAAAATAGAGAGAATGAATTTTCAAGTGCATTTGCTGCATTTTTTTCTTGCCTTCTTGCACGTCCTAGATTCAGAGTAATGTGTCACATATGAACCAATGCCCAGTTAATGTGTGTGTGTGCCATATCCGAGTATATGTATTGATCTACGATACACTTTATTAAATTTTACTGTTTTTGTTTGCTCTTCTCTTGTACTTCGGCATTAAAGTTAAGAACTACTTGACGTATACGCAACATTAAAAATGTTGATTGTTTTTCGTAAGATTGTGTGCTGTGTGTGTGTAAACATGTGCATATGCATGTGTTTGGCTGTGAGTGTGGGAGTGCACAGTACGTGAACTGAATTAAAAGTGACATTTTTGAATTTGTTGTAAAAGATATCGTGCGACTTTAAGTGGGCGACCATTAAACCATAATTGTTTAATAACAATAATAACATCTGCTTAAGGATGGTTACTTGATATCCCTGGAGTTATGAAGTTGGCATTCAAAGGAGCAGTAGCTCTTCTCTATAGTTATTTTCAGTTTTATACTTGACAGCTTCTAATTTATTTAGATTGGAATCGTTTGTCTCTTTTATATGTGTGATTCTTTTGCTTATCGCCAGTTGCCATCACTATAATGTTTAAAATAAAATTCCCTATTTGGCTTTTAGTATTAGAAAGAATTTTGTTTTCGCAAACGTTCATTCGTTCATTATAGGCTTGCGAATAATTCCCCATTCATCTCAGCTGATTTTTATATACAACATGGCTTATCAGTTGACTTGCCACGTGACATGCGCGTATGACAGCTCATGTCATGGATTTGCTACTATTTGTAAAACTTTATGAAACTAAAATGAAAAATTAAAGTTCCCATGCAAATGACGAGGAAAGAAGGAAGTCGGAAAAAGGAATCGTTCGATTGCCTTTATTAAATACCAGTAAGGAAATTAAACAAAACTTGGAAAGAAATTTCCAAACGGCGGATTCTCAAAAACATAAAATAAAACATAATACAAAAATTCTAAAATAATAGCTAAAGATCTTTTTGAACAGCACTCGTATAACATATTTGACATGCTGTGTTCTTTTTCTTGCAGAGATAAATATGAATGACTGCATGTGTGGGAGAGTAAAAGTCAAGCAAATAACTATTTTTAATAAAAATTGCTTTCAATAGTGCTTTTCAAAATTATTTCAATTTCTTAGAAGGTGGCAAATACATTCGGCATATTCGTATCACAGAACTGCTGAATGACGTCTGCTGGTGGAATTAAATTTATGTTGGTTGCAGTTTTAATAAACTGATGGGATGTCAATAAGTGTGAATTAAATAAAATATGCTGCAATTTTTTTCCCCCTAAAAACTTTTATGTTTCCCTTGGCCGTGAAATGATTTTACAGTGTTGTATTTTTTTAAAGGACAGAAGACGAATAGATAATTTAATTTGCAATACAGTGGAGAAGCAAAGAGGAATTTTGTTTATATTGATTTATTATTCTTATTTCTATTGCATTTGGCCTCTAATAACAAATACAAATTGTTACCTTTCGCCACATCGCCAGAAATATTGCCTTTTAAATACTTTTTCAATAAATAATTTTCTTAATTAAATTTAAATAAAATTTAAAATGTTAATATAATATTTAGTAAATTTATCCATTAGAGGTAGTGGCTCTGCTGTGACCCTCTTTCTAAGCTCATATAATTTTACGAAGTGAAATAATCTTTACAAGGAAAAAAGATTAAATAAAGAAAAAAAAAAAAATAAAACACAGTGAAAAAAGTTAACAAATTAATTAAATGCTATTACAGGTTATTCCTAAAATTAAAAATCTTATAATCCCGAGTCATTTGATTGTTGCGAAAACTTGGTGGAAGAGAACACAAAATGTGAAAGCACACGAAAGCAAAAGTCGAAGTAAAATACGAGTACACGCAATTACAAATGTTAGCAGCGTATGTTTTTTTCTAAGGCCCTTGCAGTGGCACACTCTCATACGTTCTTGTACTAGTCAAGAAGAGCAATTGTTTAGATGAGGACTATTGCTGCGCCTCTGGTATAAAAGCCGGAATTCTGCTTTACTTCGCCGATGAAATGCTGCTCTGATATTTATTTTCATCGATGTAAATTGTTTGCTGGTATATGGTAAGTGAGCGTTCACTTAAACATCCCAATTAACACATTGCAGTATTCACTTTAAGACTGGCAAAGTTAGGTATCGAACTCACGATCTTAGGTTTTTCTAGTTAACACACTTACTAATTCAGCCAAAAACTCGCACAAATATTCTCCGTTTTTGTTAAGAGCATGTTTTTTGGGGTGACGCAAACGCCGTTCTAATCTTAAAAACTATTGGAAAATAATGAAATGAATCACTGAGAACGACTTGTCAATTCCTATGAAAATAAAATGAAGAATGCAAATTTCCATGTGACTAGAGCAATCAGTATTTGGTTAATTTAAAAAACAATTAAAATATTTTAATTTTTTATTTTTCAATTTTTAATTGAATTTAATTTCCGGAAAAAAAATCTTTTCTTATTTATTTTTAATTTCCAATACATTGGCAATATTTGCTGAGCGGCTTCAGGGGAGTATTTATTATCAAATTAAAAAAAAAAAATTAAATTTCATTACAAATAGTTCCCCGTTCGCCGCATCTTGGCGAAATATTGGAAATTAAAAATAATTAAGAAACAAACCTGTAGCTCAAACTAAAATTAAAATAGTTATTAAAAAAAAAGTACAGATTTTTTTTTTTTTTTTTTGTAAATATAAAATCGTATTGTAACGAAAAAGCTTAGAAAAAACCAGTCCTAAAAGAGGATTGTAATGAGATAAAATAGAAAAAATTTGATAAAGTTAATATTAAATTGTTGCTCTTTAAATATTTTTATGTTTATGAGAATTCTTGTTTTTTCGGCATATTCGTCAGCGTGTTGCAACCGCCCAGCCCTCCGACTACTTCCTTTCAATTTATATCACATCATAATGTGAACAATGAAAATGAGCTTTATTAAATAAATAATAAAGTCGAGTTGAATTAAATAAAAAGATCCTTGACAAAAGAATACTGAAATAACATTTTATTAACGAAAAGTAAGAGAAGCACACAAAAACTGGGTAACATTTTATTAAGTATTATATTTCGGTTTGTTTAATGGCTTTTCCTTTTATTATTAATGTTTTAGGGGATATTTATTTCCCTTTGATTTCTATGCAAATTGCTAACACTTTTTAGCCGCTTTCGAATAACCCATTGCCCACTGTGCTTTTGTTCGCTCGAGTGATATAACGAGCGTTAAAAGGAAGTATATCGCAAAGCAAAGTTCAGTGTAAACGAATATCCGATATACATATATAAAATATATATATAAAATAAAATTTACCTCTAATTTTATTATTTTTATATTTTTTACTGGCAAAGACCATGGACCACTCTGTACAGTAGTACGATCTAATTTGAAACATATGTTATTATATACATATATATATTTTTTTTTTAAATTTTTCGATTGGATCTCTATTCCTTTCCTTTCCTTGTCAATTAAAAAATTCACAATTCTAATTATATTTATGTTCCTGACAGAACATCAAATGGAAAATTCCTTAACATTTTCAAAATAAAGATTCCATTCGATTTGTTACGATTCGATACGATTTGATTCGATTGGCAGCGGATGACGCAATACAAAGTGATACGTATGCAAAGTGTGGAAAAGAAGAAGACAATTTTGCGGCAAACAATTTAGTGAAGCAATAACAAATTAATTGAATAAACAGTATTCTAACCAAATAAGAAATTGTTTTTATAATTTAAATAAACTTTTTGCTCCACAAAAAAAAAAAAAAAAAAAAAATACAATAAATGGGGTCACGTTGCTAAAAGTCATTACTTATGGGCTTTCCACATTTTTTTGTATTATTTTGGCTTTTATTCAATGCGGCACTAAACAAAAAACTACAAAACTTTTGCACTTAATTAGTATTAAGTCGATTACATAATTATGCAAATACTTGAAGAAAACAAAAAAAAAAAAAAAAAAATACATAAAGAAAACGGCAAAGGAATATAATTAAAACTGACACAGCTATTCAATACTTAATTAAACAAGTGGCAGGGCCGCCCACCCTCACTATCAACTGTCCCAACTTCGTTTTCTCGTATATAAGCCTGATAACGTGATAACAGTCTTATTCAAAATACTTTGTACTCTTTCCCATATCAGTCGCTCTCCTTGAATTTGTCGCCTATTGTTTCTTTTTTATATTTATTGTTATTTTTACCGCTATTAAAAGTTTATTCAAAAACCAGCAAGCACATGCATGCATTCAGTTTAGATAATACAAAATTCTTAAGCAGAACAGCAGTAGCAATAAACGATATAAATGCAACTTTACTAACAAGATTATTTTCGTTATCTGTTTATTCGGTGTTTCCTTTTCTTAAACAAAAAACACAATTTAAACAAAAGACAAAATACGAGTAGATGGAGTAGGAGAGTATGTACGTACTCCCGTAGATGTGTATCATTCTACGGATTTGACAAAAAAAAGATGTTAAATGAACCTTTATTGCTAAAGGGGAATAAGACAAACCGATATTCGTGTCGTTAAGACTTTGTTTGGTTGGTTCATACCACAAGCATATATGCGTAACGCCATTCTCCCTAAGGACATGCATATAATACAGGCAAAAGGACGAAAATTAAGTAGCTGAAATAGTGGCTGGCTCTAGGCCTTGTCTACTTGATACATACAGTGGAATCTCAATAAACTTAATACGGTGTAATACAAACTAGTGATTACTATGAACTCTTGAGGTTTTACATCAGACTCTTTAAAGAATGAACTCTTTAATATTATATAAAAAGTAAGCCGATAGGGTTTTATTACTTTTGGAGTGCTTCAGCGTTTGGCGCCTTGTCGTGTACACCAAAAAATCTCTGCCTTTGCAGTAAAGCAAGAAATAAATATATATAAGCCCCTCGATGGTATAATGGTTAGTATACCCGCCTGTTACGCAGGTGTCAGGGGTTCAATTCCCCCGGGAGCCAGAAGCGGAAGGCCCTAGTAACCAGTGCTTCTATACATATTGCAATTATATTCATATAATCGTAATATTTGGTAAATAAATATATAAATAAGAAATAAATACTAAGTTGCTAAATGAGGAGTCCAACCAGAACTCTGAGAGTAAAATTTAGATACTTTAAGGAAGTTCTCACATTACAGCAATAGAGACCGATTAAAATGCTACTGCTTGGGCCAAAGCCAGAGAAGTTTTCTAACACACTGATACGACAGAAGATATTAAAACTCCTTATAGTGCACTACTGCACAACTTAGTTGCATTCACTTCACTCTGGTGCCACTGTATACGAGTACATATCTTTTTCATTCAAATTGTGTGCAGAGTGCACACGATAATATTTAATATTTCCGACCAGCATTCTTTGTTGTCAAAAGAACGCAATCAAATACAAAATACAGATAATGCCGAAATTAAAAAAAATTCATTTAATTAATATTAAATTTATTTAAATTTTTAAGTGAGCAACAAATTATGAGTAAGAAAGCATGTGAAGGAGCAGTGAAAAACGTGTGTGTTCAAAATGTCTGTGTATGGGACAAACACACTGGCAGTCTGCTAAAAATAAAGAAAAGCAATTTTATTAAATTTGTAGCATCTAAAACACAAGCATATCCAAATTCCAGATAATTTCGTAACAGTTTCTTTAAAACGGCCATATGTGAATCAAAATAAGTCGGTTTTTTACGACTTTTTAATGAAATGTTTTTAAAAATGACATTAAATTTCCATAAGTGTGTTTCTGTAAAAACAAATCTCAGTTGACAGAAGACACAGTGGGCCTATTGTAAGAATTGCTTTACTTTGCCAAAAAAAATTTCTTTTCTTTTTTCTTTTGTGTGTTAAAAAAGTCGTTTTGAATTCTCGTAAAGTTGCATTTACAATAATTCTAGAAAAGCCTTTTAGTAATAACTGAGGATATGCATTGCAAGAAAAATCCTTTAGAATGTAAAAGACTTTAAAATTAATTAAAAATTGAATTTGCCATAATGTAGTGCGTTACTTAGCAAATATATCACGAGGGGTGGGGGAAAATTTTCAGCCAGTTCAAAACAAGTTTCTTGGCAAGAATCCTAATATCTGCGCTGTCCACTATCCTACTTGGATGCTAAGCTTTCATTTAAAAAGAGTTACACATTATTTTCAATACATAATTATACTTAATATAGCACACACTATATATTTTCACATCTATCCCCAAGTTTTTTATATATATGTAGTAAAGAGTAACTTCCAAAGAATAAAAACAAAATTGTTTTTCTAAAAATGAATTAGTTTTATTAATCTATTTAATAATACATTTATTTATTATAATCATACCTAAAAATGAATTAGAAACAGCATTTAATGCTTCTATCCCGTATAAGTGTTTCTCTACTTTTCACTGCTCTACTCCGTATAACTGTGTTTTTGACAACACATATTTGACAGAGTATAGTTATATTAAAGAAAATAGAGGCACAAGTGATGCGACAGGTACATTTGCTTTACATATTTTTTTTTATTGGCGCCACTATTTAAACTTTTGTACGGGAACCTTACCGTTTAAATTTACACAATTTCTTGATAATACAAAATATTGTTTGCCATATTTTGTCACACATTTTTCCATATTTTTGCACATTTTATTTCATTTAAATGCCACGAATAAAGTGACGTAGCATTTTTTCTTAACAAAAGTGACTATTTTTTTTCTTAACAAAAATTTAATAAATAAATTTAATGAGATATTAATTAAAAAAATTAATACCTGATAAAGTAATTTTTTTTTTTTTTTGTAATAATACATCGCGTTCATTTTCTGTATAGACATGGTGCTGCATCAGCTGATTTTGAGTGCATATTTCACCTACTGATATAAAACTCTATGCCTCATTGTAATGAATCCTCAGTATTATCATTGCAGTAAAGGGAACACACAACGCTTTAGGCGCCAAAGTGTAGTATTTCTAAAACTTGCGCGATAAATGGAAAAAAAGATTGTTTTGCGAGCTGTTTTTTTAGTATTGTTAATGAGACAAACCGTTTTCCAACCCTGCTATATATACAACTAGTAACTAAATATAAAAATAGTAACTACATATAAATTTAAAAATATGAAACTAAAATTAATTTATAAATCGCATTTACTTGTAAGGAATGTCACTCTTTCAAATAAATTCAAAACCCCATTTCACTAGTGACCATCTCTGGTTTGAAGAGAAGCTCATTAAAAATGCAGCAAACACACCACGAATACAGTTTAGCAAACACGTTTGATTATGAGTTGGAACTTGGTAAAAAGTAAAATCAGATCATTTGATGGCACTTGACTAATTTTAAACAGCCAATTAGCAGAGTATCGATCTGATGATTAGAAATCAATCAAATAAATGTACTGCCAACAAATGCACACCAAACTTATTTTCCTGTCCTGTCCATTTCTTCATTAAAATTCCAATTCAGCTACTTGTATTATTTTTAACTTGGGCGTAAACTGTGTGGTATGACAGACACGTTAAACATGGGCTATTGCGGTGCATGAGGTGAATTTAAAATACGGAAATCAATTGAATTGCCACTGTTTGGATAATTAGAGCCAGCCAAAACCACTGTGCATGTTTGCATTTTCGTATTAATGTGTTTTTATTTATAATTCTGTGCAAATTCTCTTCTTTGCTTTTTCTTTTCCTGCTGTTTTTCTTTTCTTTCCTTTAAAAACCGTTAATAATCGTAAAATTTTTATTAGCGCTTTTTCAATTGATTCTGAAAGAAATTTTAAATATAATTTTTGTCTGCTCTTTTCAATTAATTATATCCCTTAAATGAAAAAAAGTATGTATTGAAGAAAAGCAATCAAACTGTGTCTGCCAAAATTGTAGAAAAAGTTTCAATTAAAAAATATGTTTCTTTTCAATTTAATAAGCAAGCTGAAAATATAGATATCAAAATTTTCATTTCGATGGATGTCCCACATTTACTTGTCGATCGGTTTTATTTCATTTTTTTTCCAGTTTTTGGAAAATTATACTGTTTAAGTCAGTAGGCCTGGCGAAGCTCCACTTCATGCCAAACTACTCAACACATTTCTGAAGCTTTCAGTTTTTACAATGGATCGGTAAGTGAGAGGTTTGAGGGTGATATATTTATTATTTTGGCGTTGCTGATGGTTGGTGTGCGTGAGTGTTTGTCTTAACTGAAATACAAAAGACTTAAGACCCAAGACTGAATACAAAATGCGGTGCAATAATGGATGCGAGTATCAGAATCAGCTGTTCTTATCTGAACAGCTGGCATTTCCTCGCCATCTGAAAGGTGCTCCATGATAGATGCTGATTATAATGGAATCATCTGCCAACTATTAAAAGAGCGTACGAAATAATTCATTTTCTATTTTAATAATATTTTTGCGAGGAAAGTTTTTTAAACTTGAATGTACTTAAAAACAATTTTTGTGTTAAAATTTCTAAGCTTAAACAAATTTAAAGCTTCTTATCAAATAGTAACACAAACTATTTACTTGTTCGAGATTTTCTATGTCAAATTAGCATTTTTTGTATCGCTTAGCCCATTTCTGATCGAACTTTTGTGCTTGTAAGGCATGCAAAAAACCGATAAATTGTGATATTAATTATGCTGGAAACGTTTTTTGACTGACATAAAAATCGATCATTAAAATGCCAAATATTTGTTGAATATTTTTGTTAAAAAATTATTAAATTATTTTTTGGCCAGAAAAGAAAAGAAGAATTGAATTAATTGTTTAAACACAAAGCAAATCAGTTAAAATGTGACTGAATTTCATTACAAAAGGGCTTCAGCTTGAGCATTTTGGCTTTTGTCACTTTTGATAAATATTAATGCGATATGAAAGCGAAGCCCATTTCCAACTGCTTGTTGGAGGTGATTAAAATTGTTTTCTTTTTACCTGCGGGCAATATTTTTTTCACTATTCCTAGTGTCAAACATGTTCAATTTAAAGTAATTAACACTTGCATTTTCTAATTTTATTATAATGAAAAAAGATTGTGATCAAATAAGAAATTCATAAACTATTAAAAAAAATTTTATCTAGAAAAATTGTAATTTTGGTTTAAAATACAATTAAACGAATTTAATTGGTTTTGTTTTTTAAAAAAAAAATAATGAAAATAGGAATAAAAATATGAAACTTTTAATATGATATGGAACATCTTCCATTTTTTCTGTTTTAAGTAGCCTTGAAACGATCGCACAGGGTGATAAGCGTAAGAGCGAGACAGAAACAGAGAAGGTAGCATAGAAGCTAGCATAAATAGCGAAAGCAAATTAGCAAACTGTATACAATTTTAATACATTTAAGCAGTACAAAAAGGGAAAATATTTTTAAGTTTCTATTTTTATTGAGTATTGAATGGAAGCACATTAAATTTGCATTAATACGCAGCTTAACAAGATTAATAATTTATAAACTTCTTTTCAATTAATTCAATTAATTACAATTAATTGCAATTAATTCCAATCAAGTCTTATAATGCATTATAATTACAAATCGTATTTAAATGTTTGAAACTAGTTGATTTTTCAAATAAGTGCGATGGTACGGCAAGCGACGGCGTAAAAGACTTCGTGGCTGGCTGTTGGAAGTATTTGACATTTGAAGGAAATTATTTTTCCAGTTATAAAACTAGAACAACTGAAGTGACTCGGGCTGCCGTTTCCTCCGAGTAGTTTTACTTATTTTGCTGGTTTTCAAGATCAATTGGAATATTTTTAAATTATCTTTATTGAAATATTTTCTTATCGGATAGTTTTTTTGGGAATAATTTTTTTTTTGATTTTGCAAATGTTTCTCATGAGCTTTAATAACTTTTATCTTCATATTTAAGTGACGAAGAAATTTACCAGCAAACAATTTACATGTCAAAGAAGCCATACAAAAACTACCCCGCCTTCTGTATTACTATTCCTTTCTGATAATTGTTGTACAATGCAAAAAAAGGGATATCCCCTAAGTGGTGCTCCTAGATCAGATGACAAAGCATATGCTGTACTGCTGAATTTGTCTAGTTGGCTACCATTATCATTAGAGTCTGTTCCTTGGAAAAAAGTGTACACAGAACTTTTCATCACAAGCAAATTCATTGTTTTCCAAAAAGTACAGAAAATTTGTGTTGGTGTGCGTGATTTCAGCGATTCGAATTGCACTGGGAAAATAGAAGAGTAGTCGTCAAAATGTGACAAACGGACGTTTTTAAAAAAGGACTATTTTTTCACAAAAATATGTGAACTTTTCAGCACACATGCCATATTTGATAAATCGTGCGATGGTATAGGATAGTGAAACATGGCTTTAACAAAGTATTGATAGTGCCATCCCTTTCAGATTTTTCTAAATTTGCTAACATACTAAATTCTATAAAAATATATTTGTCTGGAATATATTCCCACGAAATTTGCTTAATGATTAGTATCTGTCCGAAAATCTTGGAAACTATGAAGTTAACAAGAATTTCGTAGGTGAAATGTGATACAATCTTTACGTTTATAGATATAATACTTGTATTAAGGGTGTAACACGATAACGAATGGCAGCAGAGTGAGAAGGGGATTCAAAATTTTACGAACAATATGATTTAAATATAATTTCACATTTTAAAAATTTATTTGCTCTGTATGGAATTTAAAACCAAATTTTCATATGGTCGTATGTCGTATGGTGTATATTTTGATAAGATTGGAAAATTTTGAAATTTTTAAAACTCCGACATGCTATTTCTTTATATTATTCCGCCCAAGTGCGTTTCACACATTCTACATCCGAATGCTCATATACAGCTGAATTTGGTATGTTTCGTAGTTTTCAATTTGTACAAGTCACTACCTGCTCAGCAGATCAACAGCAAGTACTTATCCAAAAAATGTTCCGTGAAAGTCATTAGCAAAATAACATATAAGTGCTAGAATATATTTCGGAATTTCTTCCTCAAACGTTTTTCGCGAAATATAAGAAGTTTATAAAGATCTTGAGAATAATAATAAAATGTTGGCCTGCTTTGCGATGCGAAGTAGCCTTACGAAAAGCACATTTCATGTCCGGTTAAATTAATGTCAAGCTATAAAACAACTTTTGCTCGCTATTTCGTAAAATCATTTTGAAAACATTTCATTCTGCGCATGCACGTAACTGCGTATGTAATTCGCATATTGCAAGATCAGTTTTATGGGCCAAAATGATCTTTACCAGTTTTAAAGTGTGCTTAAGTCGACAAATCTATAAGCGGTATCTGAAGGAGATAATGTTGCGTAGGTCGACCTTAGGGAACATGTCATTTAGAAACCATTTATCGATATTTATTAGATCTTTAACGTTAAAGTACAATAAATAATATGTGAGGCACTGATTTACTACTGATGTTTGTCTTTAAATAGATTATGAAATGTTATTATTATTTGATTTTATTAATATTTATTTAAAGTACTAGAACCTAAAAAAACGCCTGATCATAAATATAATTTTAATATCTAATGAATTAATGTGTCTTCTCGCAGTTGCATCATTAATATGACGTGAATGCATGTAATTTTAAAATTCGCACTTATCTGCTATTCGGCTCAATTCAGACACTTGGCCAAATGAATAAGAACAAAATATTACGAATCCACTTTTGTCTAAATGTTGAACACTTTATATCATTTATTTCAAGAGACGTGTCAACTTGAAGAAAAACTCGTGAGACGCCTCAATTCTCGTTCATTTCATGCAAGTTTATCACTTTTTGAAGACAACTGCAGCAATGCACTCATGCTGATAATTGATTGTGTTTACTGCGAGATATTTTCTTAAATCATTATTAAATAATTAATTTTACATTCTCATACAAGGTTACATTAATTTGCCAACAATTCCACTTCTCACCTGTTTCACACTCTAGTACCTGTACCTGTACCTCGTATTAAATAGTTTGTATCTGCCACTTGTACAAAACTGTTGAATTATTTATCATCTTCACAATTGCAAGGTAGAATTGTAGGTAGAAGAAGTTATTTCTTTTAATATAAAAATATAATCTAGAATTAATTTATGTATTTATTATCGTTAGAACTGGCAGTTGTTGGCGTGTGATAAAACAACTCAAGTGCAACATTTCAACTAGTTAGCAAAGCAAACAAACTATTTCCTTGAGTGTGTTCTTAAAGAGAACATAAACTTAAATATAATTGAACTATTTTGATTATATTTTTATTAAAATATTATGCGCTGCTTTATTACATACTCGTACGAATCTAGATAAGTTACATTTCTAAGGCATTAATTGGAATAAGCCAATCGAAGTACATCAAAGGAGCCGTCCCAAAAGTTTACAACCAAAAAAAAAAAAAATTAATTTGAATTACCCCAAGTCAAGTTAAGAAATTTTGAATATGTTCTTTATAACGTGAACAAATAAAGTCTATTGAGTTTCCATAACAATGTGTTTATATCGTCCTCTGAAATGCGAAATAGTGTAGTAGTATCTTTCATTAATTAGACAAGAGTATCGCGGATTCTGCAGACGAGATATTTATAAGTTATGAAAGTTGTGTTTCTTAAAAATAAAAGGCTTATAGCAGAGATTGTGGTTATTTTACTTTTTTTTTAAAGAAATAAGACGTTAACGTCTCTAATAGTACCAAAGAATAATACATTATACGTTAATTTATTATTTTACTATTATACTCATACGGTAATTTTATGATTAAATAATTCTGATATTAGACGATTAGAATAAAGCTGAAGCGACTTTTGTTTAAAAGATATAATAAAAAAAATTTATTTGTTATTCTGTGTTGGAATATATCATACATTTTCTGAATATTGACAACAAAATTTAAAATCTAACCAATCGTTCAAAAAGTTTTCGCCGAAACCTCTTTCAAACATACAAAAAAAAAATTTCTGGTTTTTCACCACAATTTAATTAAATTTCAATAGAGCGCAATATAAACAAATTGCAGCTATTAAAGGTTTAGTGTTTTTATTTCATTGAGTTCCAGCATTTGGAAACAAAATCACAAAATTATAAAATCGGGCCCTTGATGCTTATCAATAAAATAAATCAATTATGAAAAATTATTATTCTTATTTAATTGGCTATTATACAATTTGGCTATTATCAAGGAGTTATATTACACTTTTTAGACAATAAAATTCTCTCCGCGTTTATAAAACTTATTTATATGTTACAAAATATTTCTAAAATGAAGTACGAAAAATAAAAACTTATGAGAATTTTATTATTATCTTGCCACGAATAAAATATTATTTGAAATCTTTGCCGAATATTGTTTGCTTAGAAGAAGCTACAAGAATGCAACAGCAACAGCAACAGCAACAGAAAATGTTTTCCAATTAATTTACAACTAAATACAACAAAAAAAAAATAAAAAAATAATAACAATAATTATTTCTGCAGCTTGTTAAAGTAAATAAGAGTCAAATTTAAATTGAGAACAGTGCAATGCATAAGTTATCTTACATTCTATTAGAAGTGCATATTGTAATTTATAGAAATATTTCTTTTAATGTCGCATAATTCCATAGAGATCTGCAAATTGCAGGACTTTCTTTGGGTAACAAAATATGTTTGCTAAGACCTAGATTTCATTAGCTCGTGTTGGCAATCTCACTTGTATGCTTGAATGCCTTTCAATTGGCACTTATCGCCAAAATTTTTGTTCCCTATTATTTTTACATTATTTCTGTTGTGATAACATTTAAGAAATGGAATCGCAGTTGCCTGATGAAAAGGCTGTTAAACAATTTTTGTTTAGGGGATTCGAAATTGTAGATGAAAAACGATTTCGCCGGAGGTTTTATGTGGTACTCTTTCTATACGGAGATGATTAAAAAGTCTAAACAGTTGCTGCTTAATGTGCTTTCCTCTGTATAGCGGCTATAACAGCATCGAATTGAGTTGACAAGTGTTTGCATTAACGTGACTTAATCTAGCTTTTGACGTTACCTTAAATAAGCCGACGAGGAAATTTAAGAAAAATCTTCCTTTGGAGAGAATAAACGAGATAATCGAAATAACTGAAAACCGTGCTCCTCCCCTATATACATATATGTACGTTGTATCCCTAAGTAGATGGCTTTTGTGCGACACTGTAGTCGTGCTTTAGCTAGACGCAAACAAAAGAAGACACTTAACAAATAGTTTCATTAAAACTTATTCAAAATAACGAACAAAGAAAACCACAACAAGAATGCAATTGATAATTTTATGTGTGCACGTCTTTTTCGGTTTTTTTTTTTTAATTACATATTCAAGTATTTTTTAAACTCAGAAACCGCAAGTGAAAGAACGAAAGAAACAAATCACAAAAGTTATTATAAATCTGTCAAATCTTCTACGCCACATACACATACTGCGAGGAGATATGAGGACATACTCGAGCATATAAACAGATAACTCGTACTCACCAAGTTTAACAAGTGACAAGCGAGACAGTGATGGCGAAGTATTTTTGAAAATTAAAAATTTCCTTTTTTTACTTGTCACAAAAATTACAAATTCGAAAATCACGGCGTGCATTAACAATCGTAAATTTTGTAATTGTACCGATATTTTATGTTGGCTATAGAAGCCCTTTCCTTTGCCTTAAAAATAAATATGTAAATAAGTTTTCTTAAAGATGGTAAACTTTTAGCAAATTCAATAATATAATTGTCATACACTTTGCACTAAATGCACGTGCTCGCTTTAAGATCCGGGCACGATTTAATTTGTTATTGTTGTTAATTTGTATTTTAAAATGCAGGCTGCATTTAATTTCTAAATATTTTTTTATCTTTAAAATGAAATATTTCATCGGTTCACTAGAGAGAATTTTAAAATTTTAAATTTTAGTTAAAAAAAAGTTATTATGAATTAATTTCTATTTTTCTTTTTTTAATTTCTTAATAAAACATAAACTTCTGAAATATTCTGCCGCATCGAGCAAGCAAAGACAACCGGTTAATGTTGTGATTTCCATTAGACTGATTATTTTGCCCAAAAAATTACACATCTATAAGAAAAATGTTTATTACTATTGTTATGTTGCATAAACACGCACAATGTTGCGCAGACATTGGCAACATGTTGCACGGTTGCTGCAAACATACAGGCAGATGTGAACAATTCAATAAACGTAACAGAACACAGCCATACGCATGGAACATGCAATACGCCACATATGAGTAAAAAGCTTTAAAAGCTCCTTATAAGTTTGCGCTTGAAGCAAAATTATTTTAATCATTTTACGGTAATTTTGCACACTCACACGAATCTGTATGCAAAGTTCTAACGGATCGCCAAGAAGAGCTTTTTGTGTTACTACTTTGTTTACCAGCCGTTTCGTCAGTAGTATATATGCAAGACGTCTTACAAGTCGTTGTTATTTGTTTCTATTTTGAAAAGCTCATTCAAATTATTTGTGAATGAATAATGAGCTTTTCAAAAGGGCAGCTTTTTCAAATAAACAAATACGTACGAAATTGCAGTGTACGAGTATTTGAAATAGTAAAACATCATGCACTTGAAATTATTTTATAGTAAATTTTATTGCATTGACGCATTCCAAATATGTATCCAAATGCATTTACTGCTGCAACCAAAAGCATTTTCATGAAATAGTAAAAATTTACGAGGCAAAAATTAATTTAATTAAAAGGAAAGCAGAGAAACTCAGGGAAACCACACAGCAGGCATGGTTTTTAATGAAGGGAATTTTTTTTATCGGAAAAGTGCCTCCAACATTTTTATTATTTTTTAATCGGTTGAAATAAAAATAAACAAAATTATATATTATAATATAAAATAAAATAAACTTAATTAGACTCGAAAAAAGTAAAATTAAATTTATCATTTATTAAACATTATTCAGTTTGTAATGTGCTTAAGCTGGCCCACCGGCATTTCCTTTACTGGTTATAAGAAAACTTTTGAAGAAATTCCCCCCCAAAAAATTGCAAATTTCAAGATTTAAATTAAATAAAATGTAAAAGAAAGGTTTTTAAAACTGTAAATTAACCGACTTATGACTATAAAATAAATAAAACAAACACTGAAACAAAATGAAGAAGCACTATTTTTATCTGTCAATGCCGTTACCTTAATACAGAAAGGGACTAACTACGATGTATTTCACTTCACAAGAGAGCAGAAAAATGTATTCAAAGTTAACCTTCAGAACTTTTTAGATTTTAAGACAATGCCTGTACTTTTGTTATTTCCATTATGACGGAAAAAAAAGTTAGTTAGGGCCTTTCTTTATTATAGCAGCGATACACAGAGGTAATATGTTTGCACGTAACCGGTAAATACAGAAAAGACTGCAACGCTTTCTGCTTCTCTCAAGCATGAATTGTGTTTTATTGGTTGTGCATATGCATGGCTTTATGTTTATATCTACAAGCTCCCGCGTGTGTGTGTGGGTGCTTTTGAAGCGAAAGAAGTTTATTGTTTTTTCTAAACTTGCTGTACATTTGTGTGTCACTTTGTACGTTCAGTGGATTTCTATGTTTCTTAGATTTTGTTTAAAATCTTTTATTTTACTATATATTTTAACTATTTTGATTTATAGTTTTGAATGTAGCAGAAGGATTTTCATTCCAATTGGAATATATGCAAGTGTTGGTAAGTGAAATATAAAGCGCCGTACATGGACTGTACCGTTTAGTCACCGTTAAAACTTGGAATTCCCAGCTAAAGCAAAACATTCTCATTAAAAATAATGAAACAGATGCGTTTATCGATATCTACTCGAAATGTGCATCTGTATTTAAGAGCAAATTAATTACTTTTATTTTGTTTATATTTTAAAGATGAATGCACGTATGTATGTATGTATGTATGTGTGTATGGATTAACTTATACAAATTCCAGCTAAACAATTAATAAATTGTAATTATTACGTTGTTTTTAAAGAATTATTTTGAAAATACACAATAAAAACCAATAAAGTCACCTAAATCCCGCACAGTAGAGATGTGCAACGAGCGCATGCAAATGCATTCATTTGTTTACATAAAATCAGCTTCAACCGCAGAGCAGGTATGGAAATATTTTGAAGCCAATTTCAGGTTTCAAATATTTTCAGGTTTTTACATGAATGACAATACGAGTAAATTGCCATGACCGTAATATTTCGGTACAGATAATTTTATTTAAAAATGATCATGTAAAAATATATTTAAAAAAGTTTTAATAATACCCGAACTGACTACATCTCAGATGTTTTAACTTTTGGAGGCCATTCTTAGTCGAGAAGGTGGGCCACCCTCGCTATCAGTCGTTTGCATGAGCTGTGATTTGTAAATAGAGAAAAATCGATAGGGAATAAGTCTGCTTCTGCTTGTTCATTTTTTGCGAATTAATATCACAACTGCAATAAATGAATAAACACATTAAGGGGAACATTCCGTAGCAGTAACACGTGGCGATAAAAATTAAAAAAATTATTTTTGAGGGGGAAGTTTCAGTTGGTATTTCCAGTCATTCCAAGAAGTCGTAAAAGAGAGAAATAAAGCGGTAAAAGAAATAATAAAAGAAAAATATATTTTTTATAACTTGAAGAGCTTCATTGACACATTTTCTTATATAGACGAATTGATTGATCTCTCAATGGAGACTGCCTTGCAAAGAGGCATGCTCAGAGTAAGCTGAAACTCTCTATTGAAAGGGAACTTAACCGGTTTGGTTAACCTTATTAGCTGATAGTTCATTCCAATTTTTAATATAACGTGATACGTTATACTCGTATTTCTCTTTTTCGAAACAAAAAATACTTTTTATCTTGTTAGATTAACATTAAAAATTGTCAGCAATTTGTTTTAATTTGTTGGTGACTATTTTTAAAAGCCGTTTGAAAAGAAGAAAAACCCAACTAAAAAAATATTTCTTTTAAAATGAAATACACCGTTTCTATTTTCTTAGCTTTGCTAAACCGTTCTGTAATTTCTAGCGGTGATATTTTGCTTGCTTGAGCATTTTTCATTTCTTGAAGGCAATGGTGTAAAAATATCGCATTATCACGTTCCTAAAATAAATTACAATACTAGTTTTATGACAGTAAAAAATCATCAATGAAATACAGACTTCAGAAAGCAGTTATTGAACGAACATTCTTATTTCGCGGTAATTACTCTTGTACAGTCGAACTCGGTTATAACGTACTCAAAGAGGCCGACCATTTTAGTTCGTTATAGACATAGTTCGTTACAGGCGTAGTAGCTGTAGTAGAAAAATTTATCAAACAATGACCAGAGTCGTTAATATCGATTTTGGAATTTTATAAAGTTTTTTCAGATTTCGTGTTTACTTTATTTTCAAATTTAACTTTATTAATTATTTGCATTTTTGTTGCAACCGAAATGGAATTTGTTTTAAATTTATCCATATTTCACTTTTTAACTTTCTTAGAACCTAAAACCGATCATCTATTTGGATTGTTTGTTTGAATAGTCTAAAACAGGTGTAAAGTAATGTTGCGTATAAGTGTTGCCTTGTGGCGATTTCTTTTAAATTGGCTATTTCATCGTTCGTTATAAACTTAAAAATGTGTGGCTCACAAAAATAAGTTCGCTATAAAAAAAGTTCGTTGTAAACGTAGTGGTTGGTATGAAAAATACGTATAAAAATGTTGGGACGCGAGAAAACAGTTCGCTATAAACATGTTCGACTGTATAACTTTTTTCTATGATTTTTAATAACTGCGCAAGCAAACATAAGATAAGCTACTTGATGTAAAATAATACATGTTTAATTTCCGATAATTTCAGTATTTAAAGACATTTCATAAGAACTTGTTCCAGAACTTATTACGCCGGCATCAAATTCCTTTAATTTTCCATTTCATATAAACTCTTTTGAAACATTCCCAGCAAACAAATGGTAAGATCATTATTTTAAGGCGCGAGGGGTGGGGCACAGTATCAATCCACGCAATGGATTGTGCCAGAGGAAAGCCTATTAGTGGAGGAGAAGGCAACTCTACATTCACATGCTATCCAAGTAGACGCTGACAAATTCCTATTCTATTCACTGTTTTACTTCGAAGTGATTTTTGTCAGGTTTTCTTATGAACCAATCGAGAGGCTTGCAAGAGGCCAATAATAAAACTCATTAGAAAAATTCAGAAACATTTTTTAAATTAAATCGATTTCAATGGAGAAAGTATAAAAGATTGGAAAATGTTCATAGTGTGAACCTGTCGCAAGTCCATACTAAGTTTTTGGCCAATCTTTTAAGCAGGCATTCAAAATAAGTATTTAGAAATTCTACTGGAATTAAGCAAAAAATATTTTGACTGCTGTTGTGTTAAAGTCACTGCCAAAATTAATTTATTGGAATATAAGTAGTTTCTACTATGATTTAAAAAAAATGTAAATCGTATAGCCAGTGATTTAAAAATTTACTAGCGCAACAGATGTTAATAATCTATGGAGTTGTATGGAATAATTTGCTAATATCAACAAATAAAGCTATTAATAATAATAACAATATTTAATAGTAATTAAATTGCATTGAACTTGAATATATGTATATTCCTCACAAATTTAAAAAAAAAAACTGAAAACAATTACAGAGCCATTCACTTACGTTCTCAAAAAAAAAAAAAAAAAAAAAAAAAAAAGCTGAGTGCAGTACTTTGTGTGATGAAATGAATGGATGAACATTCCACTCAGACTGACTTAATTATTCAACAAGCTGGTATTATAAAATATAATTACAAACTAGAACGCAACCAAAGTTGTGTTTAATTTCAGCTACTTGTGAAAGAGAAAATAATTATAAAAAAGTTGGGATATTGTAAGAATTTTCTCATAATAAATAAAAAAAAAAAAATTTAATTACTATGAAATATTAAAAAACAATGGAAAAAAATGCATAAAATGCACAGCTGAGGAACTGTGGAACTGCAATAGTAAATCAAATTAAAACAATGATAATAAAATACTTTCAACTGGGTGTTGTTGTTGCTCTGAAAGGCAGTGCAGGTCACATTTACAAGCCGCCTTTTTAAAGGCGTGTTCACTCCAAAATGGACGAGAATGATTGAATTAGATATCAATTCGTAACAGACGAAAGGAAAGAATTGATTGGCCATTAATTAAGTTGCATGTGCATTTGCCGCTTTGTGTGAGTGTAAAAGTGTTTTGTAGTCAAAGTTGTTTATGTATTAGTTTTGTGCTGCTAAACGCCAAAGTCAATGACAACTGTGTGACAGTTTTTTGCCAATATTTGCAAACTGCAAGGAAATGTTTCTCAAAGGATACTTCGCATGTGCTCACAGAAGCTGTTATTTCGTAATGCCATCTATAGCGCCACTTGGAAGCGATTTCCATGAGGTTTACAATTGAGTCCTCCGTGATATGGAGTTGTAGCTGGTTACAACTCTACAGCAAACCAATGCGTTCCCTGTGGCCTTTTTTCCAACATCAACACAATCACTCTCATGTGGCACGGCCTGCCTGAACTGTTCCTTTGCCATTGAGAGCAGCTAATATTGCTAATAAGTCCTTGAAAAAGATTTTTATGGAAATGTCGAAAGAGCATTTTCGCTTTTCATAATTGATATGAATTTTTGTAAATAGTCCATTGCACTTGTTTTCGAAAAATAATTGATTGCAAATACTTGAATGATTTAAATTTATGCAGATAAAGAGACCCACCAGTAGCATAAATAAAGCATAACTTAAACATTATTATATTCTTTATATTTAATTGCATCTTGCTATACAATTAATTATTTTGAATTATTAACGACTCTCAATTAAATAATTTTAGTTCTTTTAATTTTTAATTTTTCAATATCGGCATAAATATCGGTGATAAGCCTTTTCCTTCACTTTTGTAAAGTGACAGACGTTATTTTTTAAACAATAGAAATTCTAAATTACGTTTTTAAATAATTTTTAGTTTCTTCTGTTGTTGTTGTTCTCAACAGATTTTTAAAGCGGCACAACCAACCGGCAACCGCTGCAGCATTTAATAGAAACAATGACAGATCATATAAAATTATTTCAAATATAGAACGATTGTGACTAAAATAAAAGAATATTTTTTGAATGTAATCTGCATTTGAAAAGCTTGTTTAGCAAACTTTAAATTTAAATTCTAAATAAATTATTTGTTTACAGTCATTTAAGCGAAACGTAAATTATTTGCCAAAGTGAAGGGTGCAGTCGTATTGCAACAGAATTTACTTTATATTACGGCTTAAGGAATAGAATAAAAAAAAAAAAAAACAAAAGAAAAAATTATTCTGTATGAATTTAATATTAATAAAAATAGTTTCACTTGGGAAAACAATGTATTGCAATCGTACTTTGAAATACAATTTATTTATCCGCGACATAAAATAAACTTTATATGTATATTATTTTCGCTCAGCGACTGCTAAACTTATTACTTATAAGTGAGAAAAATATAAATTTCTATAAATATAAATATTAGTTCCAGTTATTAATCGCAAATTAATTATTTTGCATATTTATCAAGAGCAATCGGTAGCGTGTTATGTGGAGATAAGCTTCCCCCCTATACCTGGAAATAGCAAATGGATTTAAAAGAAAAGTGTTTACGCAAATTTCACGCGCGACAAAATATCTTCTTTGTAAGGCTGAAAAATTAGCATAATTTTTCTTATTTAAGTGTTAATAGAAAATGTTTAAAATTGGTTTTTTATTTCTAAACTTGCCTGCGCACTATTCACTCCTTCAAACTTATTACAGTTGAATCTCGACTATCTTACTTAGTACCAATAACATAACCATGATTACATATCTTAATGTATGTGTGTGTGTGCCACACAGATCCACTTTACAGCATAACGAATACCACAGATTTTTCTTTACTTTTAATATTTCCAATTGGATCACACGAACTTTCTTCAAAAAAAAATTATTTGATTTTTCCCAAAGACGAGCGCACAGGAAAAACGGCATTTTAATTTCAGTAAAAATTTTACTGAATCAGAAACTGTATGATTTCAGAATGGTCTTATGAAGAATTTTATGAAAACTTGCAACTATTAAAAAATAATTGTAAAATGTTGATAATTTAAATTGTGAAAATTCAATTAATATATTAATTGATTTACTTAACAGTTTATTTATTTATTTATACTCAAATATATAAGAGTTATTCGGCTACTTTACCTTTCCCTGTAGCTTGATCTGCGAGATATACGAATACATTTTCGCTTACATGATTTTACACTTACTTACACTATATTTCATACTCATATAGTGTATTTGGGGGGCAATAAAAAATGTATGATCCGAGATATAACCACATTATTTTAATCCATATTAAACCCAAAATAAATCTAAAATTCCAACTGACAGCGACAGCCAGTGTGTTTCTTCTAATAAAAAATAATTTTAATTTCTTCACGGCACTTTTCCTCTCTTTCCATCTCAATTTTCCTGTATTTTGATATTTAATAACTTTCAACTCATTTGTGCCCTCAAAGCTCTGTAAGGTATTCATTATATTGTAATGGCCTCGGCTTGTAGCATTTTGTTAACAATAATTTTCTAACAGCATTCCTCCACCTTTCACTTTTGGAATTACTTCAAACAAAAAGCAATTAAAACAAAAAAAAAGCGTCAAAATTCCTAATAACTCATTCATTAATAAGCTGAAATTAAATCTTATTTGTAGTCCGTAATTAATTCAAAAACTAACAACTATTTATTTAAAAATCATAAACTTTTCGTAGTGCATCTAATTTTTTTAATTGCTCGCACACACTTGTTAAGACATTTGCTAGCAGCGCTTTAGAGATCCCACAATTAGTTAATGGAATTGGTTATCAATCGTACTTGCACCAGTTGGAATAAATAACTTTTCAATTGAAATTACACTCAGCATACACACTTTCAGTTTACGGTGCAATTTGCCACCTCAGGCAGGTCCCCTGGGAGGCAAAATTAATCTAATTACTTAATTCAAAAGATATATTTGAATTACACGAGATATTAATAAAATTATTTTTGCAATACCGAAAGAGAAAATAATTCCATACAATATTTCAAAAAAAAAATTAAATAATTATTAAAAACATGTAAAAGTATTCGACGGTCCACTATAATTGCACAGCATTGAATTAGACTATTATCTTTCAATATATTCCTCACTGTTAAGAAATATTTAAAATTAATATAATTATTATTCCTAATTTTTCTGTGGAAACTTAACTACGATTTTCACTGCGAGACTTCTAATCGTAAATGTATAATAAAATGTTTTGCCTTTATTTGTATTATTTATTGCCCGATTTAGGTGATTTTAAAACTAGACAATTTTGGGAAAATTTTCTATTTTAAGCAACATTTAAGCAAAATTTTCCGCACATCAAGAATACTGTGGCCGGACAGACAGGCAGACGGACAGACGGACAAATCAAGAATATTGATGTGGATCCTTAGAGGGCTGCAAACTAATCTTGATGGAAAAGGGTATAAAAATATGTTAAAAAAGCAACCGAGGTTATGATATGTGACACGGATTTGTTTAAATATGTAAGCGCAAAAATCAAGGAAGTTTATAACTCCTCTGAGCCAATCAGGTCTAAACCAATCAGGTGTGTATTAAATAAATCAAAGTTCTAAAAATAGTAAAATAAATAAATATTTCAAAAGTCGTTTAATAAATTTAAGAGTGTAATCAACTGGCTCTGACAAGCTTTTTGTCACGCGGCACTGTCGGCTGTAAGTTCACTTATGCCGATTTATTAAAAGCACCTTTTTAATTTTTCCAACTTTATTTAAATTATATTTAAAATGAATGTAAAATTTGTTAAATATAAATATTTTCAAAAATTAATAAATTAAGAGAATAATTTGTTTTCCAACATTAACATAATTATATTATTATGATTAATTAGTTATGTTAAATACTATTAACAATGCACCTGCATACAGGGCATTAGTCAAGAATTTTCCCGGAGGAAGTGATAATTTCATATAAAAATGTAAATAATTAAAACTTGAATTAAATGAAAAATGGGGTCAAGTAGTAGGAAAATTTCTTGATGATGAAATATAAGAAAACTATTGGCGTTTCAATTTGAAGTAAAAGCAATATTTCAAAATTAAGACTTTTCCAAAAATAATTAAATCGAACAATTATTTGATAAAAATATTAATAAATTCATTTATTTTTGCGGAATTCTAAGTGTATTGCTTAAACGAGTTATTTAACAATCTGACTGCTTAATTGTATGCTTTTTAATTTTATCTTTACAGATAAATTTTAAGTCTTTTTCAAAAATTTTATTCCGTTGGTTATCATTTTAATTGTTACTGTTACTCGTAATTTAATAGCAAATTTAAAAAAAAATCTTAAAGTCCTACAGCTCCTGACTAATGTTTGACTTTTTTTTATTTCCCAAGCACTAGACATTGATGCCATAAAAAAAAAAACAATATTTTTCCCTCCTTTTTTTTGTTGTTATGCCACACAAGGTGCAATTAAGAACGTCATTCGAAAATGATAAATAGTTCCCATGGTGATAATGGGACCCGTTGAAAATATTTTCCCAAAAACAATTTTCCCTTTGAAATAATTGGCGGAATAATAAGAATGATTTATTTAAATGGTAGCGTCTAGCATTGGATTTGTATTAATTAATTCAATGTATATTGTTCCAATTAATTGTGTTCAAAATTGCTGAAAACATGAAAAATTCTATTGCATCTTCTCCGCAAGTGAACTGAGCGTCACTACAATTTTGTTATGCGGTATTTCACACTTGGTGCAGCTGCAATTAGTAGAGGAGCATACTTGATTCAACTCGTCTTGCTTTTTATGTGCAGTTGCATGAAGAAATAAAATGGACTATTCCAATTTCACATTTTAAAACTGTATTAAATTGACGTTCAGAAAAACTTATGTTCTAATTTCCTTAGCTAATCCAATTAGTTAATTTCTTTAAGCAAATGCAAATGTAAACTGAAAATGTATTAAAGCTTATACATTTTATATTTAATTTAAGAAAAAACTTTTAAAGAAAAAATTTCTATTTTTCTGCAAACACCAAAGATTTATCTAACAATTATCATTATTGCATATGCATATAAATTTTTTACAAATGTACGTAGTTGCATATACATATATTTGTAAAGATAAACAAGGTCGTTAAATCCGAACAACGCAAGAAGAAATCTGTTCTAAAAAAGGAAACCAAATGCAATAAACCGGCAAAAGCAAAGCGGGCTTTACTTAAAGCAAACTTATGTTGTTAATAATTTTATACTATTAAATGCATACTTAATAAAATCTTATATATGTATATACATATGTATGTACATATATAAAATCTGTCAGACCAGTTAAAATGTCTTTGTTAGATAGAACACACGCAAATGAATATTTAATCAACAACATTCACTCAGTCAATCGCGCACCCCTACAAAAGTGTTAATGTGCAAAAGTCATTTAAACGTGTTTAGAGGAAATGAAGAAAGCATATCGTAATAAAAATAAATGAAATTGCACATGCATATACACCCATTCACACATTATTTATATGTATGGATGTGTGTATGCAGCTGCATTGAAAAATGTGTATAAATTCAGATCCACACATATACAAAGAAAACATCATAATAAAATCCGGCATATCATAGAGGCTTAAAATTACTATTCGTCAGTACTTTCTTTTATTCAATATTATTACTGTTGAAATTATTAGGGACTTGCCAAAAACACTTTTAAAATTTACCACAAACTCTAAAAAAATATATATTTTCGTACATCGATCCGTATGCATTAAATTTTTATTTAAATGTTAATAATATTGCGCATACGTCATGCATACTTTCTTATGAAAATGCCTCTTTTTACCCAGCGAGCATACTTAGTTCCAATACTGATCATAAAAATTAAATGCAAAAGGTATATATAACACTAGAAGTAACATGCCAGGACATGAAATAAATTATATGTATACAATTTTATTATTACTGATTTTTTTTCCTCTCAAGGGTTTCATTGACGTGCCTTTTGGTTGTCCTAAAATAAGATATGCTCATGAATTTTCCCTGAAAGTCACTTAACATATCTTTATATGTATACCAGTAAATAATACACATTAATGATACTATCCATTCGACTGTATATTTTAATTTAAACTATAGTTTTTTCACATAATCATTTATCCTCTTGAATGGATTTAGATTGAAGAAGTTTTGACTTCGTATTACTTAAAATGTGGCCGTACCCTTAATACAATGTAATTTATATATTTCAATTTTTAATATTTAAAATATTATTTTATACATATATTTATTTTTATTTTATACATTTATATTGCATGTATTTATTTCATATTTCTTTTATATTGTAGACATTTTATTTCTTACGCCCTCAAATATAATAATAAATACGATTTGTTAACTGCGACAATCAGGACCGTATAAATGGTACTTCCAACGTTGAAAAAAATCTTTAACATATACATATGTATGTATATGTACATATGTGTGGATATATAATACACAGTTTAAATACTCATTTGATAGCTAATTTATTGATTTGGTGCCGCTCAAGTTAATATACCACATACTTTGTTATTTTATTGCTTTAATATAAAATATCGGTTTATAAAAAACAAACTAGTTTTAATCTTTAAACTTTAACGCATTTGCTATCAAATCGTATTAAAAGTTTAATGTCAAATCATGAAAATAAACGTATGATCGAGTGTTTGTTGGTCTATAAAAAACTTAGTTATCATTTTTTCGTTTTTTTATGGTACATGTACATATACATACATATATGCATGTGCATGTGATGCACGTGCTTTTTTGCATTTTTTATACAATAATAAAAAGAAACTTAAACGTCATTGCAAGGATGCCAATCAAAATTCAAATACACATCAATACTCATTCCCATGCATACATTCATTTCAGTTACACATACTCAAAGAACACTTTTGTAACATTTTATGCTCTCCTTTTCTTATGCATGCATCGGGGCTGGTAAAATTAGTACATTCTAATTTCTTTCAACTATTTTGAATTTTTTTTGAAGAAAAAATTAAAAAATTTTAAGTTGTTTTCTTATATATTTGTGTTTTTAAAAGTAAAGTTGGTTATTTTTTCTAAGTTCTAAGTTTTTCTTTCTATTCTATATTTACATATCCACATATGTATATGTACATATATGTATATGTGGGGATGACTACGTATAGAAACAGTAATTGTAAATAAATGTTGTTTGTTTATTTTCTTTGACATCTGTTGGGCGTACAGGTCTCATAATTTCATTTAAATTAGATTTATATAACACGCCAAATACAAAACACATCACAATTTAACACATCTATACTGCCACACGCATTCGCACATACATACTTTCGTATACTCGTGTTTTCTTCTTGTTTTCATTGCAAACATGTTGGTGTATGTTTGTATGCAAGTATTAAAAATTATACAATTTGCTACTGGTGCACACAGCTCACTGACTTAATGCGGCTTGTAATTGTATTCGCTCTCCGACCGCAGGTATCTGTTTTGCTTTTGTTTTTGTTTTGTTTTTGTTTTGTTTTTCATTCCATTTGTTTTTACTGTATTTAATTTGTTTACTTATTTCTTTGCTCAAGTCTCGTGCTGTAGTTACCGCTTGCTCATTTGTTACCAGCTGGCTTCTAGATTTTTAAATGTTTATTATACGTGTGTGTTTGTTGTGCAATGAGTATTATTGTTGCATGCTGTAAAACACAATTGACACACGCACACCGATACAAACTCGTACCAGTGATTGTGCCGGAGGAACAATGTTGTTTTTGATTTTGTTTGATTTCATTTTAGTTTTGAAAATTTTCACATATAAAAGTAAGTCTTCGTTGAAGGTTCTGATTAGTATTTTAAACGTCGTTTAGTTTAAAACGTTTGGATTATCAAATATCACTGTGAATTATTATAAAGGACTACAAATTAACTGTGAAATATAGCAGAAAATATATATAAAATATCGAGTGACTAAAGAACCCATTAAAAGAGAACTTTCATTTTATTATTAAAGAAAAATTTTTTTTTTTAAAAATAAATAAAATAAAGCGTAAAAAAGTGTAAAATAATAGAACTCAAAAATAAAATAAAAAAAAAAAAAAATATCCAAGCAATACGTACGTAAAATATTTTAATGTTTTTAATATAACAATTTATGCTATATAAAATTTTTTACCTTAAAAGTTAGCTTTATTTCGTTTGAAAATTATATTTATTTATTTGGTAAAAATTTAAGAAATATAGAGGAAATTTTAATTAAAAGCGTTACTGAGTAAATTATTAATGTGATCAACAAAATGCTTGCGTTTAATCACTAAAAATTTTATAAGTTTAAAAATTTATAATTATTTTTATAATTATGGTTTAAAAATTTCATAATTTAAAAAAGCACGTTAAAATTTAAATAAATTTGAAACTGCAATTCGCTTCAATTTTAAAAGACATTAAGAGTTAGAATTACAAAACTTCTTGAAAATCGAAAAATTTATAACAAAGATTACAAAAATGATTTTTATTCAAAGGAAATAACTTCGTTAAATAAATAATTAAAATATAATAATTATATACGAATAATTTCAAAACGATGTAAAGGTTTTTTAAAATGGGCTCTTAAGAAATTTGCAAAAATATAAAATTAACTATTATTAAAATATTAAATAAAATCAAAATATTTAAATCCAATGGGCAAATACACATATTCGTTGAAGGCTACCTCAATCAGATTTTATTGGATATTAGTAGTGAAGACAGATTGACAAACCTTCGATTTGTGAGAGAAGCTTTTTAATTTATTTCAATTGTAAATTTTTACAGTAACATAATCATGAACTAATGAAATATTTATTTATTTTTTTATCTTTTATTTATATTAAAAATATTTACCATTTAACCCTTTTTATAAATCCTGTTCCGAAAGACATTAAACCAATTCGATTTATTTTTTTATAAGACCTAGAAAATTTAATATTTTTTATTAACTAAGAAATTTACCACGACTTCAAGCAGATTCTTGATTAGAAGTATTGCCATATACATATATTTATGTAGCCTGCATCAGATTTACAGATGCAAATTTAATGTAATTTTAATTTTTAAATATTAATTAAAATTTTCACTTGCATATTATTTTAATTATATATTTTTTGCGATTTTTTATTTTATCCGTGCCAACTTCACAAATGTATAATTAAATAAATTTTTTTTAGGATTTACGTTTATAAAAGAGCAAAATAAAGCCGTTAAAGTTGTGACAAAATTATATATTTTTTTTATAATACTATTTATTGAGTTAAATTTCTTTGTAAAACATGTTTTCGATCTAATAGCATTATTTAATATCGTAGTCCTATTTTAGCAAAAGTAATAGTTGGCTTGTGTATGTACACGATTTAAAAAATCATTATATATTTTAGTGCTAAAAAAAGAAATATTAATAAAACAAATTCGGAACTTATTTGTAAAATGGGGCCGATTTATGCTGGAAAAATTGTTTCAATAGTTGCGAACTATTTCATTACATCGCCCGACGAAAGTATTCCGAAATATCAGAAACTTTATTGATACAAAAAATTATTATTAATTATTATAATTAATCATGAATAAATTTTTAAATGTACTTGCAAGTGAGAACATTACGAAATACAATTTTAGAAATCTTTAGAAAACTCTTCCATTAAATTTGTAAATAAAAAACCTCATTACGTAGGAATAACTTAAACCGCAATTACTTTTCATAAGGAGTTGTATAGTGTAGTTGCAGTGCATAATTCGATATAAAACTGAAGCATTTATTAATATGCAAGTAAATAAATTTTGTGCGGATTACGAGTATATTGCTTAAGTGAAATATTGAAAAATGATTCTAATGATTTCTAATACAGAAGCCCCAATTAAATGAAAATGAAAGGAACGAAAAAACTCACAAATTGTTTGTAAAATAAATGCTAAAAATGAATTATTTATCGCATTCGCATTTGCAAAAATCTCAGAATATTAACATCATTAACGTTCAAACTGCGCTACATTACAAAGCCGTTCTTTATAATGCAAAATAAGATTTTTTTATTGTATTTAATTTGGCAACATTATTAATCAGCATTTGGCGGAATAAAGGAAAATTAATTTTAATTATATGAAACATACACGTAGAGAACAACACACATTAGTTTCCAAAGTGAACCGGAAACACATCAATATTAATAGCCATTGATGAAAATGGAAGTGTTGCGGATTCGGAGAAGAACACTCTGCTGTTCTGCACGAATGGACTGGAAGTAATTACAATTAGGTTTTCCTTTGTTTTCTGCAGAAGAGCCTCAGTTTTCAAATCCGAGTTTTATGTTTAATATGCTTAATAAAGGTTCCTGAACGACAATTTGCAAAATTTATAACTTATTGACTAAAATAGTGATTCACTACATGCATTATAAATAAAATGGTATTTTATCCATTGCAAGCACTTTGAATTCTTTTTCGACTTGCTGGTAATTAAATATTAATTTTGATTTAACAAAGAACTATTAAAACACTCCGTCGTAATAATCAATTGAGAAATTTTCCATTTCTACTTATAAAACACAGCAGTTTTTGTAATTTAGTGCTTAAAAAGCTACACAGCATTTATGACTTACAAAAATTCATCGCTTCATTTTGTTTTATAAATAATTATACGACAATTAACATAAAAACTAGAATGCTCTGAAAAGTATTTTTTACATATGTAACTAAAATGATAATTTGAGTAAAAATATGAGCTCAGCTAAGCGATACATACTATAATTGCCGACAATCTGACTAGATAATTGCGCAGACAAAACTGGGGTTGCCAGTAGCTTTCTATAAATACCTGCGAATGCCAAAATATTCCATCTGAAGAAATGCCACTCACACATTTAAATTTAAGAAAATATATTAAGAAATATTAGTGAATACAGAGCTTTTTTCAAAAACTCTAAATTCATATAGAAGTTTGAAAATCTTAAGGAGTACATTGTACAGAGCTTTCACGCTTGACATAACAATCTGAACAATTATCCAATTCAAATGAGAATAATTTTTTTGTTTAATGAACATTATTTGGTTATTCTCAATGAAGCTTCCGCATGTTCATCTTTTCATTTCGAAAAAAATTTAGTGATATTTGGAAACAAAGTTTTTTAAATGTTAAGTCAAACATTATTTAAGGAATGCGGGTTGATACTGTTTTTGTTGAAGTGTTGTTGATCAAAAGCCACGTTATTTTTTTTTAATGTTTTTTACAGAATTTCCTCATTCACAGCCAGCAAAAATTTCGCTTATTGCCATTTTCGTGTATGATGATGCTACTGAGCACGCTACTTATAATGTCAGCTTAATACAATTTTGCATGAAACACGGAGATCAATTATGTTAATGTGAATGAGAATGTGAAGGTGAATTGCCTTCTCACACTTAAAATGCCTCTCTATGCGTTATCACTCAAAAAAAATTTTGAGGCAAACATTGCTGAGCAAATAAAAACAATTATTTACATTTTATGTAAAAATGTATCAGCAGAAAAAATAAAAAGAAATATCGCGTCTGTTTTAGTTGAAATTCCATTTAATTGCTGAAAATACCTGCTTATGGGACTTCCCCTAAATATTGGCAACACTGTAGTATAGCGAGAATATTTATATGCAACATTGTTCCAAAATGTTTGAAGCGAATGATTTAAAACAAGGTGTTTAGAAGAGACATTTGAATGATTAACTGCTAGACAAAAGCCAAATGAAATATTGTTTGGAACAGATAAGCGAGTTTTCAAGGAGCAACTTTAAACTTAAAGTTGCATTCAATTACAATCTATGATTAAGTATGGAGGTTTGGAGGAAAGCCCAGCTATAGAGCTTTGTCAAAATATAAAAAGCCGAACAATTGAGTATTAATTTTTAAGTGTATTTTTTTAGTTATTTTCAAACTACTCGTATTTGTTGTTAAACAAGTACGAAATGTTGCACTTGCGCAATATACAATTGGCAGTAGCAAGTAGCAAGTAGCACGTTGCTTATACGTTACAACTAGCTAAAGTTCATTAACTCTTAAGCACAAACTCAAAAAGTAACAGCTTTGATTAGACGAAAAAATAACATTTAATAGATTTGGTAAATTGCCAAGAAACAACAAGTTGCCAGTGGTGTGTAAATAAGTTCTCAATAGCTTACAAATTTTAAAGTTTAAATACCTCTAAGCGTACCATGTATACTTATAAGAGTATGAATTTACAAGTAAAACATAATTTGTTTTAGATTTCCTATAAAATTAGTTATTTCACCTTAAGCTAAAAAAACTAAATATTATATTGCAAAACTTTTCTTATGTCACATATTTTTCCAAGGAAAGTATATTTTTAAAAAGTTTACATTGAGCAAAATGCAAAGCTTTTAATATAAAATTTAAAGTTCTTGCAATTGCAATTGCACTCGATTCCAAAAATGCAGCAAAAAAAAATATTTTTCTTAGTTATTAATTATAAGAGTAATTCAAGAAATGGAGCAATGCCTGTCCAGACTTGCAATTTTGGTTACAGCCATTCTCGTTTTTTTCTTTTTTTTTTTTGTGAAATGGTAAGTGATGCGGATTTGCAGACATCCTTGAAAATCTCACTTCAAGTTGATTGCATGTGAATGTTGCAATTTCGCAACGGAGTTGAAAAAATATGTCAAATCCAGATGGAAACTTGTAATGTTCCTTTCGTTATGCACATAATAAGCACTCTTTGAAACAAAAACAATTTAATAAGCCTCAAAAGAATTTCGGCAAAAAGCAAAGCTCATTGCAGCTGATTAAGTGAGTACTTTCGAAGCATTTGAAAATACCTGGAGAGCGACGGAAATCAGTTTTGCTGCTCACTGCAATCTTAGCTCGTATAATTATGTTGGAAATGCCCCGAGCCAGAACTATGTGAGACCTTTGCTATCCACAGTCACTCATTTAAGAAAGTTTCCAAATTGATTTCGATTATATGAAACTATTCAAAAACCATGGTAAGACCGCCTTCGTTAGCACCAAATATTTTCAAATATTTATTTCAACTAAAATTGTAGACTTTCAGTTTCCATGGAAACAATGTTATTAATAAATAATGATAAACGATAAATGGATTTTTTTTTTAATTTATGTCGAAATTTAAATTTAAAAACTTTTACAATTCGTAATTGCAAAGAATTATAAGAATAAACTTTTTTATATAATAGTTGGTTTAAATGGTTATTAATATTGTTTTTTTGTTGGTGTTTTGTTTTTAGAAGAATAAAAAAATTATAGTTGATTTAATGTACCGCAGCAAATAAAACGTTTAAAAAATAAAATTTTTATTAAATGTTCACCTTCGTTAGTTTGGATGATGAGGAGAAATCTTCATATTATTTATTGTTTTTTTTGTTTTTGCTTTTGCATTTGCTATTTGCTGTTGTTGTTGCTGCAGCAAATACAACCATTTTAAGTCAAGGTCAATTGATATTTTGCATTTTTTCGCTAATTTGCTCTTCAAGAACCCAAACAAATCCAATTTCAAGCATGGAAAATTTGATGCAACATTTTATATGTACGTATGCGAGAGTGTGTGCATATAATTATAAAACTTTATAATGTTTAGTAAGTGTGAGTGTGAGTGTGATTGTGCTTAGTTACAAAAGCTACAAGTTGCATAATTTTTAAATTACTAAATGTCGCTGCAGTAGAACAACTGCTGCTGTGCATTGTTACACTGCTTGCCGTAATGTGTGAAATGCTGGCAAAGGAAAAGTGTGGTTGCAACATCCGTAGCGGTGCGACTTCACCATTTTGTTATTAATAGTAATTTCTGATACCGCGAATAGATATGCATAAGAAAATATATATGTATATGAATGTATATACCTGCCAGGCATACTTTAAAAAGCGGCGTTACTTGGACAAGCTGCAACATATAATTTGAATATTTAAAATTTAATCAATCCATTAAATACCATTTGCATTAAGTGCAAAATTTAAATCCTCAATAGATGTTGCGTGGAGCCAAAGCACGATTCTACAAGAGTTGAGCAAAAAATATACTAAAATTACTTCCCACGCTCGAAATATACAACCATTTCGGAAAAATGTAAAAAAGTTTGTGTTTTATGAATGAGTATGTGTAGTTTTGTATACCCGAATTATTAATTATTTATGCAGTCAGCAAAAGATTTTTATGAATTTTTTAAACTCTGTTTTAGTACTTTTTTGGTACTTTTTGTAAAATAAAACAAAAGATTTTGCATACCTTTTATATAGAAGTCGAGATACTATACCTGCAGTTAGGATACTTCCCCCAACAGGGATTGCCTTGTGCTGGGTGGAATGTAGGGAAAAATACCATTTATTTCAATTATTCCCTAAACATTAATAGGCTGTACTAAATTCAGTAATAAAGAAGAAAACTTATTTTTTTCTAAATTAATATCTAAACTAAATAGTTTCATTACGTGGACGCATATGTACATATATATATATATGTGTGTGTGTGTGTATGATAATAAATATTAATATTTGTAGCTGGCATGAATTGGCAAAAAAAATCTGAAATCAAGTCAGGTGTTATATTTTAATAGATCTCTAACATAACAAATAGCTTATGCTGTAATTATAGGTTTAATTTAAAAATTGACCGCAAAGTAAAATTCAATTAATCTTAATGGAAAAATTTTTAAAATTTTGCTTAAGAACGGACTAAAAATCAATTGATCAATCAATTGAAAATAAGTCTTTTTGTATGCATAAATGTGTTTGAATGCACACATTTGCTTACGAATCTGCAGTTCTCTAAGCTGACCACATCTCCCCTGTCTTACAGGCTCTTTGTGCTTTTTTAATTTATTTATAATATTGCCAATAAAAATTATTTTTATTTAATAAATTTTTAGATTTTATCTAGCCGGCAAGAATTTGTATTTTATAAATTAAAATTTGTGTTGGAAATACTGAGCACAAATTTTAACAGCAATTTGTGGGTGCACAGTGGTGCATTAAAGCCAAATATTCAAAAGCTTACGATTTGCAAGCTTACGATTCTCGAAGATCCATTGACAAATCCTCAAGTCTTTTGCAGCAACGCAAATAGAAGCCTGCAGTAGACGGCGACGTGGTCAGTTATAGATTTACATAATTTTTTTACATATAAGTAATAAACAACAATAAGCAGTAAATTTTTAAAGACATTTAAATTAAGTATAAGTATTGCAATTCAATGAGGGCACTTGCTTATTCCTTCTCCCTTTCTCTCTCTATCTCTCCCTCTCTCTCTTAGCAACATAAATAATTATACGAAATAATTCATCCACTTCCATTCCATTTAGTTGCTGCTGCTGATGTTTTCATTTTCATTGCTTCATTAATTTGCCGTATGGTTTGTATGAGCGTTGCGACCGAATAATTTTTAAATTGAATATTTACTTCCGAGCACAAAAGCTAAATCAACAAGACTTCCTTCACTTTGCTCTTTTTTCGCCCATCCTAATTTACTTGTTATATTTATATATATTCTTTTTTTGTTTTTATATATTTTGTTTATTTTTTTTTTTTTTTTTGTTTATAATTTCACGCCGTAATTTGATTATTTGTTACTTTACTTGCTCATTCACTCAGTCCGTCAGTCCTTCAGTCCGTCGCTCTCGCAATTTTATGTTTGTTCTGCGTGTGAGAGCAATTTGTTGCGATTTGAATGAATCGAGTGTATGTAAATCGTGCACAATTTTTTGTAAATATTTATGAAAATTAAGTTCTCGTACAGTTTTCTGTCTTTCGCTTTTCACTCATCGTTAATTTAATGGCAAATCATAACTGTGAAAGCTTTAAGAGCCAAAGGTAGAACTACCAATATCGGAATCACAAAAAATACACTAAAAGAATAATCTGTGGCCCCTATCCCTATTTATACCACGGCACTACTACTAAGAAGTATTACTTCGGAAGGTGCTGCTTCAGCTGGAGGTGCTTTCTAGTAGGACCTATCTTACTCTTTCTGCTATTCTCTGTAGTGCTAAAACCGAGTTCCAGATTTTTACTGATGGCAGCATCTGGCCAATAATGATTTTGTACGAGCTTTAGGATTGAGTTGCTGTTGCCAAGAGGATTCATATCAAGGGTAGTCATACTAAAGGATTCTAGGCACATATCACTACTGTCGTGTTCACACTCAAAGAAGTGTGCTCAATAGAACCCTCTAGCTGATAACAGCTGGCTCAGACAAAACTTCACTAGACCCTATTTTTTTCTCATCAAGCTCTTATTACCGGAATGACTCTCCTGGTCCATCTTTCCTTTGTGGAAGTAGTCGAAGCATTCTGCCACCTTCCAGTTCCGTTATGCGGCTATGCAGTAGCATGTAATTATATGTACATGTACATTTCTAAACATATTTACACTACCAATCAAGTATTTTAATGATTCTGACCGATTAAGAACAGATATTTTTTATTTCTTGTTATTAATTTTTTTTTTTGGTATTCTATAAATTAAGCGCAGCAGTCACGTATTGGTTTTGTAATTATTTTAAACATCATTAAACCCACTTTTGTTTAATTTCGCCATGGCTTTTTATATGCATACATGCGATAGAAGGCAGGTCTTGGGGTGCTACAATCTTAATTTTACCGTCGCCCGGTAAATGTTGTTAATTATTGCAGACTGTTGAATACCAATTGTAATGGACTTAATCCTCTTGAAAACACAAGCAATTAACTAAATACAAACCCGTACAAGCATTTCACTAAACTTAAATAATACTTAAATGGAATTGCATACTTCACATTTATTGCACTGCCTGGCTTACGCCAATCATTTTTAATTATTGCACAAATTTTTTTTGTTTGCAAGCAGAACGCGAAATATAGATTAAGTAAATGTAAGTTGTGCTTGGCAGTGTGCAATTCCTTAAGCTCACCAACAATTTTATAAATGATAAATTGTTCTTAAATTCGATTAGAAATGACAAATTAACTTTGATTGTGCGGCAAGTACTCGTATGTGTGAGCATGTGTTCTTGCGCAAGCGGTCAATCATTTATTTAGGCGACCTTTGTAAATGTTTTACATACTTATTTTACGTTATTTATTTAATATCTCATTTATATCAAATATTAAAGTACGTGCGTTCATCTGTCTTGTTAATATTTTTATTTTAAAATAAAAAAAAAAAAATTTAAAAAAAATTGTATGAAACTTTTACCCCGCTGTTGGATTGTGTTTATAAAATGTTTGCTCAATACAACAGAAACAACTTTGTTGTCGTTGTATTGGTTGTCGGTGGAAAACATTTGTATTCTACAAAAAGAAACATTTTGGAAAGTACAATATTTTTTTAAAAAATAAAGAACGTGCTATTTTTCGAATGTTTACACCCTACACGCAGCATGGGGTTTCTACAATAATTTCGTTTAAATTTCATCAGTCAGTCGTAAATGTATTTTTACAAAATAATTTTACGTCAATCAGGTCATGGAAAGTTTTGTCTAGAGATTTATAATTTCAAATGTGAAGAGCCTCCATTACATTTCACATGCAGGAAATAGACAATGTTATTAAAGGTATTCTTTCTTTACATGCGATTCTCTACGAAAATATTTATAAGAGTTTAAGAATAATAAAAACAATATTGATCTAAACTTATTTAATTAAATTTAAAATTAAAATGCGAGTTTCAATTCTCAAATTCATTATCAAATGCCGGCGAAACCCGGCACAAGTGTAGTACTGTGCAATCTGTGCTTGTGTTAGTTGCACGGTAAATTGCAATTTTTACAGTTTGTAAAAATGAACTCCTGAGAGCTCCTAAGAAGCACATACGAATCGAGCGGACATTAGCAATCATTAAGTTTATCAGAGAAATAAAAATTAAATTAATTAAATTTAGAAAGGGTATACTGAAAAAGCCTTTATAGGTAAATTGCATGTGCTGCTACTACTTTTCCAATGTAAATTTCAGAAAAAGTTTATTAAGTTTGTTATCTGAAATCCTGCTCATAATGTTTCATTGAACTTGCACACATGCACACATTCCTACATACATACATTTGTTTGTTTGTACATGCCTGTGCGAAGCTTTAAAGTACAACTTTGAAAATAATATGAAGAACAATGAATGCAGTGCCACAAATCTGGTTTTTGCTCTGTCTGCTTCCGATTTTGAATTGATGTGATTCTGTAATTACATGTGGCTGTATATACATACGTGTGTATGTGTGTATTTCAGCATCCAAACGAAATGGCAAAAAAATTTAAATTAAAAACACGTTTATAAACAGAATATTCATTTTTAATGGAAAATTTCCTTAATTCTTTTTACAAAAAGAAACGATAAAGACTTCGTATGCATGTGTGTGTGTGCAGTAAAATGCTTACTGAGTAAAAAACAAGTAAAAGTGCTATATTCGACTGTGCCGAATCTTCTATACCCTTCTCCATGGATATGTTCTCTCAAAAAATAAGCAACATAAAGAAGAACTTAAAAACGTACCCATATCGTCATAGTATTACTTCGTGAGGAGGTGTTCACCGATTACTACTTTTTAAGATTACCTTTCTTTCTCTTTCTGCTGCTCTCTGCAGCGCTAGGAATTCCTTGCGACGCCACCCTCCAAATTCAAGATCTCCATTGATAACAGCTCCACGGAGGCTCTCATGGCTCCATATCGCAGGCAATCGAAACACAATAGCTATATATAGTTGGAGAAATTTTTGCAACACTGTGTGCATGCATGTACAAAAATGCTTAAGAAAACTATGATGGCAAAAAAACACTTCATATGCCAGAATACTATACAATCGTATTGCAAACACATAAAAGTATACACAAACAAAACCACCACCAAATGAATTTGCGTTTGCTACAGCAAAAACAAAAAACAAAAACAAAAACAAAAATTTTCTATTCATATACATAAGCATCCCGCCACGGATCCCCAGTGGCTCCGTTGCTTTACAAATATACTCAAAAAAAAAAAAAATATAGCACATATGTCGTTCAAAAAGGGTAAAATTAAGAAAAAATAGTCGTTTATCTACCCAACTTTATAGTGAAATTTTAATAGCAAGTTTGGCTGCAAACGTAGACGTGCTTGTCAATACACATGCTCTTGGTTTGTTACTCAGCGTGGATTTTTTGCATTTTCTTCATATAAATATATGAAATTATTTTTTGGCTATATTTTTTTTATCGGCCGATTTTGCTTTTTTTTATAAGTGGTACTTTTGAAAGAAATTAGAACAGATAGGTAAAAAAATTTTTGATTTTAGACAAAATTTAAGGTCAATTTTGAGCGCAACAAAATTACCGGAAGGAAATGAGGACAGACAGACAGACAGACAGACAGACAGACGGACAGACGAAATACTCCCCTTCTTATAACGATCCAGAATATATATACTTTATATGGTCGGAAATCAATATTTATTGAAATTGCATCCCCTATATCAAACTTATTTATACCCTTCCATCCTTTTTGGAGAAGGGTATAAAAAACATAATGTGGCTTTAAAATAGAATCAATCAATTATAATAAATAAATGTCAAAGACGAGTAAATCAGTAACGAGTAACTGGTTCACTCATGTGAGAGTAAAGGAAAGCCTAACGAGATAAGGAAAGCCACTCGCTGTAAGAAATGAAAAGTATTTATAAAATAAATATATCAAGCATTTATGAATAATTTGATTTATTTTTATTTCTTACGATTTCCTTTCAGAAAAAAAATATATAATAACTATATAAAATAAATATATAATAAAGACAGAAAAAAAAATATTATACGAAAGATGTAACATGAAGACACTTATCGCCAGACACTTCATGGCACAGTGTACCATTTCAGACTCTTTAACATTTAATTTCATGTCTGTTAGTTAACACACGTCTTTACTGTGTGTGTGTCATGTTTAATTTTGCCAATAATTACAAACTGCTTGTCAGGCAAATCTCTTTCATTCCATCCTGTACAATATTTGGGGTTTTTGGTTACAAAAGCCGTGTACTCGGTTCAGTGGCAGCAAACCGCATGCGCTCGATCTACATTATGCCAATGTGGTAATAAGTAAAGTTCAATAATTTGCATAATATTTTGACATGAAATTAATGATCACCGTCAGCAAGAATGGCATAAAGAAATATTTTTATGTTTGCACATGTTCGTATTCGTATCTGTGTGTGCAGTTATAAATGTTGATAAAAAATATTTAAATTACATATTTTATTTGTTTAAAATATACAATAGTAAAAATATGTGTCTATTCGGCTATAAATCGAGATTGTAATTTAAAGAGAACAAAAGCAAACTGCAATAAAATCTACAGTGATTGTGGATCAGCATGACTTGTGATTATCATTCATTAATGCTCTCTGAAAGTTAAAACAAATTATTTTAATTTTTTATTATCAAATTTAATTGCGTGATCTTGATTTTAACATAAAAAGTAATTCGAGCCAAAACAAGTTAATCACACTGCAAAGAGAAGTCTTAACGCACGTAGGTCGTTGCCAGTTAATAAAATTAACCTTCTTGGCTGGCGTGTTGCGAGTATGTTTGTTCCCATTTTGGCAAGGTTTTGTTTAAATTAAATTTAAAATAAATTTTAATATTGAAATTTAAATTTTATAACCAAGAAATGTATTAAATACAAATACTAAATAAAGTCCAGAAGCAAATACAGTAGAAGCAGCCACTGGATTATAAATTCTAGTGCTTACACTGCATGAGACAAATAAATGAATATATTGGGTGTATCCTCTTGAGGCGGAGATCTTTATATCAGCAACTACATTTGCAGTGGCATTACATATATAAGCGTCGAAGGAAGGTTAAAGAAACTACTAAGAAATTCTAAATGCTAAAATTCCAAATGAGAAATGAATATTTTATTTTGTAAAATAAAGGGCACGAGTACTCCTGCAGTGGATTCCCAAAAACTAATATTTAATATTTCAGTACACCTCTACCGTAATGGGTCTTACGAGAAGTGGAGATTTATCCAACTGCCAATGACAGATAAATGGGAAGGAATCCTACTAAAATTAAAGTTAAGTTCTTAAAGTTAAAGTTCTTAGTTAAAGTTAAAGTTCAGCTCAAATGCAAAAATAAAGAAGGAAGAGAGAACAACGAAAAACAACTGCAATTCAATGTTTTTTTTTATATTCGCTGCGCCTAAAAAATTCATTTTAGCACACATTGCCAATTATACTACGCTACGGAGCGTAGTAATTTTTTTTTTTTTTTTATAATTGTGATAATTAATAAATGGGTATACCGCATAATGTTTCATGCTGACTTCACGTAGTTCTTAAAAATAACTGACCGAGGAAGCATTGTTATGATTTCATTTAAAAACATGAAAAATAAAATAATTTTGGAAATAAATACGCAGTATCTTTTCGAAATGAATACAATTTACAAATTGCTAAAGTTATTAGTTAAAGCGAATACCCCTACTATTTTCCGTATAGACACAGTAGTTTATTTATAAGACTTAACAACATCAACGTAATGCAATTAATTACTTTTATTATGTTTTATTTTAATACAAATTTCTCCGCCTCTAGAAAACACACGGTTTATACGTGCACAGACATGCGTCCTTGTCTTTGTCACTTTTACGTTCTACAAATAGTGATTGTGCAAACTTTTACAATTTTACAAGATTGGTTAAATAAAAGTAAAGACCTTTACGATCTGATGACTAACTAAATTTTGAAAAATATGTACATAAGTTGTAATGTATAAATGTATGTATCTATGCATGTGTGCATGTGTATAAAAAAGCTTAATAATAAGCTTACTATTACAATTAACAGCTGATGATGGCAACCTTGAACTTAAATTAGAAGCAAATAATGAGACAGCCGGATTATTATAATTGATTATTATAATATAATACATATATATATATATATATATATATGTATCAGATGATGTGTATAGTGTGTGTTACAGTGGTCATAACAAATTTAATTAAATTTGTTTTAATTACCGTTTTTAAAGATTTTTTATATTCATTAAACTACAAAAAAAAAACTTCTGTACATACATATATCATATAATATCTATATTATACAAATTCTACTCCACTGCGACATAAGCAAAGCGAAAAAGAAACAAAAAAAAATTATATATACATTTTTTTCTGTCAAGGTAATTAAGCCAAAATTAAGCAGATATTGAAAAATTAAAATATAAATTAAGCTTTTATTCAAATGTGTGCTTAAAAGATGCATCATTTTGCTATAATTTAAATGAGGAAATGAAATTAAACACGATGCAAAATATTTTCTCATCCTTTGTTGGTGTTGTTGTTGTTGTTGCTGTTTGCTTTTTCTCCCTTTGTTTTTTGCACAATTTGAAAAAACAAATAAATTTAGCAATTTGGAAGATTTAATAGACGTCATTAAAATGGCATCGTTTAATCAATTAAATTTAAATAAAAAAAAAAACAAAAAAAAATTTAAAATTAACTTATTAAAAATGGTTATTTTATTATTATTTTTTAAGATGAATATTTCAACTTTTTAATGGTTGCTGACTGACGAATGGCCAACAACATTCAGCATTTTTTAAAGAAAGTTGTAGTTGTTAATGGCCGGCTTCTCATTTACTTGACATGTCATTTATTTCTATACAATAAATACATTCGTGTAATCTTAATGTAGAATAATTATAATTTTAAAATATTTTCTTTGCCAATTTTAATAATTTTTTTTTTCAAACTAATTTTTGGAATTGATGACACATCGGCGATATTGAACTTATTTCCAGTTAGTGCTTTTAGTTTAAATATCCCCCTTGATCTCGAAATGCAAATAACATATCGAGCTGTGCGGGTAAATTACATTCTATCGAAAGTTGCATCATCAAAAGTATTTTGTAGATTGTATTCTGGCATGAAATTATTCATGATTCATTCAAGAGAGACCAGCCTTTTGCATTCATTGAAAATAAATGTAACTAAAAATGTTATAAGTAATAAATTTCAATAATAATACAAGAATTAAATAGTTAAAGTGTTATTTAAGCAAAGCCCTGTGCACACTTGCACTGAATACAAATCGTTAATTTTATTTGGGTCTAAAACAAATACGATGTTATCTTTATTATTGAATTCAATTAAAAAGCTCGCAGTTTTTTTAAAAAAAAAGTTTCCGCGCTTTAACAGATGTGCAAGAATGAATAGCACAAATACAGCTTGCAACATTTGTAGCTAAAACTCATTAAAAATTGTGCAATATGTGATGGAAGTTATTCTTCAATATGAACGCGAGAAAATACAAAGTAAGGAAATCTGACAGCATACCTGTTGTTTATAGCAAAATTTGCTTGCATTACAACTTACAATTCTCATTTACTTCTTGATATTAAAAATTCTTTAAAATTGATAAATAATTCACTACTTAATAAATATCATACACCTTTAAAGGATTTAAACCTATTAATCCCAGAAGTTTGAGAGGTGTGCAAAAAACTTTTATTAGTTTCAATTCATTTTATTAATTAAAATATCTAAATGTTAAAAGAAATTTTTATACATTAGAATCGTAGTATATTAGAACGTCGGCTCCAACATACCTACTGGAAAAAATAGTCTTTCTATTATTACCTTGTGAAAATTTATAACTAATGAAATAATCTCATTGCAAAACTACATTGAACAAACAAACTTATGTAAATAGTTATGGAATGGAAAAATTTTCAGAAAAAATTCAGCAGACATTTTGAACTAATATTTTGTTTTAGCATAAACTGCGGCCGGGACTTATAAATAAAAATAAATTTTTGACATAGAAGAATGCATAAATAATAACGAGAATTATTAAACAGTTTTATTTAATAGTTGTAGTCTTAGTTTTGCTGATGTGGTACAATTTATCTACAAAAAAGGGTATTATTATTTTTTGAATAAAAACAAATGGTTTGCAGATTTGTGGACACGCCAGATGTCAACTGGCAATGAAATGCTATTTAATTAATAATTACGCGATATAATCACATCCTGCACAGTGTTTAAGGAATATTGATTTTACTTAGACTTTTGACATTATACATTATCTTAACGCTGAAAAGCGTCCAAAGTATAAAAACTATCTCGTAGTACGAAGTAAAAAGTTGCTTGTTATCAGACTAGGAAAAAAGGATCCAATTAATGCGCTGAAACGGTACCTATTAATTTATGGGGGCAACATTTAGTCCAAATCACCTTAAAGCAATAGGAATTAAATAGTTTTGTACCATTGAAACAATGAATTTGAAATTGTTATATATCAATGTGAAAAACTATTCAAGTTATGTGATCACCATATTTAAATTCAGTGAAAACACCGCAAAAAATTAATGTGGTGTCCCTCTTAATTTTCAATGGGACATTTCACAAGATATTTCCTAGAAGATGTAATACTATTCCAATAGTTTACATTTTTTAATTAATTTTTAGACACGTTAAAGCCATTGATTAGTGCAATCATATCAAGTTTCAATATCAATTCGAAGCAATATTGAACTGACGTGGCCGCCATATAAGAAGTCCTTTAAAATACAGTTATAAATTAAAGCTGCTACTAAGCTGAGTTTGTGTGTTTGTGCTTAGTCATATAGCATAACATCGTTCTTATATACCAAATAAATTTTTTATAAATATAACAATTTTTTAAGTTAATAAATATTTGTTGGATTAAATGATTGCAATTTTTAAAAATTCCAGGTACCAACTGAATGCTGTTTTACAGCACTTAAAATTATATGAAAATCCTATTGAAACAATAGTGGCTTCAATAGTACTTTGCTGAATTTTAGAATGACTTTCTCATTATTTTTAAACGACATCCATAAGTTTCTAATGCGGTTTGCCGGATTGAGTCAATACGGTATTCTTTAAATATAATAGTACATTCGTACATACTATTAAAGACTAATACGTTGTACTATTAATTAAAACTATATTAGTATTAAAATAGAATAGTAGTTTGAATATTCTTAATTTAAATTGATCTATACGATTGACTAAAAAGAATAGTAAAAAACTATTAAAATAATCATTTGTAGTATTAATTCCATAGGATACTTTTCCGAGTGCATTTGCGACACTTTCCTCCGATATTACAATTCTATTAAGCTTCAACTAAATGCGTGCATTGCGATTACTACTTTCAATCGTGAATAATTCTACACCCATAAATCGGAGTTAATATTTCGTTTCAGCTTTAGCAAAAAAAAAATTAAAATATTTAAAAACTTTTTTTAATTTATTTCTATTTTTTTCCAGATTGAACTGATTGTTAGATTTAAACTCTCAAATAATCAACTGACTAATTTTTTATGTAAACACTCTAATTAATTATTTTTATTATGATATATGTTTATTTTTAAACGTTATTTAGCAGTTAATTATTTATTGCAAATCTAAAAGAATAGCAAAAGTCATCAATATATTGTCTACTTAATATACAATATTATTTAATATTAATGATAAATTTGTTGGCAATCGCTAAAGCGCATTTTTCTTTCTACAAAATCTCCATAGAAATATAATTAATACAAAAAACCATAAATATTTATCGTCATATTTCACTAATTTTTATTAGATTTATGATTTCCTTTAGAATTCCACAGTATGAAATTGTTTAGCAGCTGGCAGCGGTTTGCATTTTTATTTTTTAAATCAATCTAATAATTTTATATAATAAAAATTTACAAGTTGAATTGTTTTAGCCGTTGCAGGCAGATACATATGTGGCCATTACCGTCATTAAATATTATTTCCGTTTTTCTTTTAATTTTTGTAAATAGTTTACAATTGCTGGCATTAGTTTTAAACTCTAATTTTTAAATTATTATAATCATTTTTCATTGCTTCGTGACACATTCAAGGAGCGATCACTTACGAGTACTTTTCGGCTTCAATTAAACCACAAGTAATGCTTAACCGAAATGGTAGCAACTGCACTAATACCAAATGCAATTACTTTTAATTACTATTGCACCAATAATAATTACAATGGCGAGTTAAATGTTAAACACATAATTACAATTGGCCAACTAAAAAACGCTTTGAAAACTCACGCCGTCAATATTAAATTGAATTTTACTGGTTGTATTTTGCCGTGCTTAAATGTGGTAAAGCAGAGCTACAAAAGAATTACTATTATTTCTTCAAAATATTTAAAAAAAAAAAACAAATAAATAATTAAACAAAAATTATAAAAAATTCTTTTGAAAAAAATCTCTAGAAAACATAAAAGTTAATTTGCAAGTTGAAAATTAATTTACTCGCAAGCAGAGATCTATTAAATTAGCAGAAACGTTTAAAGTGTTTGTCATTCGCCGCAATCTTCTAAACTTCTAAGTTTGTCTGTTTGTGCCGCCGGCAGCGACATCTGCTTCTTGGATTTTCTTGAAATCTTGTAGCCAGTGGATGGCACGCAGTCTACAACAAAATGTAGTATACTTTTCAGGGACTTTTTTCTCTTGCAATGTAACTTTTATAGCATCCAATGGAAACGCCATAAAATTACTACTTTGGTACCTTTTCCTTTTCTTACATGGCTTACACTTTCTATTCGCTTTTGCTTTTGGTACTTTCTTGGTGTGTGATGTCGCAAACAAAAGTTAGTGGAGTGGCGATGTCTGTATGGTAACATTATTATAAATTAGTTAACAAATACTTTGCATAGGTATAATCCTCCCCTCAAAAAAAAATTTCCCTTAGTATGAAAAGCATATATGTATATACATATACATATATACATATATGTACATATTTACATAATTAATATATACAAAACTTTTAAATTTCTCATCCAGCATCAGGTGCTCCAAATGAAAGAGATGGCCGTTTGGCATCAACTAACTTACAAAGAAACTTATTAAACAATAAGCATACATATATGTATATATATACATACATACATGTGCATACAGACAAAAGAAATATATTTAACTAATTATAAGTGTTGTTAATTATGAGACCGGTTTCATTAGTTGGCATTTCATTGTCCAATTTCTCTTTAATATTGATAGAAGTTTAAAGGAACAGTCACGCAATAACTTTAAGAATTGCATCATTTTGAAAATAAACAAAAAAATTAATTAGAAATAAATAATTACAGTATTTACATATTTGAAATAATTAAAACCAAAATGAAAGTGCAAAATATGCTTTTTACTACACTTTGTACACAAGTACGAGGGTCATTATTAAGTCCCTTCATAAGAAACTTTAAACTATTCTCGTATAAGGTTGTACGACTTTAACATGTGTGTGTGTTTGTGTGTGTACAGGCTAAACGTCAAATTTGATACACATTTTAACACCTACAATTCTTATAGAAATGCACACAAGTGCATATTTATGCACTTAAAAGCACAATTGCATGTACGAGTATGCTTTTCAACCAAAGCATGCTTGTCTAGGCAGTCAAGATGGCCGGTCATGTGACACTTAAAATACATCTATATGAAATAGGAAATAGGAAATTACCAATTTCTACCATAAAGCTTTCAATATCGTAAAAACCTCTTATGTAAAATTATTCAAATCTCAGTAGTATGCAATCAAGTGTGCCTTTACACTGTGTATTGTCACTAATTAAAATTATTATATGCATGTACGAGTAGATACTCGTATCTATTAATTCATGAGCAATGTAATTATTGACAATCGCGCAAAAAGTTAACACTTTATGGCAGACATGATTTAAAACAGTTAAACGAGTAGGAAAATGCATCAATGCTCCGCCAACCCCTACTTCATTAAAATCCACTGGCTTAGTTTAGATCAAATGAATTATAAATATCAAAAACAAAATTAATGTTAATTTTAAGTGTGAAGTTATAATTTATGTGAAATATCACTTTTAATAAAAATTAAACACGATCATGCACACAATGTTTCACAGGAAACTAACTGCGCTATAGAGCATAAGGATAGTCACGGGTCAAACCTTCCATTTAGATTTGTCGAAGACATTTGATGTGGCATGCCTCGTACATGTAGAGATTGCATCTAGTTGCGGGCGTACTGCAAGGCTCTTGCTTAGGGAAAGCCTTTTGAGTACATGCATTCATTCATACATACATATCTATATATACTACAACTGTATACGCCGACTAGATTGCCTTTTGGCCAACAGATGGCGGTTACAAAAAAAATGTTTACTGGCATGGGAAGGTGTTCCTGTTTATACATATGCGAGTGTTTGCAAAAGTGGGAAAGGAAAGTTGGTTCTCATTTGTTTCCTTATTGCAACTACACAAAGAAGAGCCGTTAGAAAAAAACCACCGATTTGTTTTATGAAATAATTGTTCAATGGAAACCAGTAGCGCATTATGCTAATCAATGATTCAGTAATGTTTCAAAATGCAAGTAATTAAAACTGCAATTACTTGCGTGCAATGGCGAAATTGCATTGGTGTTTGAATATTTTGTTGCAAAACTTGAAAATATATAATAGATTCACAGCTAAGACTATACATAATTGTGTGCAGATGTGTGTGCATGTACACATAGGGATGTGTATGTGTTCGTGTGCATATAGCTTAATTTTTAGTTCTTTAATTAATAAGAAACGTTCTAGTAGAAATTATTATTATTATTAATTATTATTACTCGCAGGCGTTGAATAATGCCTTGGATGCTCTTTATAATTAATTAATCATGTTGCAAGTGTTATTAATTTAATTCAATTTTCTAATTTATTACTTGACATGTGATAATATAATTTATTAAAACATAAACTACATGTTTGGTGCTTTAAATTTATTTTTAATTTTGCCAATTAAAAATTTATATATTTTAGAAAAATATTTCTTGTTTTTTCTTGCAGTTACAAGAAAAGAACTGGAGAGGAAGAACTAAAAAGAAGAATGGGTACCATTGCAAAATTATCAATTGTTAAAGGCCAACAATTGGAAATTGTGCCCCGGCCTTTGCATAGAATTTTTGAAGAAAATCTAATGCATTACTCGCATAAAACAGCTTTGATTTACAATCAAGAGAAGAATTTTGATTTGCAGACTCCGAGACAGACAACATACCTGGGCTTGAATCAAAGAGGCAATCAGTGTGCACGTCTTTTGGTGCGTGAAGCCACACAACGTTTTGCCCAAAGGAACTCTGATGGTGATTTTATTGTGGCCGTTTGTATGCAACCGTCAGATGCTTTGGTGACAACGCTACTGGCCATTTGGAAAGCGGGAGCTTCATATTTGCCATTAGATCCGACGTTCCCGGTTAATCGCATTCAACATATTTTAAAGGAATCATCTCCAATTATGATAATACATGATGATGATGTGGAAAAGTCTCGTTTTGGCGCTGTACCCACTTTAACTATGTCGGAATTAAGTATTAATTCGGCACAATTGAATGACGAGAATCTTAGATGTGAGGAAATGTTAGGCAATGGAGAAACACATTTGGCAATTGTTCTGTATACTTCGGGCAGTACCGGAATACCAAAGGGCGTCCGTCTGCCACATGATGTCATATTGAATCGTTTGCAATGGCAATGGACCAAATTTCCCTACACAAGCACCGAAACGGTGGGGGTATTTAAAACAGCTCTGACGTTTGTTGATTCAGTGGCCGAACTGTGGGGTCCCCTTCTATGTGGTAAGTAATAGAAGTGCCACTAAGTCGTTGGTGCAGAAAGAGATTTCGAATATACTGCCATGTCCATTCCTCCAATCGTTGTCCATAGCAAAACCAATTTTTTATTGCAAATACAAACTGATGTTATAAAGATTCTGTACGCACATACAATTTTTTACCATTCTGTAGTATTCTGTAATTAAATTAATCCCTATTTTATTTCAGGACTTGCAATTCTTGTTGTGCCAAAAGCCATTACAAAAGACCCCGAACGTTTGGTGGAAATATTAGAAAAATATAAAATACGCCGTTTGGTACTCGTTCCAACGTTATTGCGTTCTCTACTGATGTACCTTAAACTAGATGGAGGCAACATGCAAAAAGCAGCTGTAACTCCAGAGAGTAAACTTTTATTTAACCTAAAAATTTGGGTCTGCTCCGGTGAGCCATTGCCCGTTGCTTTGGCAATGCACTTCTATGACTATTTCGAAGAAGGCACTCACACTCTTTATAATTTTTATGGCTCAACTGAAGTGATGGGCGATGTGACCTATTTTACTTGTGAGAGCAAGAAGAAACTGCAACACTTTGATCGTGTTCCGATTGGTGTGCCAGTAACCAACACTGTGATATATCTATTGGATTCGGACTATAGACCAGTTAAGAATGGTGAAATAGGCGAAATATATGTGTCTGGCTTAAATTTGGCTGGTGGTTACGTAAGTGGCCGAGATCCCGAGAAGTTTTTGGAAAATCCCTTGGCTGTTGAACTAAGTAAGTGGCAGCATAAGTAAGAATTTTTTTATTTAGTATTGCGGTCAACTATCAATATGTTTATAATCGCTGTAACTTAATAACTATTTAAAAATTGATTCACTTCATTATTGAAATATTTTTAATTGAATATGCAAATCTTCGGCATTCTTTGACATTCGTGGAATCTAATTTTTCGTAATAAACAGCAATGATATATCTGGTATAGGTATAGCTTAATACGAGTTAACGTTTTGGAATAACATATTATACATTAATTAAACTGATTCTAAAATGCCATCTAGTAACCGTAGCAGTCAAACCAATCCTTTCCAATCCAATCTGTCCTCGAATAAGACTATTTCAATTTGTATTTTCTTTTCTAATGACATTCTTTCAGAATATTCCCGCATTTACCGCACTGGCGACTATGGCTCACTTTATGACGGTTTTGTTATGTACGAGGGGCGTACCGACTCTCAAATAAAAATACGAGGCCATCGTGTAGATCTCTCCGAAGTAGAAAAAAATGTATCCGAGCTGCCAGAAGTGGAGAAGGCCATAGTTTTATGTTATCATGCCGGTTTAGTAGATCAAGCCCTACTGGCTTTTGTTAAATTACGTGATGAAACTTCACTTTTAACTGAATTGCAAATAGAAGTCAAATTAAAGGACAAATTGGCCGATTATATGATACCACAAGTTGTACTAATCGAACAAGTGCCGCTGCTAGTCAATGGGAAAGTTGATCGTCAGTCCTTGTTGAAACTTTATGAAACAGCCAACAACAACGAAGGTGATTCCAGCATTGTCTTAGATTTTGACTACTCCCAAATACCCGATGAACTAAGAGCAGTGGCTGAGGATTTATTCGAGACAGTAGGAAGTGTTATTGGCCGTTCGACTAGAGCCACCTTGGCTCCTCACAGCAATTTCTATGAATTGGGTGGCAATTCATTGAATTCAATCTACACCGTGACTCTGCTAAGGGAAAAGGGTTACAGCATTGGCATATCGGAATTTATAACTGCCAAAAATTTAGGTGAAATATTACAGAGCATGACGAAAGATCGGGAGATAAACATGGTGGAAGACACCGAAGTGTGGATAAGTGCTTGCCCTCACTTGGACTTGGAAGCTATACCGCTGCAATATTCACATAAAGATGATGTCATACAGTAAGTATACACGCGTTCTGGAAAATAGATGCTGAAAAATATAACGTTTTCGTGTACAAAAACTTGCAGAATTATTGTGGACAGTTTTTATGGGAAAGCTGATTTGGAGTACTGGCTTAAACCAGACATTTTGCGCACAGATTACAGTGACTTAATTTCGGTATATTTCATTAGTACTACCACTTTCCGCCACATTTTATATATCACAACTTTTATATTTTAGGATATTTGGAACGATTTAGTTGAAAAGGATTTAAGTTTTGTTATATACGACCGAAATACCGAGAGGATTATTGCCACTTCTTTAAATTTTGATGCCCGAAATGAACCCGAAGTCGATGTAAAATCAAAACTTATTATCGTATTCGAATTTTTGGAATATGTTGAAGGACCCATTAGGTAATCAACATGATTTATTAATACATTTTAAATTCTTACAATACAAACCAATTCTAAATTACAGGGATAATTATTTACCACAGGGCTTGAACAAAATATTGCACTCATTTATGATGGGCACGCATGCTGATCTGAACTCTCAAGAAAATATTGCATGCATGCATTTTATGGAACATGAAGTTTTAAAATTGGCGAAATCCAAGGAATTTGCTGGCATTTTAACCACTAACACCAGTCCATTGACACAGGTGTGGAAATACTGTTCTTATTAAAAACTTGACCAAAATCATTAATCGAATGCCCTTTCCTTTTCAGCAACTGGGCAATGATGTCTACAACTATAAGACCCTCCTGGACTACCAGGTCAATGAATATGTTTACAACGATGGCAGCCTTCCCTTTGGCAAAGCTCCTAATTCTCAGCGGGCCATTGTGCATTGGAAGGAAGTGACCCCCTAAAAACGCAATCTGTTTTCCTTAAATCATCGTTCAGTATTTAACAGTTAATAACAATTATCTCTTAGAGAAACTTCTTTAGAATCTCATCATTACAAATTGAAAGCGAAAAACCCACACATTCACATGCCAACAGAACCAACCTTTTGCACGTACGAGCATGTATTTAATTCACAATTGACTAAGAAGAGTACCTGTGTAACATTTCGATAAAGCGTTGCTTTTTGTAAAACATTTCTCATATATTTTTTAAAGTTTATTCTTTTTATTTTAGGTTATTAGATTAGCATTGATTTTTGATGTTAATTAGATTTTAAGTGTATCATAGACAGCTCTGAAATTCAATCTATGAATGTATGACTTTCGGTAGTATTTAAGATTGATTTTAGTTCAAATAATAAACAAATAATTTCGAATAAATTTCACAAAAATATAAAAACCCGGTGGAAAAATCTGCAGAAAAGTCTGCAGTTAAAATTTTTCATAAAATTGAAAATTAATGACACATCTGTTCAGAATTTTCTCAAAATTGTTCTGTCTGAAAATCTACAAAATCGGGTAATAAATAAAAGAAATAATGCCAAAAAATTCAGTATACAAAAATAGGTTGCAAGAAAACTGAGAAAGCTTTTTTGTTTTCTTTTGTAAGTTCCCCTCTCATTCTATATATGTGCACTATATCTGAAATCCTTATCAGATTTTTCAGGAACATAAACTCACAGTTGCTGCAAAAGCATCACGTTTTGTACCAAATTGTGTACTGAACTGAAAGCTTTTGACACTAAGAAAAGTTTGCACAAACTTACGAAGTAATTTAAATAAAATATGTAACTTAAAAATAACTTACCATTCTCCAGTATTCTGTAGTATAATTTTATATGTAGATGCAGCCATATCATTTGGTATTACAAAGGACACGCAAACATTCTTTCAGCTCGCAAAAAATCGTATTAAACTACAAAAAATAATAAGAAAATATAAAACATTTTAATCAAACATTACATTTTTTATATTGCACAATAATTATTTTTTTTATTTTTAAGTAACACTTAATTTGATTTGTATGAAAATATTGAATTTTGAGACTTGTTGCGGTTGTGAAAAAATCGCCGATTGGCGAATACGCAACCTGTTCGTTAGGGAAAAAATAAGCATTATTGTGAATGATATTATTGTGATAATATCAGAGGTAGATCTGCAATCTTATGCTGCGAATACACAAGCAAGCAAATAGGGTTTCAAAATCGTGGAAATATAAAGTTAAGAAACAGATGGATATTGGAAGCTAGAGATAGATATAGGTTGAGAAAGGAAGAAAGAAAGTAACTTCCAGAGCACAATGAAGTTATCTTTTCTAAGAATGACTAAGGAGTTGGTCGGAGTTAACTACATAAGTAAACGGATGTCTCGAAAGTACACAAAGTGAACGACAGTGCTTGCATCTATCAATGCATCGTCACGTTTAAGATAATTTTCGCTTATAGCGAATGTGTTTTTCACTGGAAATGTTTTCCCTTTAATTTATTTATATTAAAAAATCGTCAGATATCAAATTATATATAACTACAACTTTGGTTGTAACCCCAATATGATATTTATTGCCATGACGAGAAAACCTTCTGAGAAAATAAATAAAAATGTTAAAGTATTATTTGAAGCAAATGAAGAATTTACGTGCAAATATCGACTACAAAAAATAATTTAAACGCGAGTTCAGCTTAAAAAAATGGCGAATTCCATTAAAGGCTGACATCCAGAAGAAGGAATCATCGAATTACGCATCTTTTTTTATTTCTAGTTAAGTTTTTGCCATTTTATGGTATTTTCACGTTTAGAATTCAACTTCAGGAGGAATTCGAGGAGAAAGGAAGGAATGGACGGCTTAAAATCACCAAAATCGCAATTTTTTGTGTTTTTCGATTACTGGCAAATATATAAGAAATATACTCGTATTTTGAGACAAAAAATTGACTAGTAAAAGTAATATAAACGCCAGTTCAGCTTAAAAAAATGGCGAATTCCATTAAAGGCTGCATCCAGAAGAAGGGAATCATCGAATTACGCATCTTTTTTTATATCTAGTTAAGTTTTTGCCATTTTATAGTATTTTCACGTTTAGAATTCAACTTCAGGAGGAATTCGAGGAGAACGGAAGGAATTGGACGGCTTAAAATCACTAAGGTAGCTACCTTATAAAAATCGCAATTTTTTGTGTTTTTCAATTACTGGCAAATATATAAGATATATACTCGTATTTTGAGACAAAAAATTGACTAGTAAAAGTAATATAAACGCCAGTTCAGCTTAAAAAAATGGCGAATTCCATTAAAGGCTGACATCCAGAAAAAGGGAATCATCGAATTACGCATCTTTTTTTACTTTTAGTTAAGTTTTTGCCATTTTATGGTATTTTCACGTTTAGAATTCAACTTCAGGAGGAATTCGAGGAGAAAGGAAGGAATTGGACGGCTTAAAATCACTAAGGTAGCTACCTTATAAAAATCGCAATTTTTTGTGTTTTTCAATTACTGGCAAATATATAAGAAATATACTCGTATTTTGAGACAAAAAATTGACTAGTAAAAGTAATATAAACGCCAGTTCAGCTTAAAAAAATGGCGAATTCCATTAAAGGCTGACATCCAGAAAAAGGGAATCATCGAATTACGCATCTTTTTTTACACTTAGTTAAGTTTTTGCCATTTTATGGTATTTTCACGTTTAGAATTCAACTTCAGGAGGAATTCGAGGAGAAAGGAAGGAATTGGACGGCTTAAAATCACTAAGGTAGCTACCTTATAAAAATCGCAATTTTTTGTGTTTTTCAATTACTGGCAAATATATAAGAAATATACTCGTATTTTGAGACAAAAAATTGACTAGTAAAAGTAATATAAACGCCAGTTCAGCTTAAAAAAATGGGGAATTCCATTAAAGGCTGACATCCAGAAAAAGGGAATCATCGAATTACGCATCTTTTTTTACTTTTAGTTAAGTTTTTGCCATTTTATGGTATTTTCACGTTTAGAATTCAACTTCAGGAGGAATTCGAGGAGAAAGGAAGGAATTGGACGGCTTAAAATCACTAAGGTAGCTACCTTATAAAAATCGCAATTTTTTGTGTTTTTCAATTACTGGCAAATATATAAGAAATATACTCGTATTTTGAGACAAAAAATTGACTAGTAAAAGTAATATAAACGCCAGTTCAGCTTAAAAAAATGGCGAATTCCATTAAAGGCTGACATCCAGAAAAAGGGAATCATCGAATTACGCATCTTTTTTTACTTTTAGTTAAGTTTTTGCCATTTTATGGTATTTTCACGTTTAGAATTCAACTTCAGGAGGAATTCGAGGAGAAAGGAAGGAATTGGACGGCTTAAAATCACTAAGGTAGCTACCTTATAAAAATCGCAATTTTTTGTGTTTTTCAATTACTGGCAAATATATAAGAAATATACTCGTATTTTGAGACAAAAAATTGACTAGTAAAAGTAATATAAACGCCAGTTCAGCTTAAAAAAATGGCGAATTCCATTAAAGGCTGACATCCAGAAAAAGGGAATCATCGAATTACGCATCTTTTTTTACTTTTAGTTAAGTTTTTGCCATTTTATGGTATTTTCACGTTTAGAATTCAACTTCAGGAGGAATTCGAGGAGAAAGGAAGGAATTGGACGGCTTAAAATCACTAAGGTAGCTACCTTATAAAAATCGCAATTTTTTGTGTTTTTCAATTACTGGCAAATATATAAGAAATATACTCGTATTTTGAGACAAAAAATTGACTAGTAAAAGTAATATAAACGCCAGTTCAGCTTAAAAAAATGGCGAATTCCATTAAAGGCTGACATCCAGAAAAAGGGAATCATCGAATTACGCATCTTTTTTTACTTTTAGTTAAGTTTTTGCCATTTTATGGTATTTTCACGTTTAGAATTCAACTTCAGGAGGAATTCGAGGAGAAAGGAAGGAATTGGACGGCTTAAAATCACTAAGGTAGCTACCTTATAAAAATCGCAATTTTTTGTGTTTTTCAATTACTGGCAAATATATAAGAAATATACTCGTATTTTGAGACAAAAAATTGACTAGTAAAAGTAATATAAACGCCAGTTCAGCTTAAAAAAATGGCGAATTCCATTAAAGGCTGACATCCAGAAAAAGGGAATCATCGAATTACGCATCTTTTTTTACTTTTAGTTAAGTTTTTGCCATTTTATGGTATTTTCACGTTTAGAATTCAACTTCAGGAGGAATTCGAGGAGAAAGGAAGGAATTGGACGGCTTAAAATCACTAAGGTAGCTACCTTATAAAAATCGCAATTTTTTGTGTTTTTCAATTACTGGCAAATATATAAGAAATATACTCGTATTTTGAGACAAAAAATTGACTAGTAAAAGTAATATAAACGCCAGTTCAGCTTAAAAAAATGGCGAATTCCATTAAAGGCTGACATCCAGAAAAAGGGAATCATCGAATTACGCATCTTTTTTTACTTTTAGTTAAGTTTTTGCCATTTTATGGTATTTTCACGTTTAGAATTCAACTTCAGGAGGAATTCGAGGAGAAAGGAAGGAATTGGACGGCTTAAAATCACTAAGGTAGCTACCTTATAAAAATCGCAATTTTTTGTGTTTTTCAATTACTGGCAAATATATAAGAAATATACTCGTATTTTGAGACAAAAAATTGACTAGTAAAAGTAATATAAACGCCAGTTCAGCTTAAAAAAATGGGGAATTCCATTAAAGGCTGACATCCAGAAAAAGGGAATCATCGAATTACGCATCTTTTTTTACTTTTAGTTAAGTTTTTGCCATTTTATGGTATTTTCACGTTTAGAATTCAACTTCAGGAGGAATTCGAGGAGAAAGGAAGGAATTGGACGGCTTAAAATCACTAAGGTAGCTACCTTATAAAAATCGCAATTTTTTGTGTTTTTCAATTACTGGCAAATATATAAGAAATATACTCGTATTTTGAGACAAAAAATTGACTAGTAAAAGTAATATAAACGCCAGTTCAGCTTAAAAAAATGGCGAATTCCATTAAAGGCTGACATCCAGAAAAAGGGAATCATCGAATTACGCATCTTTTTTTACTTTTAGTTAAGTTTTTGCCATTTTATGGTATTTTCACGTTTAGAATTCAACTTCAGGAGGAATTCGAGGAGAAAGGAAGGAATTGGACGGCTTAAAATCACTAAGGTAGCTACCTTATAAAAATCGCAATTTTTTGTGTTTTTCAATTACTGGCAAATATATAAGAAATATACTCGTATTTTGAGACAAAAAATTGACTAGTAAAAGTAATATAAACGCCAGTTCAGCTTAAAAAAATGGGGAATTCCATTAAAGGCTGACATCCAGAAAAAGGGAATCATCGAATTACGCATCTTTTTTTACTTTTAGTTAAGTTTTTGCCATTTTATGGTATTTTCACGTTTAGAATTCAACTTCAGGAGGAATTCGAGGAGAAAGGAAGGAATTGGACGGCTTAAAATCACTAAGGTAGCTACCTTATAAAAATCGCAATTTTTTGTGTTTTTCAATTACTGGCAAATATATAAGAAATATACTCGTATTTTGAGACAAAAAATTGACTAGTAAAAGTAATATAAACGCCAGTTCAGCTTAAAAAAATGGCGAATTCCATTAAAGGCTGACATCCAGAAAAAGGGAATCATCGAATTACGCATCTTTTTTTACTTCTAATTAAGTTTTTGCCATTTTATGGTATTTTCACGTTTAGAATTCAACTTCAGGAGGAATTCGAGGAGAAAGGAAGGAATTGGACGGCTTAAAATCACTAAGGTAGCTACCTTATAAAAATCGCAATTTTTTGTGTTTTTCAATTACTGGCAAATATATAAGAAATATACTCGTATTTTGAGACAAAAAATTGACTAGTAAAAGTAATATAAACGCCAGTTCAGCTTAAAAAAATGGCGAATTCCATTAAAGGCTGACATCCAGAAAAAGGGAATCATCGAATTACGCATCTTTTTTTACTTCTAATTAAGTTTTTGCCATTTTATGGTATTTTCACGTTTAGAATTCAACTTCAGGAGGAATTCGAGGAGAAAGGAAGGAATTGGACGGCTTAAAATCACTAAGGTAGCTACCTTATAAAAATCGCAATTTTTTGTGTTTTTCAATTACTGGCAAATATATAAGAAATATACTCGTATTTTGAGACAAAAAATTGACTAGTAAAAGTAATATAAACGCCAGTTCAGCTTAAAAAAATGGCGAATTCCATTAAAGGCTGACATCCAGAAAAAGGGAATCATCGAATTACGCATCTTTTTTTACTTCTAATTAAGTTTTTGCCATTTTATGGTATTTTCACGTTTAGAATTCAACTTCAGGAGGAATTCGAGGAGAAAGGAAGGAATTGGACGGCTTAAAATCACTAAGGTAGCTACCTTATAAAAATCGCAATTTTTTGTGTTTTTCAATTACTGGCAAATATATAAGAAATATACTCGTATTTTGAGACAAAAAATTGACTAGTAAAAGTAATATAAACGCCAGTTCAGCTTAAAAAAATGGCGAATTCCATTAAAGGCTGACATCCAGAAAAAGGGAATCATCGAATTACGCATCTTTTTTTACTTTTAGTTAAGTTTTTGCCATTTTATGGTATTTTCACGTTTAGAATTCAACTTCAGGAGGAATTCGAGGAGAAAGGAAGGAATTGGACGGCTTAAAATCACTAAGGTAGCTACCTTATAAAAATCGCAATTTTTTGTGTTTTTCAATTACTGGCAAATATATAAGAAATATACTCGTATTTTGAGACAAAAAATTGACTAGTAAAAGTAATATAAACGCCAGTTCAGCTTAAAAAAATGGCGAATTCCATTCAAGGCTGCCATCCAGAAGAAGGGAATCATCGAATTACGCATCTTTTTTTACTTTTAGTTAAGTTTTTGCCATTTTATGGTATTTTCACGTTTAGAATTCAACTTCAGGAGGAATTCGAGGAGAAAGGAAGGAATTGGACGGCTTAAAATCACTAAGGTAGCTACCTTATAAAAATCGCAATTTTTTGTGTTTTTCAATTACTGGCAAATATATAAGAAATATACTCGTATTTTGAGACAAAAAATTGACTAGTAAAAGTAATATAAACGCCAGTTCAGCTTAAAAAAATGGCGAATTCCATTAAAGGCTGACATCCAGAAAAAGGGAATCATCGAATTACGCATCTTTTTTTACTTTTAGTTAAGTTTTTGCCATTTTATGGTATTTTCACGTTTAGAATTCAACTTCAGGAGGAATTCGAGGAGAAAGGAAGGAATTGGACGGCTTAAAATCACTAAGGTAGCTACCTTATAAAAATCGCAATTTTTTGTGTTTTTCAATTACTGGCAAATATATAAGAAATATACTCGTATTTTGAGACAAAAAATTGACTAGTAAAAGTAATATAAACGCCAGTTCAGCTTAAAAAAATGGCGAATTCCATTCAAGGCTGCCATCCAGAAGAAGGGAATCATCGAATTACGCATCTTTTTTTACTTTTAGTTAAGTTTTTGCCATTTTATGGTATTTTCACGTTTAGAATTCAACTTCAGGAGGAATTCGAGGAGAAAGGAAGGAATTGGACGGCTTAAAATCACTAAGGTAGCTACCTTATAAAAATCGCAATTTTTTGTGTTTTTCAATTACTGGCAAATATATAAGAAATATACTCGTATTTTGAGACAAAAAATTGACTAGTAAAAGTAATATAAACGCCAGTTCAGCTTAAAAAAATGGCGAATTCCATTAAAGGCTGACATCCAGAAAAAGGGAATCATCGAATTACGCATCTTTTTTTACTTTTAGTTAAGTTTTTGCCATTTTATGGTATTTTCACGTTTAGAATTCAACTTCAGGAGGAATTCGAGGAGAAAGGAAGGAATTGGACGGCTTAAAATCACTAAGGTAGCTACCTTATAAAAATCGCAATTTTTTGTGTTTTTCAATTACTGGCAAATATATAAGAAATATACTCGTATTTTGAGACAAAAAATTGACTAGTAAAAGTAATATAAACGCCAGTTCAGCTTAAAATAATGGCGAATTCCATTAAAGGCTGACATCCAGAAAAAGGGAATCATCGAATTACGCATCTTTTTTTACTTTTAGTTAAGTTTTTGCCATTTTATGGTATTTTCACGTTTAGAATTCAACTTCAGGAGGAATTCGAGGAGAAAGGAAGGAATTGGATGGCTTAAAATCACTAAGGTAGCTACCTTATAAAAATCGCAATTTTTTGTGTTTTTCAATTACTGGCAAATATATAAGAAATATACTCGTATTTTGAGACAAAAAATTGACTAGTAAAAGTAATATAAACGCCAGTTCAGCTTAAAAAAATGGCGAATTCCATTAAAGGCTGACATCCAGAAAAAGGGAATCATCGAATTACGCATCTTTTTTTACTTTTAGTTAAGTTTTTGCCATTTTATGGTATTTTCACGTTTAGAATTCAACTTCAGGAGGAATTCGAGGAGAAAGGGAGGAATTGGATGGCTTAAAATCACTAAGGTAGCTACCTTATAAAAATCGCAATTTTTTGTGTTTTTCAATTACTGGCAAATATATAAGAAATATACTCGTATTTTGAGACAAAAAATTGACTAGTAAAAGTAATATAAACGCCAGTTCAGCTTAAAAAAATGGCGAATTCAGTAGAAGGGAATCATCGAATTACGCAACTTCCCTACTTTTAGTCAAGTTTTCAGTATTTTAATGAATTTTCACGATTGGAATTCCACTAAAGGAGGAATTCCAGGAGAACGGGAGGTAATGAGCGGCAAAAAATTTTTGGAAATAATAGATCTTAGGTCCTGTGACGATACCTAATCACCAGATTCTGCTTTGACACCTGCCGACATCTCAGTACCGTGTTGTTGTCGGCGACGACACGGCGGTGAGAAACAAGCTGTTCACTCATGTTGCTTTTTTTTTTGTTGGATCAATGTTTTATTATCAATACTAAGAATTTGTAGTGAAAATTAATTAAAATGGTCATCTTCAAATATGATATAATAGCATTCTTTGAATTAGTGGAATCAAAACTCTGTATTTGGGATAAAGCTAATGAATACAATAAAAATACAATTCTGCGGGGCAAAATCTGGGAGAAAATATTTGCATTTATAGATGACGGATATGAAGAGGGTAACCCTCTAAATATCTCTAAATACGTCATTTTTATTTGATTTCATTTCGTGTGAATGAGTCGTTCGACTAAGATTGATGATGAAATAAGGCCTATAATCTGGAAGTACTTTGCAAAAATCAAGCCGGTATCGGTGCCGTGCTGGTGTCATTCCAGTGTCGGTGTCGGCTAATGTGAAAATACCCTATTTCTAAGCTGCTGTAAAGATGTAAAATTTTATTCGCTATGTTAACATTCACAGTACATGAGATTTAAGTTACAGAAATACAAAAGGATTTTTGTTAATTTCTATTGTTCATATAAAGCAGCGGGAGAAAATATAGCACAGTTTTGTACGAAGTTTTCTCTAAAACATTAAATCGAACGAATGATTAGAAGTTATGGACAAAAATTATTCATTTGTATTAGAAAATTATGCAACAAAAATAGTCTATTTTTTGTAAAATCTAATATCGGATTTAGAAATATAACTATGAAATGAAGTTAAAAGACATTAAACAAAGTAAGTGAATAAGGGTGAAAAGTCAAAATTTTAAACGTTGCACACGTTATTTAACTGCTATATTTTTGGTCATTCTTCTTTCAATGAAAAAACATCAATCAACATCTTGTGAATTATTCTTACATACAGATTTGCGTAAATACTTAAGAGTATCATGTGGAGTTCTAAAGCTATTTTATAAATTCAATAAAATGCCAAAAAATTAAGTAAATGGAAAATGTTACACATTCTGGACCCACCAATAATTTTTTTTATTCTATAAATAAATGTGGTTATAATTCAATTTAGAAAGTGCACTACCTGAATAACAAGCTTAACAGAGCTATGTTATTGTGTTAGGAATCAGTTAAATCATGTGGTTTGTGTCCGGGGTGATAAATTTCGAATTTAACTTCGCACCATCTAATGTGGTGTACAAAAATAGCTAAAGGACATATTCAACAATCTTGAAATAACTGAAGTGGCTGTTTACCAGAAATAATTAATTCCAATACATTTTTAAAATTCTTCTGAATATTAATGATTGTAATCATTAGTGTAATTAACAATAACAATTAACTATTAGTTGATAGTTTATAGAAAATACTTACCATTTGCATGCTGCGTCCAAATTGGAGATACGTAAGCTGCTACTGTCATCAACCAAACACCAATTAGGCACGCTGATTTTTTTCATAAATCAAATCGAAAGTCACAGACAGATTCAAGGAAATTATCTAGTGCACATTAGTCTTTCGATGTTAAAAATTTTGTTCCTGCACATTTCCACTTCTTATTAGCCAATTAAACTTTTGCTTTCACTAACCTTTCCCATGATGAGTGTGGTATTTAATTACAAAAATGATTCAGGAACGCCATCAGCAATGCAAACAACTCGTAGCTGCTGGTAAAAATCATTATTGAATTGTTAGCAGTGTAACTGCTTTTATTGAAAACAAAAATGGGCACTGAGTTTAATAAGTTTGAAAAAAATAAAATCACTTTGGTTTTTCATTTCTATTATTTGTTTTAACATTTAAGCCAAATGGTTATTCTTTTTGTATTATTTTTATTATTATTTTTTATCATTATTATTACATAATTTAGTTTATTATATTATTTAAAACTCTCTCTCCTGGTTATTTTCATTTTTAATATTGATGCTTTTGATAATTTTACCAAAATTTTATTAAAACGGGCATCTTAGCTTTTTTTATAAATAAGTTTTGAGAGAACAAATAAATATACTATAGTTAGCTCATTTTTAATAAAAAAAAATTTTGATATCTGTATTTATCTATATATATTGCAAATTACGGTATTTAAGCACTAAAGAAAGCTAAAAAAAGAAAACGTAAAACAAAACGTTTTTGAAAGATCAGAAATTTAAAAAACAAAATTAAAAACTAATACGTTTTCTGGTGAAAATTAAGAAAAAAGGAGAATGTGAACGTGTATTTAAGATGGAACATTAACAAATTTTATATATGTATTTTTGATGTCTTATTACATATATCATTTATATATATATATAATTTTACTGAAAATATATATATATATAAATTTTAATATTTATATAAATCTAAGCATTATTAATAAACTACCACGATCTAATTTTAATTTTTTTTACTTAATTTCTGTTTTGTTTTGTACAGCTAAATTATTAATAAATGTTTTACATTATATTTATTATGTTTTCATTTCAATTATTTTCGCATAAAAAGAAACTTAAATTTAAAGTTGCAAAATAGCTATGAACTGATTATAAAGTTAGAAAAGAAAGAATTAAATTATTGTATTCTTCCATACATTCATGTTATGTACACATACATATTGCTCACCTCAATTGGAAAAGTCCTACCTCGCAATTCATTTATGTGCACATATTTTTGTATGTATGGTGTTTTTTTTTTTTTGTATTCATACGAATTATTCCAATACAACATGTCTCTATCCATTTACAGGATTTATTGCTGCATGATTAAAAAACTTAGAGTAAACTAAGGTACGGATGATATATATATATAATAATACATATAATATATGTATATATATATTGCGTTTTGATAACAAAATAACAGCAGAGACTGGTTATTAATCAAATTTAAGCAGAAGAGTTTTAAGAAATGAAAAAAATTCCATATTTAGTTGGGTTAAAGTTATTGTGTGTATAAATTACAAGACGGTTGACTGCATTGTGTGTTCCTCATGTGTTTACAATGACAAGTGAAATGCCAGTGAAGATGTTCAAGTATTCTAATTATGTGATGATAACGATGATTTTTACAAATAATGACGATTCGGTGCTGATCTGCCAACAGGTTGTGGTTCAGTAGTTTTTAAACGAATATTTTTAACGTGCGTATGGATTGTATAATTGGTTTTTTATTTCTGCATAAATGTATTGTGAGTTGTCTTAAGCGCTTTTTACTAAGCTTTCCCTTTGATGAGTGTGGTATTTAATTACAAAGATTTATATTTTCATTTTGTTTTAATAGTTATTATTTTCACTTCTTAAGATTGCGTTTTGATGTCGAAGGGCCCGTTGATGGAGCGGGCCTTATTCATTATATGACCACGGAATTTTGTGTTTGCACGACATTACTTGCTCCTCCGCTTCCGCTGCTTTCAACAGAACTTTGGCTACTTTGATCGAGACGTCTGTAATTTTGGAATGTTTTCCACTCGCCTGTATTATAATCCAAACGTATATGAGACTCAACTAAGCATAGTGCGGTTTGGCCATCTTCCTGCTGCACCTTCTCCTGCAATAACATTAGCCACAAACATTAAATTTGAAATTAATTTGTTTTGATAATATGCGAATAAATCTGATGAATGCGAATAAAATGTATTCTTTTAACATTATAAATGGAGAAATCGCTCATCGAATTTGAAAGAATTTTGGCAAACTTATAGATTAAAAATGGCTATATATATTTCTTTTAAAGGTGTGTGTTTCAGGGAAAATGGATTTTTTTTTTACTTTTCCCACGAATAACTTATTTTTTAAAAAATATACAATTTATGGTAACATTAAAATATCGGGTATTTCTTACAGCACAAAATTGGTGAAGAATGTGAATCTTTATATATATATATATATATATATATATATATATATATATATATATATATATTTGTATATTGCTGTGCAGTCTATTTTATGGGTTCAAAAACTTTATTTTTATACTTCTTGTCCTTTAAATAATTTTTATGCGTATAAAAATAGTGTGAACAATTACTTTTATAAACCGGATGGGATAGGGGGTAATACAATTTACATACAATAAGGCGTGTCAAATTACATAAAGGAGGAAAAAAGCGCAATTAATTAAAGTTTTTAATACAGCAAAAAAATTTATTGCATGTGCATTCTCAACACGAAAACTAAATAACCATTTAGCTTAACCATCACTTACCTCTGTTTCTCCCAATTTAATGACAATCACATTTTCTGAATTTGGCCGAGGATTTTCACGCAAACCAGCCATAAATCCCAAAATTAGAGCCTTATCAGGACGTGATACTCTATTTGCTTTACGAAACATTTCATGCGCTTTGTGGACATGTTCGTTCTAAAAATAGAATAAAAATGTATGTGATTAAATACGCAAATCGTTCAAATTGGCTAAAGTAAGGATGTTTTGGTTGTTTGATTGATGCTATTAATTAGCAAAACGAAAAACTACTTTTTTTAATTTATAAAAATATTGCTAAAGTTCTTTTTTCAATGTTTAATATATTCTTATTTTATTCTATTGGTTTTAAGATTTTTTTTAAAATTGTTTTTTAATTTCTTTATATCGTTACCGCTATAGAAAATATTAAAAATAATAATAAGGTTTAAATGAAAATGTAAAATGAAATAAATATTACGTCGCAAAAAACTAGGAAATATTTGCTTTTATTTTTTCTTAAAATTTTGTAGCAGCTCTTCACAAATCATAAATTTTGCATTACACGCTTAACGAAAAACTAAATGCATTATTTTTTGCGATCACGAAGTATAAAATGGTGTTTAATCAATTTAGATGTACTTATTAAAAGAAAAAAAAGATTAGGCTGCGAAAATTAATATTGGGAATTTAGCGTATTTTAACTTTTCAAGAAATGCATAATTACTTAATGAATTTAGATTGCAAAAGATTAGTTAATTAAGTGCGGTATTACTTTTATATCTGAATTTCAAATAATTAAATACATATATATATAAAAATGCATACCGATAACGACAACCCTTTACGTTGTGGCGCAGCTTGCGTTTGTTGCTGCGGCTGCTGCTGCTGAGGCATTTGTATAATATGGGTACGTTGTAATTGAACTTGTTGCGTACCCGATGTCGTTATACCACCTGTTGTCGCTATTAATCGCTGTGTTGCCGGTTTTTGCTGCAACACTATTTGCTGTGGACGTAATTGAGTTTGCTGTTGTATGGCTGGTTGTGTTACTATAGTACGTTGTATCTGAGTTTGCTGTTGCTGTTGAACTGGTGTTGTTTGAACTTGTACCAATTGCGGCTGTTGACCAGGTCTCTGAATTAATGTCAAGCCCCCATGTAATGTTGTTAGACCACTTTGTACGTTTGCCATCACCGGCCGTATAATAGTTTGTTGTGAAGGTTGCTAGAATATACAAAATAATAATAACATACCAAATATTTAAGCTCATCTGACTTACATTTGTTATTAGACTGGTAGTGGCCTGGGGTTGTTGCTGCACAATTAAATGCTGCTGTTGTGGTATTATGGTGGTTAAATGTTTTGCAGGCTGTGAACCTTGCTGTTGTTGCAATGTTATTGTTTGGGTTGGATGTTGTTGCATTGTGGTCGATGTGGTTGTCTTTACAAGTCCGGGAGGGCCAGCTGCAGTTGTCATGAGTGTCGTACCAGCTGTTCCGAGGGATTGTAAACCGCTGACATTACTAATGGGGATCTGTTGGTACACATCACCACCAATATTTCTTAAAATTACTCCTTTCGGTGTTAAAATTATAGTTTTATTCTTAACATTTGAGCTGCCACTTGCCGTTATGGACTGAGCCGGAGATGTACTGATATTGCCCGAAGTTGGCTGCATCAGAACTTGTGTCATTTTCGGTTGCTGCGTGGCGGTATTATTGGATACCAAGGTGTGCTGCTGTTGCTGCTGTTGCAATTGGGCTTGTATGTGCTGTTGTTGGGCCGCTTGGGAAGCAGGTTGTATGGTAACAGGCCGATTGGGCAGCTGAACATTTTGTATATTCAAAAGCGTTGGTTGCGTTGTATTAGTTGCGGAAGATGAGGCTAAAAGTGGCGGCGGATTAGCAGTACCTACACTAATTGTTTGCTGTTGAGGCTGCTGCTGCTGGCGAATCACCACCGAAGAAGTAGGCGAAGTTTTTAATAATATTTTCGTGGATGTTGGCGTTTGGGCTGAAGACGATGTTGTCTGGTACGAGGTTTGATGCTGACGATTTGGTGTGAATGTTGTTAATGTAGGTAGCGATTGCTGTTGCTGTGGCTGCTGTTGAGTTAATATATATTGTGTGGTTGTTGTAGTAGGTTGAGGCTGCGATTTTTGTTGTATTATTTGTGTTTTCTGTTGTTGATTAGAAGTCTGTTGCTGTTGTTGTTGTTGATGCTGCTTTTGAGCTCTTTTAGCAGGTTGTATGATGGTTTGTGAAATGATCACCGGTCCGCTATTAGTAGCATTCTTAAGTTGACTTAATGGCATAGACTTTATAGCCTGGGCAGTTTGTTGTGTGGCGTTTTGCGTTGTAGCCGTGGCCGTAGCCAACTGTTTTTGTCTTAAGGCAGCAGTTTGTGAAGGTGTTGAGGCCAATATCACCGGAGTTGAACTGTTAATTAAAATAGGTTGATGTTGTTGCGCCTGCTGTTGTTGTGGTTGCGGAAGTGGGTGGCCCAATTTTCCAGTTTTCGTCGATGTTATCTTCACGGATATATTATTAGGTAAGTTTGCTAATGGATTTGTTGATGCAGAATTGGTAGCAGGACGCATTGGCTGTTGTTGTGTTATAATAGTGCTTGGTTGATTAGTACTGCGTACCAATGGTTTTATCTCTAATTTTTCCATTTTAATTGGAGTTGTTGATGTATTCTGCTGACGCACTGTCAGTGTCTGCTTTTGCTGCTGAGATGACGTGCGTATAATAACGTGCTGTGTGGGTTGTTGTTGTTGCTGCTGATGATGTTGCTGCTGCTGTTGCTGTGATGTGCCCTTTGGAATCTGATGCAATGTCGGTATGGATTGTTGTTGTATAATAACACGTTGATGAGTAGTTTGAGGAATTTGTTGCTGTTGTTGCTGCTGTACGCGCGGGCCCACAGATTGTGTTTGCGTGTGTTGAGTTGTAGTTGGATGTTCAATCTTTTCAACCTTAATATTGGCGGGCACAAGTATTTCTTCACTCTCAATTTTAATTTCTTGCTTAATACGTTTGTGCACATGATTTAGATTATTATTGTTACTACTATTTGAATTCGTTTTTTGTTGTTGATGCAATTGTTTGATCTGTGAGGAAGATGATACCTCTGGTGATTGTGTGGTCATAATGGACTTTATCAAAGTCTGCGTATTAGGTTTCGTGTCTTCTATTTGTGAGTTACTCACACTTTCCATTATACTAGCCGAAGTATTTTGTGTGTAACTAAGTGATGGTGGCGCATATTCGGGTGTTACAGTTTGTTTCTCATCTTCCTTTACAACAGCTGGAGTTGAATTAATGACGGGTTTGATATCTTCTTTAGTGTCACACATTAGGAATTCCTCGTTATTTGTTTGATTAGATTCTGCTTTAATTTCAAAGTTGCTATTAGTCGAGATCGGTGTTATTGAAGCATTTGGCTCTTTGCCACTATTGTAGTTATTAGCAGGAGAAGTACTACCAGCTGCATTAGCTGCTGCGGCAGCTGCAGCCGCAGCTTTTTGCTCCTGCTTTCGAGCCTGCTCTTCGAGCTGCTGTTCGCGTTTTCGTTTCTTTGCGGCAGCATACCCTAAGGGCTGTTCAGACAATTCAATGAGTTTAATTCCTCCATCTTTGCGACCAGCTGGAGTACGACTTAAATTGGGGCGCTGCGCATTTGGCGCATTAATACTGGGGCTACGAAAGCCTGAAGTAGGTACTCTTGATGGTATACCCTTGAGAGGTGTTGTGTCCGTCATTTTTCTAGGCATACCCCGAGATCGTAATGGTATGGTGGGAGCTGAAGCTTTTTTTAATGAAGACTGTGCGTCAGCGGATTTGTGTAGAAGTTCTGTACGCAATGCAGTACTTTTTGGCTTGCGTTTAATTGTAAAATGTTTTACACTACTTGGTTGTTGGCCCACCTAAAAAAAATATTGAAAATATAATAACAAAAATATATATCTTTCAAACAGGATATTTAAAGCACAAAGGGGTAATTTTTCTTCTCTTTAGATTTCATACAAAACCGGCACTTCAATCGTTTATACTATTAGCGGAAAAAGGTACGACTTTATAAAAAATAAAATGTACAAAAAAGAGCGATAAAGGCAGTACTTACCACAGACACCAAAGCATTTTTATTAAGGTATTGACATTCTAATGGTAACATGCCTAAGTCACTATGCTTTGACACTAGTTTCCTCAAATCGTTAACCATGTCCGTAAAAATAGGGCGAGTGTCTTCATAATCCGATATCTCTGTATTGAGCGAGCTGGTAGCTGGAAAAGTTTTCATACTTTCGGCCAACATTGAAACCCACAATTCGGAATCTAGACCAGCAACCTCAATAACTTCTTCTAGTTCCGATTTCCACTAGAAATATAAATAGATTTTATTGTAAAAACAATTGTAAACACTTTATTGCACATAATATATATATATATATATATATATATATATATATATATATATATATTATATTATATATATACATATATATATACATACATAAACCAATTTGGTAAAATCTATATGGCGGGAAATGCAAAACGAGAATACCTTTCATATTTTTAATTTAAACAATTTTACATTGACATAACTTTCAATTATTAAACTATTAAAGAATTAATTGTTCGCGCTTTTATACATGAAAAATAAACAATTAAAAATTTGTTTAAGCACTGAACTTTTTATTTACAATTTTTACAACACAACACTTCTTTATTTGCTTTTCTTTTCTTCATTTCACCAACATTTTGTAATTTTTTGTTGTGATTTCATCGTGTGATGTTGGTAATTTGGTTTGAGTTGTGTGAGTATGTTTGTAGAGTTTTGAAAACGAAACTTGATTTTTTCACTATTTCACCAAATAAAAAAATTTACCTCTTCAACAAGACGTCGAGGAATATGGAAAAAACTTAATAGTAATTTCAATTTCACTTGAGTCTGAAGATCGGGAAAACATTCCTTTATGTTGCGCAATACTTCCTTATTCAATTGGGAGCATATTGAACCACTTATCCACGAATCATTTGATGTTCCGAGTTTATTATGCAGCCACAGTGATGTGTCGCTGTCTCGCGTCGTCATTTTCCCCTATTCTTTCTTGCAATCTTTCTTTTATACAATTTAATTAATGTGATTTATGTTAAAATGGCGTCTAGCGTCGCTAGTTTTAACTTTGTAAATGTAATTATTTGTAGAAAATTGTTTTATATTTTCCTTCTACTATTTGTTCGTCGTCTCTCTTTGCATGACGTTTTTTTATTTCATTTCTTTGACAAAGATAAGAATACTAGAGAAATTCAACACAATCGCGAATGGTTGGAAAAAATGTGCTAAATGTCATTAGAAGTTAAAAATAATAGTAAGTTTTACAAGTTGGCATCGCGAAACGAATGGTTTAGAAACGGCAGAAGACACACTTTAATCTGTCACCTTCAAGTCACAAATAACCTTGCAGCTACGTGTGCGTTACGAGTCTTGCCGCTAGGCTGTGCGTGTAGTTACGTTTATTTTGCACCTAACGTAAATATATTCGTTGTAACCGCAGATAAAACAGTATAGCTACTGTATGTGCTAACTTGACGAAGGAGAACTAAATTCCAAAAAGTGATATAACTAAAATTGAGGATGGAACTTTCCATCCCTGGTGGGAATTCTAATCAACACAAACCTGTGTCTAAGGCAGGCAAATTACTAATTGTAGCAACCGGTGGTGTGGGTATTGGTCTGTCAATTGTTTGTTATTCCTTTGTAGCTCCAGCTTTCCGTCGCATATGCCTACCTTATGTCCCTGCGACAACAGAGCAAGTAAACAATGTTCTTCAGTTTTTGCCCCGCAATCCTCCAAAACGGTTACTGGATATTGGATCAGGAGATGGAAGAATTGTTTTGGGTATTTTAAAGAATATTGATCGCAATATAAACTTCAGCTAATTCTCTTATATAACAAATTTGGTTTTTACCTTTGAAGCGTCAGCAAAATATGGTGTTCAATCCGATGGAGTTGAATTAAATCCATGGCTCGTCTGGTGGTCCCGTATAACAGCCTTTAGAAAAGGTGTAGGCAACAAAGCGAAATTTTTTTGCAAGGACTTGTGGAAATTCGATCTAAAACCTTACGATTATGTAGTCATATTCGGTGTTGAACAAATGGTAAGTACACATATTACTTTTCGCGCTACGAGTTTGTAGGATTCCCATTTTAAAAAAAATATTAAGTAATATAAATAATCACAAGTAATTAAATTAGAAAAGTTTTAAATTTTTTTTTAAATGGTAATATTAAACTTATTTCTTAAGTTTTATTTAAAAATTAGTATTTTCATTTCCATTTATTATATGTAAATATAGTAAGAAAAAACCGGGTTTTCTTCACTTTTTTAGATGGCAGATTTGGAAAGAAAACTTATTGCCGAAGCTCCGACATCAAAAGTAATTGCTTGCCGCTTTCCTTTGCCTAACTTACAACCTTTAAAAACATTGGATGAAGGAGTCAATACAGTTTGGTTCTATGATCTAAGTAAAATTTCACAACCAAATTATAATACCCAAACTAGTTAATAAAACATTTGTTTTCTTTTTTTGTTTTTATTTTTCTGAAAATATAAAAAGTAATTTAAATGCATTTTTTTTGGTGGTCGCCGAAAGACATTGCAAAAAAGTTATTAATTTTAATTTTTTTAAAATACATATCAAAAAAGTTTGGATAACAATATCTTAAATACTTAAAAAGAATAACTTGCCGATGAATAATACGCTTCTTTTGTGAGTGCAACTCAAAGTACATTTTCTTTACATTGCAAACTAAAAATAGTAAACACGATAACTGAAATGATTTATCAAGGAACAAGGAAAAATAAGAGTTAAATTTCGTAGTTGTCAGCAGTTTAAATGTCAGTTTTCGCTCCTTCCATTAAAGGCAGATTATGTTAAGATCCGCTACATGTGTGGTAAAAGCACGTTCATTTTATGTTTTGTGAGTTGACAAATATATGCGCTGTCTGTGCTAAAACCGCCTTCCCAAATAAATTAAATTTTCAATATCATCACGATAAATCTCTCCGAATCCCAGTTTCATGTAGTATTTCACCAGGGGTAGGCTGCAGTCTCCAGATGATAAACGAACATGGATACCAAAGCACCCATTGGCGCGTAAAGAGGCAAGCAAAACGGTTATTAATCGTTTGCCCACTCCATAATCGGGTGTAAGCAAATTTGACAACACAGCTGAAGTAATAACAGCCGGATAAGAACTTATTACTTCGGGGGGCGTTTTTAATTCTTCACTGTGAAATTCTTTAATCATAGAGGTCAGCATATTATTCAGTTTTTCAGATTTAGTGGAAACCTTCATCTCTTGCAGAAAAGTTTTGGGATACTTCTCTTTCATTTCCGGAAACCAGCACATAGTAGTATTGCGAGAATAAGTACGATAATCTAAAGCAGCAGCAGCATAGGCCACTATTTTGCCGACATTATCTGTAGCAACAATAAAAAACTCAGGATTAAATGCAACAAGGGATCCCACAGAATAGTCTGCTATAAGATTTTTTATATTTTTTGGCAAATCTAAATGAGCCTCATTGTTGTCATCATCCCCTGTGATTACAGACAAAAATCCTTCTGCACATACTTCATAAACCGACCTCTCATCCAGCGGAGTAAAGGGCCGCATTGCATGATAATCAGTAGTTGGCAATTCTGGAAGTTTATATAAAAATAAATCATTACCTTGATCAACAGGCATGAGACGCTGTAAGTCGGCTATAAGTCCACCGCGAAACACCCAAGGTTCTTGATCTCCCGACATAAACGCCTCCTTCCAACCTTTGCTAAACCCTACAGGCGAAAAGAAATATATTTTTGGCATGACGAAAAGTGTCACAGAATCGAAATGAATAACAAACTTACATGTATATGTGCCTTGGGTGTAACTATAAAAATTGGGCGGAAAATTTCCCAAGCGCAGCCACTTAACAAAAGCATTTAACAAAGATAACGCCCCAGCTATATCCCACACATAACTAAATAAATCATGACAAATTTCTTTGTTGTCGCACAAAGCAATTTTGCGCAACAGTTCTTGCACGGAATTGCAAAGTTTTGTAAAATATTCCCCTCTTTGAATCCATTCGGCCACTTCTGGTTTTGCGGGAGTTTCAGCTTCGTCTCCAGATTTTTTGCACTTACCTTCATCCAATAGCACGTGTGCGTTGGCTTTGAGCCAATTAAATTCATTAAGTAATTTTAAACCACGCGTGCCATGCTCAAAGGGTAAATAGAAGAGATCACATAGTAAATATAAATCCTCTGAATTAATTTTAGTGGATTCAGTTGTTCTTCTAAAAATATATGCATTCATGAAAATATTGCATGTTCTGAATATGAGGCATGTTAACATACTTTTCATCTTCCGCCATTTCCGCATTAGAAATCGGTGAAGACTCTAAACTTTCAAACTGCATTGTATTCTATAGTGTTGAAAATTCCGCACAACATAAACTTATACATTTTTGATGCGTATGTACAAAGTTGCTATACTTACATTTACATCATTGATAGAATTCGTTTCACCCATGACAATATCCTCATGTGGACTTGTGGTCAAAACTTTACCAGTATCCTCTTTGGATGAAATTTGTGAAGTCACACTACTGCTGCACTCCATGGGCTCATTTCCAGCGCTAAAAGGGCTCAAGTTGTTATCGTCTATCATGGCATCTAAAGATAAACCACAACTGTCCGTTTCCGATGGTTTTTCTTCTATTATGATATCTTCTTCTAATTTTTCTGCCGTTTTAAGACATCTTCCGTTTTCTACATCTGGTATTATTTCTGTATCATTATTTTCTACTGCTCCTTCTTTCTCAGATTTAGCTATTACATCTTCCGGTTTAATGGCAGAAACTTCATTGTCAGTATCACGCATATCATCACTTTCAGTATCAGATACCTCCTTTGTTGCCATAATTGGAACTGATACTATTGATACCGGTATTTTTTTGGGAAGTTCAATATTTGAGGCAATATTTGAAGATATTGGATTTACTATATCCTCATTAGTTACAACTTTTGTGGGTGAGACCAAAGAATTCATAACTGCATTCGATATGGGGTTCACCGATGATGAATTTACAGTACTACAGACATCAGCTAATGCTTGCAATTGCGTTGTATTTACCTGTGGTACAGTGACAGTCTTGGAGTTCGTGGATGTAGTCGTAGTAGTAGTCAAACTCATGCATGTATTTATAGACGGTATAATAGGTATAATCGGCATTACCACTAAAATACCAGTAATGCAATAAATAAGTTTAAATTGAAATTCGAATTTTGACTTACTCGTAACAGCGGGTTGAGGTTTCGTAATCGGACCCCACGCCTCTTTTTCAATAAAAAATTCCGGCAACCATTCGCTGATAGCATTTCTAAAATCACACAGAAAATATATTTGAACTCAATTTTTATTAATAGTATCGATATATTTCTACTTGAGCGCCATGCGAGGATGATAGATGTTCTTGGATAAGCAGCATTCAACTGGTAAGTCGTCCGTGCCATTATCATCATAATTTTCGGTTTCCAATTTTATGTCCGCTGATATAGAACCTTATAACATATAAGAAGTTATAGCTTTCCTTATGTACAGAAGCGCAAAATTAACTTACTGTTTATCTTCGAGTCCAGACTACAACGTGACCAACAAGCCAATGTATGAATTGCTATTGTGTTGGCATGAAATTCACAATTTGGATTAGTCATTACACCACGTAAATGTGGTATTAATTCCGGCGAACGCCCAGAATAAGGCCCTAAAAATACACGCTTTTGATCGTAATCATTAGCATGTAAATTATCCCAAATCACTGGCGGTCGCCTTAGAACTTCCGTAATCTCTTGTATAGATTCCAAAGTAATAATTTTCGATATAACTTTATTTCCCGTCCACATAATATCGATTTCGTGATTAAGTTTTGCCCCTAGGGTGCTCAAATATTCTGAATCGAGAACAGAAGGTACAGCGCGTGAGCTGCAGTACTGCGTGGGACAAAACAGAAATCTTGGATTGCCAAGATGAGTAAATATTTCATTGGTAACTGAAACTTGAGCGTTACCAAAAGTTTGAAAAACTTCCTTATCTGATTTCGACAACTCAGGCTCTATATCGTCGAAAAGTAAGGCAAAAGCGTCACATCCGAATTGGCTTACTTGGTCTAGCTTCCGCTTTAGTGTTTGCAGCTCTTTTTGGCTGCTATATGTCATATCAAGACCGGGTGAAAGAGCATAGTAAAATGTAATGTCTTGTTCTTTAGCAGCCGATATCAAACCTATTAATAGAGAGGGAAAAATATAAATAAAGAGCAACTGCTAAGAAGTGTGTGTAGTCCCAACCAGATAAATGATCTGCCTCTTCGACAGTGTACAGTTCACGCCAATACGCACGATGCTTATAATCATCCTTTGGTGCATAAACATAAGAATCCATACCCCACTTCTTTAATCTTTGTAAGAGGATTAAAAAAATATGTATATGTATAATTATTAACCAAAAACATATATGTTTACATATATATATTTATTCATTTTATACTTTCTAAACAAATCCTTTCTTTGTTCCGTCGTCCAAGGCCTTCCATAAAAGCCTTCAATTACTCCACATATAAAAGCCGGTTTCTTTTGATTATTTTTAGGCAGCTCTTTAGTCCTGCTGCTGGTGCTATCGGCTTCGCAAGTGTCTTGCGCTAGCGTTGTAGTTGATGGTTTAGTTTCATCACAATCTTCCATAGTCAATGTTTTTTTACAACCTCGCCTCACCAAAACTTTAAAAAACAGCAAATTTTTTCAAAGCACACTTTTATTATGATAACAAAATTTTTGTTTTTTCGATGAATTTCTACTTAATAATTTTAATAATTTAAGATATTTTCTAGTAAAATAAATGTGTGCAAAAATTTTTCGGCAAAACAAAACTATTACTGTACCATGTTAAGTTGACAATGGATAACATGGTATTTTTATTTCTCTCTTTTTGAACAATTTATGGGATTGAACACAGTCATAGTTTCCATGCCTGAGTAAATAATATTATATTAACCAATAAATAAAATGTGTATACTGCATTTTGTAGAGTTAATTGCAGACAATTTAAAACATTTTGAAATAAGTAATAAAAGCATTAATAGGAAAATTAAATAATTTAAAAACTTAAAAGTGAAATCAAATATTATAGTTGAATATTAACATATGTGTGACAACTTGCCTTATTATGTTTTTTATTATTGGCATTAAAGTTAACTCTGCTAACTTAATGTATATAAATTATAAATGATATTTTTTATTGTTCCACCATCTGAAAAATGTATATGACTATTATTATACTTTGACTGCCAAATCACCAAATTATATAACGTTAAAGAGGGATTGGCGTAAAAAAGGGATTGATAAAGTCTTTTTTGTACACTTTGAATTGGATAGAGTAGGAATATGGAATGTGAGTACAATATACTATTAATTAATTTAAACGAACAATTTTATTTTATTAATTTGACCGACGGCCTCAGCAGCCAATGCTTCGATCATACAAAGTTAACCAATACAAGCGGATTGGGTAATTTTTCAAGAGTCTCCTTGCTGATCATTATTATTATGTGGTGAATACATTCTGGGAAAAACATCTGGTATCGATACGCGTTTACCTTGACTTAAATGCCTCTCAAATTACGTTGCCAACTTACGAAATCTCTTCACTTTTCGGTTTTTTTTTTGGTATTTGTAAACAAATTTTATGACTTAATTCTTTGTTTAATTGTTGCACAGAAATAATTACAAAATAATAAAGTTTTATTTTATATTTTTATAAACAAATGTATATATTTAACGGAGTGGTCTAGTGTAGCTTATGCAATATTATTTTATCGTGTTGAATTCCATTACAAATTTGTATTGTTGGAAGTTAAATGGACAAGACTTAATATTTTTGGCGAAACTTATGACCACTTAAAAATATACTTCCATACAACATAAAAAACATTTTATGCAAACCGTATTTTACTAATTCAAAATTAGTAGAAGTAAAAATTAAATGCAACCTTTTATAGTTATACGTAACTATCGTGAAGATGATGAGCTTAAATGTCAGGAGGTGGTGCGTAATTACATCATGTCCTTCGCCACCAAATCATTTTTATGCTTTTGCTTTCGAGAGGTGAGTGAGTTACATTTACCACAATACGTTACAATTATGGGAATATACTTACCAAATGTGTTCAAATTATATCCTTACAGATAACGTTGCAGTTTATTGTTATAACGTGGGCTGTTCTGTTTATATTTGTAGGAGTTCCTCTGGTATTTTGCTCACTGACTATACCTGGTTGTATATTTTTCCTATTCTCTGGAACATATTTTTCATTTTATGCGAAAGCTGTGGAACTAATGAGGGTAAAGTATAAACAAATATTATACATATATTTATTTTGTATTGGCATTTTTGCAAGACTTCATAACATACTGAATTGTTTTAGAGTATAATCGACAATAATGTAAGAATAGTATTGAAAGCTATTAGGTAACAGTTAGTTATTTTTAAGACCGCAAATTATTGTAAAACCTTGACCTTTTAATACTGTCGAATGGTGTTGCTGACTAAGCATTCCGCAATTAAAAAATAAATGAATTGGGTTCTTCTCAAGAACATATTTGCAATTGTTTTTATTTGCAAAATGTTATGCGATTGGAGTTTAATAAGTCTAAATTTAAAAGATCGCTATAAAAAAAAAATAAAAATAAAAGATAAATCCAGAGGATTATTGAGGATAATTGTTATTAAAAAATAGCAATTTTTACAGCACATTACCACTATATAAAATTAATTAACTAAATTAATTAAATTCATTTTAAAAAATGTATTCTAGACGACAATTTTAATACTTTTTTTTATTTTATTATATTCTATAAAAAATATCTATCTTTTAAAAATCGTTTTCCCATCATAATTTTTATTTTATTTAAAATAATTATTTCATATCAGATAAAAGATAACTGTATCATGTACATAATATAAATATATTCTTGATAATTTCCATGTAACATATATATATTTTTTTATTTTAGACCAAACCAAATCAATCACTTGTGGCTGAATGTTATGAACCTTTTATATTTCGCTTAAAACCAAAAGAATGCACATATCAAATATTTTTAGATGATGCTCCTTTCGAACCATCCTTCAAAAATAAGTTCCGCAAAAAGGTTAGTAATTTTTTCATGCATTGTATACGAATAATAAATAAATGTAGCCGATGGTCTCAGCAGCCAGTGCTTTTACACATATTATAATTATAAAAAGTGTATTTCGGACGCTAAAAAAACCAGTCAAATATTTAAACCAAACCTCTTTGATTTAAATCATTTTCCCATGTTTGTAGGTTAATGCAATAATGAGCCAAGGATTTGTAATTTTTTTAGGTGTAGCAATTTTTCATTTAGTGTGCGATATGTTTACAAACTATACGTAAAATAGGAATAATATGCAAATGTAAAACCATTTCAGATAATTGCTTGCATTAGCGTAAAGAACCATAAAGATGTTTATAATGCGGCATGGATATACAGATTTGCAGTTGCTCCAGGCTATCCTTTGCAAAAAGTGGCCGAACCTATGATCAGTATAGTGTCAAAGAATTGTGTGCAACATGGTTATGGTACTTTGGAATGCACCATGTCTGAGTGGCAAGAGGAAGAACGCGATCTTTATGATGGTCTGGGGTAATTACATACATTCTTAAACAATATATAACATTAAATAAACTATTTTTTTAGCTTCTCAACCCGTCAAATATATCACAAGCAAATAATTGGTAGTAGCTTGACGGTGATGAAAACTCAATTTACCTACGATTTAAAAGTGGAAGATTCTATGCAAAAGCAACATTAAAACCATTACTTATTATATATTTAAAAAATTGCAATTATACAGCTCGAATTTATATTGAATTTCTCATCCCTCATCATTCCAATTAGCATTTGAAATAATATAATAGAAAATAAAACAAGACATAAAATCTTAATCTTCCTTTCCAATAAATACTTTTTATATTTTATAATAAAAAAAATCATTAGATTTAATTGTAATGCACGTGCCTTTCTACGTGTCAACCGACGATTTTATATATACATTTCTATAGTATACGGAAATACTTGAAAACACCGATCGTTATCTGAAAGTGTTCTATGATCTGGGATATTCTTTAGTTTCTAAAGGAATCTTCTGCTCAGCTTTTAACATCACTAACGTTTGCTCTTAATGCTCACCTATTGCCCAGCCATTGTATTTCGCTTTGAATAGAGAAACTCATACTTACCTCGCTTAAGCACTAATTTTTTTAATAATCGATTATTTTTATGTATCTTTTTTATTTCTTGAATTTTGAATTTAATACTTTCTTTAAACTGGATTGTAAAATTAACAACTACAAGAGAAGCGATGTAATAATTTATTATTTCACCTTTGAATTTCCGCACACTTGAAAACGTATTAATAACTCAACTTTTGCAGCTTTTCGTTAACGTTCAGTTGTGCCATCAACATGATTTTCAATAACAAATTCTTTTGCACAAGTTGTATCCTTAAAGTTATTTAGAGACACAAGTGACTTATAGAGAAATTTGCAAAAAATTAAAACGTGATAAAAGTTCTTTATTATCAATAATTTTCTTTTAGCATTTGAAATTGAAATTTATTCTTTATTTCCATACAATTACTATTACAAGCTTTTTATTTAAAATTAATTTTGTTTAATAATTTATATCTTTTTTTTTTAAAATTCATATATCTTTTAAATTTATAAATAAATAAAATATATTTAATTATACGTATTTTCTTTATATCAATATTTTTTGTCTGATCTTGACATACATGCATGTATATGTTGTGGTTTATCTCTGTAACTTGAATTATTTCTAAATTTTTTAAATAAAATTTTATATGCTGCAGTTTCTGCAATCTAAACGAGCGATTTGAGTAAGAAAATTAAGTTAAAAACAAATAGTTTTGGGAGTACAAAGAAAGGAATTGAGATTATTCAAATTGCTTGTTCGGATTGTGAAAACAGTACATTAATTAAATTAGCTAAAAAACAAAAATATTCCAAATAAAAAGAAAACTTTTTACAATTAAAAATCTTAAAAGAGAAAAAATTGAACAACTTGATTTCAAAATCTATTGCAAACACAAACCAGATCCATACTATAACAGTTTTCTTTAAGAAATTGTATTTGCCTTTTAAACTTTCTTTCGCGTCTATACACAGAAATCTAATCCATTAGGATGAGGTGTACACAACTAAGCACCTAAATGACTTCCTTTAAATCGTCAAAGTTTTCTAAAGTCATTCTATTTGCATAAGAAGTGTGCAGCAGTGTGAACAGGGACTTTGCAAAACATAAACGTAGAAAAGAGAATGTATTGAAAGAAAACTGCTTTTTGGCGATTATGAAAAGAAAACACAATAGCATTTCAGAGACATAAAAGCGCTGACTTCCCTTCTTCTCACCAAATACTCTTACACTTTCTAAAAGAAAACTTTCGTAATGTGAACTCTCAGATACGAAATTAAAATGACATTATTGGGGAAATACATTAAATTCGAGATGAAATTTAAAAATTTAAATGTTACTGTAGAATAAGTGGTACAATTTTAAAAGAGACCTAACTGATGAAAAAAATACACAAACATACATATATATATTTTATTAGAAAATGAAAAGCTTTTTTCATAATGCCATGCGTTGCTAAACAATTTCATCTGTTAAATACATTGGGAACTTACATTAAAATTTTTTTTTTTTTTTTGTTTAACAAATTTTGACTCATGTGAAAGGATTTTTTAACTTAAATACTCGCAAATAAAAATCTAGCTGCATAAGTTACTTGGTATTAAAGTGGCGTGCTTGCGGGTGTAAGTGTGTGTCTGTGTGTGTAAGTAGGGGATTTTCGTTTTTCCATTTTAGGCTTATGTTTTTGTATTTAAATTTATTATGTTCTTACACACATCCATACATATACGAATCTTTTTATTTTTATTCCATGGTATATTTGTTGAAGGTTTTAAATATTTTAAACTTCCATTTTTTGTTATTATTTTTTGGTTGTAGTTTTTCATACTAAAGCTGTTTTAACGTTTAACATGATATATAGATATATATTTTTTTTCTTTTAGTTAAAGGATTTTGCAAGTAAAGAAAGGAAAAATTTTAGAAAAAATATATTTTGGTATCAATATACGCAGTTGCACGATCGAAACTGCCTTTAGGCTTATAAAGAACTTAAACCGTTTTTGTTCATTTATCTTGCCGATGTGAATGTTTGTATTTATTTGATTTAGAATAGTTTCACACGTCGTTTTAATTCATTTCGTCGCCATTGTGGGAATCTGTAGAAATCAGCACGTGTACATTGCAAAATGTGTTCGAATTCCACATCCGATAAATGGCGCTGGGAAGAGAAACAAAACTATATTAGATTACTTTTATTAAAAATATTAAATAAATATAAATTCTTTTCTCAATAATGAATGAAGCGGTCACCAATCATGTTTAAGTCTAATACTTTATTTTGAATACAAAATCCTGTAAGCGAAAATTTGGCTAAATCCATGGGCCATTTTATTGCTTCTGTTTATCATATTTTCCTTAACGAAATTTTACTTGTGGCACGTTTTTTAAATTATAATTCAATATTGACAAAATTGAAAAATGTTTATGTAATTTATTCTTATAAAATAATTCTGAATTATTTGAAACTACAAAATTGCCAAAAAGCAGGAAAAGATTTTTTACAACTTCGTTCTGAATTCAAAAAGCGGTGAGAAAAAAATTAATTTGCTTATTAGCCGTTTATTCTCTCGGCAGTTCAGGGAGTGCTCTAATTTCGTATTTGTTTTATGGAAATTAAACTCTTACCTCTAGATTGCAGCGATCCACATCTGAAGGCAACCGATAATTTGTGATAACAAGCAAATGATATGGATAAATTTTGGCCGGTTCATGCACCAACATCGAATGTGCCATATTTGGTAGGCTGCGGCGTATAAGGCCAGCCTGTGGATAGTGGTAGGACAAAGCGCCTGAATATGTGCTAGATGCTGGTAGATCGCCACCCATTAATGCACGTCTATCACCTTCGGTTATAGAATCAACTGATGCTAAAATTAAAACATTTTCAAATAAATACAGTGCCAATTTTATTCATTGATGCAGCTTACCTTCTGATTTACCACAACTTAAATCTGTACTGTGCGTTTTATCACCAAGACCTCCATATGAAAAATCCTTTTTATATAATTTTTTTTATTTTTTTTTTTTTTTTTTTGTTGAGAGTAAGAATATAAAAAATGTTTATATTTTAATTACTAATTATTGTATATAATATTCATATATATTATTTCATACTGCACGTAATATTTTATTAAATAAAACAAAAAGCCACTAATAATTTCTAAGAGCAACAAATAAACTAATTTATATTCCATCATGCTTAAAATGAAGAGGTGCATGCTTTTGAAGCGTGATATTTTATGAAACAAAAATGTAAAAGTGTAATTGTGTAATTGTTTGATAAGATACGGCCTATATCTCCAAAATGAAAGATGCTGAGTAAAGAACAGTTGTCTGATGCAAAATCATTAGCAATAAATATTATTAGCTGTAAAAAAATTAGCTGAAATAAAATGTAGAATAAGACGGTCTTTGCACGTGCGCATGAGGGATGATCTATTTATCTATTTACTATTTACAAACTGCAAATATTTGAATTATTTAATAGAATTGTATTTATTTATTTTTTTTATTTTTTTAAAAGAAAAAAATGGAAACAAATATTTTAGCACCGACGAATTAGGCTACATATACTCTTATCACATATCGTTCATACAGTGCCTGCTGAGTGTAAAAAAGGATGTATTCTCTTTAGCTTCATTCTTCCCATATTATTGTCTCTTTTCCCAGTACCGGTAGGAACTGATTCAACCGTCACTATTTACACCTTTGCACACTTAGTAATCGAATTGTCATAAGCTTTCGCGAGCCAGTGGAGAAAAAAACAAATATAAGCGGAGCTACGCCTAATCAGTTTTAATGTAAAATATCTCGTGAACTAACCGAACAAACTAATTATTACATTAAGCTTTTAAAAAAAATTGTTTGGCACCGCTTCTAATTTATCTTAATATCAATTATAATAAAAAGTTTTCAAACTTGTGCTACGAAATTCGATAGTCTTTATTCGACAGATTCGAAGTCTTTATATTCGTATCACAAATTTTAAAAATAATTTAAAAAATTTTACGGAATTGGACACATGCAATACATGTGGTTCAAGGGGAGCAATTTCATGTTTGAAGTAAGTATGCTGCACCTCAAAATCTCAGAAAAGTTAACCGTAAAGCTTTAAGGCAGACAATTTTCTAAACAAGAACATTATAGCAAAATATATACACTTTTGGGAAATAGGCATCATTTATTTCCATGAAAGAATGTTAAGGTCCTTAGAAAGTTTTAATAATTTTCATGCGCGAACACCAAGAGGCTTAAAGAAGCCCTCGAAAACTTCTTTTTTATCGTTTACTTTTTACGCAATAACAACTCACCGCATCGTTATTAATTTTTAACTATTTTATTAAATGATGGATGTAGAATGCCTTTTCCTAATAGTTAACCAGTCCTTATATCATTAACTGCCACTCTAAAGTCACCGTTATTACCTGTCATTTAATCATCCTTCTCTACAGTACTTCATTCTTCAATACACTCAGAAAAGTTAACTTCTTAGAGCAGCACCTAAACATTGCATTTCGGTTGACTTGGGGAGGCGTTCCATTTCATCTAATACTGCTATATTATTATTATCGTGATATTTCCATGTCCTGAGTGGTTTTTACGATTGGGTGCCTCCGTAGGCGAATAAATAAGGCGTTGCCTACTAGACTGCGTGTTTTCCTTCAGCTAAGCTGAAATCTTTGCAGGTTTATTTAAAAAAAAAAAAAATAAACATTTTAGATTTCAGTATTTTGCTTTTCCACTGGCAAAGCTGGTGTCTTCTAGCACGACATTGTAAACTAAAATTACAGGGTTCATACGTTTACGAAATGTATTTCAAATATTTAACAACAATGGAATGAGTTGTGCTACTATATATAAATATTTCCCATTTGCAAAATGTGGATGCAGTAACGTCTTGTGTTAAATTAACGCCCACAGAATTTCTTGAACTGACGACATTGTAATCCCATTATTGAAAATGCAAATAAGCATCTTCTACAGTAACGAGCAATTATACCATAAGCTATATATGCTGCGAATGTTATCTGACAAGCAGCTGAATTTTGTTCATGTTGCTGGTGCATTCGATTTAGTGGCAATTGTAGGAGTAACAAGAATTGGTTTGCTTTTATGGTTGGCAAAGGAAAAATGTGGAAAATGTCTACGAAACATTTGAAGGAAACCATCCGATGCCCGATATGTGCTAACACTTAAATTAGTGAATCATGCATTCAACTGCGAAATGGCTTTTTATTAAGGACATGCATTGCGTGTGTCCAATTTTGTTTGAAATTTGAAAAGAAAATTTAACACAAAATGGAAGCGATTAAAATACGCTTTTTAAATTTTCCTTATTTAAAGATTAACTTGCTAACTAAACATGTCCAAATTTATAAAAATAATTACAACTTTATAAAAGGTTGCATTAAAAATTAAAGCTACTTTACTAAGTACGAGTACAAACACATTTACAATAAGCCGCTACGGAGCGTACAAACCATTTAAACTATTTAAAAGTTCTGTGTAGCGAATTATATAATAAGACGAGAAAATAAAAGTAAAAGAAAAATATACGCAAAAGAAAAATAATTAAAGAAAAATAAAATTACAAATCGAATTAAAATCAAATTAAAGCCACAAACTGGAAGGCATGTAATCGATGGGAATGTTAACAATACCAACGTGTATTTATGGGTGGCTGTGTGTGTGTGCGTGTGTGAGTATATGGGCATATTTATATTTAAGAGTAAATGACATTAATGAAAGAAAGCGCTTACGGTGACGCCGTGCATGATGGCGCCGGCCGATGTGGTTGAACTAAAAGTGTGAGAACGAGGAGCTAAGCCGTATCCAGGTTTAGGTACATGACGTAAAGAGCTCACCACTGCAGTACGTGGGAGTGATTGTTGTTGTTGCAGATGTATTTATTTAAGCACGCAAGTGTACATGAACAGAAAGCCAAAGATACAATTGTATACATACATACATATGAAGAAAGGCATTGAGAGAGCGATAGCAGTAACAGTAGTACAACATCAAAGTAGATGAACATGCAATGAATTGGTTTGTATTTATTCAATGATTCAATGTGTGAATGAATATGTTGTTGATCAAGTGATGAATGAATGTTGTCCATAAATTATTTGTAATTTGAAAATTTTGTTGTAGCATTAATGGACGGTAACAGCAGTGATTTATTTTTGATTTGTTTGCGAGTGTGAACAAGTGATAGCGATCACGGTGATGGTGATCACGGATATTGTTACAATGTCATGATATTCAATGTGAATTATTTTGTTTTCGCAACATGTGTTTATTGTAAATTTTGTTTCAAGTTTTTTTTTTTTTTTTTTAAATTTAAATAAATAAATAAATATGTATTATTGTAAAAAGTGCATTCATTATATGAGTAATTTATATTTTATTCACCAAAGCCCCAGTTTCATTACATGTTAAGAAAAACATATTGCAATTTATTAGATGTTTTCGATGTTGTTGTAATCATGGTGTTCCGTATTTGTTATTGTTGTCACAAGTTTTAGCGTTGTCATATGTTGATGAGGAGGATAAATTAGTAAAACAATGGCGAGACAGGCGTTACGTATACGAACATACGTTTACACGTTTCAGTTCATTATTTAGTTTATGTAGATCCATTAATATTAAAAGAATTTTTTTTAGATGGATTTTTAATACAGAGGCAGCAATGGATTAAAGAGAAGAGGAGAAAACATGTGAGAGCAGGAACAAAGAATAAATGTGTGATGATAATGATGAAATAGGGTGGTCGTAATACCATGTTCCTACTATTATTAAATTGGAAGTTCACACAAAATTCGTATGTAAACCAATGAATATAGTTTCGGTATTCCTCAAATTGAAAATGATTTAGAAGGGCATTAAAACAGTTCATAATCAATTGAAAATTTTAAGCCTTCTAAGTGCCTCTACATTTGTTCTAATTTCGATACTGACACATCACAAGAGGCAAAAAGAGAAGAATTTGCCAAATTTTGTGCGAACCCTAATTTAAAATAATAGTAATAAAATTAAGCGCAAAGTTTGCCAGCAAGTTTATTTAGCCTTAGTCAGCACATTAATGCATCGTAAGTGAAAGAAAGTGTATGTGAATGAATGGATGAATTATTGTTACCATATGAATGTAATAAAGAAGAATATGCGTGGCGACTGCACGGCTTTCTATTTTGATGATATAATAAAACCTTTACAAATTGTTATTAATGTTACATTAGTGCTATTAATACCATCTTAACCACAAGACTCTATAGACTAGTTGAAATACCAAAAACAAAAAAAAAACAAAAAACAAACAAATAAGTATTTTTTTTATAGTTTAAAATAACGAAACACAGCATTTACATAATATTAATTGAAAACATTTCTGTTATTAATTGCCTTAGCCTCCAACAATTTTGAGAGTAGCTTAATAGAGTTGAAAGATATTTATGTTGTTTCATATTTTGCACACTTACTGAACTATAGCCATTGCGTATATACGGCGGCAAGGTTGAAGTTTTAAATCCATATCCAGGTTTTGGTGGTGATCGGTAGGAATGTATAGCTGTGTTTTTATTTATTTTGTTGAAAGTTTACAGTTGGATAATTGTTTTCAGAATTCAGAGTGGAAACGAGTTTGTTTCAATTATTTATCAGAACAAACCACCCAAAAAATGTGTATAAATTTTTCGTTTCAATTATAAACCAAAATAAATTTTAAAAGAAAATTAATAAAAGGGCTTAATATAATTTTAAGTTGTTAAGAAGAGCAAGCTCAATACTTAATATAGATCCCAAAACCTTTAGATTTATTTAAATATAACGACCTCTGTAATTTTCCACAATTAGTTTTAGTTGATCGTAATTATTTCTTTTCAGTATTTTAGAACAGTGAAATTCGAGGAAGTGTGTGCTTAATTTTATAAAAAAAAAAAATGGCGAGAATCGCTAGATGGGGATATTAATATCTTACCGTTATAACTGGGTGCATTTCCCAATGACTTTCCAAGTGATCCTCTATAGCTAGTTGAGCGATCGAATATTTCATCTTCGTAGAATGGCTTTTGATGATCCAAGTTACGCGAAGGGGAGGCACCAATTGGAGACTCGTATCTGAAATGTTAAACATTTCATTATAAAAATTAATATCTCATTTTATTACGGTTCTAGTATTAAAACCGTTAATTTATTTTTTGCGTTTTTAAACAGTATCTTAATATCTTTGATTTTAAAAATATACCATGCTGACACATGTTCGCTTCGTGAATCACATTTCCCAAAAATGGTGCTCATGTTATTTAATTCTTTCACTTTTATTGAAGTAAAATATTAAAACTCAGTATAAAACACTAATTTCTCTTCAATATTAGAGTTGATGGCAATTTCGTCGTAGTTCGCAAGATCTTTGTAGTTATGCAGTTTGATCTTAAAATTTGTTTGTCGAAACATGTTGTTTCCATTGTAATTATTTTTATGTACGTGCGTACATATCAATGATATATCGGCAATGTTATCGTCGAATAATACTTTTATTTGCAACATACATATATAATTTTCTCTTTTTTGAACTTCGTATGACTATCGATTATTATTGCTAAACATTATTTTGCCTCTGGCGATGAATCAATTAAAAATTTCTCGCTGAAATCCGTCTTTAATTTAACTTTTAAATATTTTTCGTATTTATTTAATATTATATCTATATCTATATACCTATATATATATATATACATATATATAAAAATGACGTGTATGTTCATGATCGATAAACTCAAAAACTAATGAACCGATTTTGTCCAAATTTTATATACATGCTCTATAGGAGAGTTTGCCCGCAAGATGGCGCAATATATAGTTTTTTGCGTTTTTAGCGCGATAACCCTATGCTCTGTTTCACTGAAGGCGTTGGGTCATTATTAAGCGCGTAGTGGCGTTAATTAAAAACTCTGATTTGAATTTTCTCTGCACGGCAATTCCAAAAAGAACCTTTTTGGGATCACATTTTGGATCACCAACGCGGGCCGTCCCACCTAGTTATAAAAAATTTCACAAAATTTTCAGAGCCAAAAAATTTCTCATACATGAATATACTTATACTGCTTATTGCGACTAAAATCATTTATTGTTTTTAAATAGCATTCCATTCCAATGTAGGAAAAAAGTATCGCTAGTTAAAAGATAAATTAACCACCGATCCCATCTGCAAAGTCACCGATAGTTTTCCACCCCTAAGTGGAAATAATGCTAAAATATTCTAAATTCATCGTAGCATCTAAATGTTCGTTTACATTTATGTACGTTTTGTATTTGTTTTATTTGCAGTTTTATATATATACGTGCATACATATGTGTGTATGTATATGATAGATAATTAAATTATTTTATAAATTAGTAAAACAATTTTTTAGAAAATAATTTTTTTTATATGGGAAAATGTGTGCTAACACGAGTATATAAAGAATGCATTACCTTAATTTATATATTGGTTCTTTTGATGCTGATGGTGTACGTGACGCATTTCTGGGATCTAGATTTTGCTGTTTCCATTTGCGGTATTTCGCTGTTTCTTTCAAATCTTTAGCAATAGCTGACCCAATACCGGAATTCAATTTTTCTAATTCTTTAGCTTCTCGTTGCAGGCGTCTATTTAAACGAAATTGTACATTTTTTCTATACAACTCAAAACTTTTTCAAAATTGAACTTACGAATCTGCTTCACCATTTTTAGTTTCGGTATTCTCTTCATCATCGGAAACTGGTACGCCCTTATATGAATCACTATAGCGCCGTCTCCGCTCTGGGTCAGTGTAAGGATAAGGCGGTGCAGGGAAATCGTCACGTTCAATTTTGGGCTTTTCACCCGGTTGTGGCTTCTTCGCACCGGGATAATGTGACAATTCAATGGGTTCTTCGTTGTTCATGGCAGGGCTTTTTGGTCTGGGCGTTTCTGAACGTATAGCGTCCACCAACACTTTCATAGCGCTCCGTGTTCGTGAGCTAGGACGTGATGGTGGTCGGCTACCTGCAACTGAGCCGGCATTACTAGTTGCATACGATGACGGCCTGTGAAAGTGAGGTGAGAGAGGCGTCTTGTCATACGGATCAATGGGTTTTCGTAAATAATTTGGAGCATCTGTTAAATAGCTGTAGGTGTAAATACGTGAGATATCCTCACCGCCATGGCGGCCATATTCACGTAATATTAAACCAGGACTAACTGTACGGAAATGCTGTAAAATATTGCAATTGAAACACACAATAAAAATGAAAACTCTCGTCTTAAGTATAAAATATTAATCTAAATATTTTAAGTTAGTAAATGTGAGAGAAAGCAAAAGAGAGAGAGAGAGAAAGAAAGTAAGTAAAATTAAGTTGAATGCATATAAAGCAAATAAAAAAAATAATAATTATAATTATAATAATAAAAATTAAATTTTAAAAAACAAACCTTGCGGCTAGAGGAATAAACGGAACCATTAAAGCTCGGCGTTCGGGATCGTATATACTGTAAACAATAAAAACAAAACAGGAAATCTTGCAAGCTCAGAAAAATGGTGTGAATCAAAATAAATAATAAATTAGAAAAACAAATTAATTTTAAATTATAAAAACTAATGTGCTTTATAGGAAATTAAATTAAATAATATAATTCAATTATATATTCAATTTAATAGGGTGATTAAAAATTTAAAAGGGACGGACATCACTGCTTATTAGTTATTAAGTTAAGTAAAAGTTATTGCTTTTTCTACAGCCAGCTGTGGAATAGTGCGTGGGTTATTTGTGCGGATTCAAAAGGAGACATGAAATAAAACAATTATTTTTTCTATATCCTGTAAATGTAAAACACAGTGATATATAAAAAAATATTTCATGTGAAACCTCTTCTAGTAGTGTAAACAATATTATCACAATATTTTCTTATTACCATGTCACTTAAAGCACTGGAACTCATTCGATCACATTCAGTGTCGGTGAAGTTGCCATTGGAAACACCAACCCCACTGCCACCGTTTAATATCAGCCCTGATTCGTTCGGACCCGGCCCACACCGTGGATGCCATATTGCACTACCCTGCAAATACATTTCCTCACCGTCTCCAAACGGGTCGCCACATTTGGTACAACGAGCGCATGTTGGATGGAAGTGGTGATTTTCTCCCGCCTGCAAGACCTTTCCACTAATAAAACGATTACAATACGCACACTTGACGCCAAACGATTTTTGATAGCATTTTTCACAATATGGCACACCATCTTTGCCCATATATTCACCATTTAAAACTGCAGTACACGATTTACATCGGAAGCACCAAACATGCCATTGACGATCTAATGCTACTAATGCTTGGCCTTCTTTCAACATTTCGCCACAACCGGCGCAATCGTTTGGATCATAATCCTCTTTTAAATGCGCCTTGTCAGATAGAACCCCTGTTGTCATTTGCTGATGGGCCGTGGCACGTGTCGGTGACTCGGCAACGGGGATTGGAGATACTGTGCCGTCTTTGGTTACATGCTGTTGCCGTGTGGGCGATATAGCACCAGGCCCAGCGACACAATTTTCACAAAGCACCTCTTTGCCCGTATTAGTTACCTGAAAGAAAAAAAACTTGTTAATTAACACAATACAAAGAAATAAAAATAGCCCTATGGAGTAGGCATAAAATTTTATGGCACATATCAGTGAAACAAAAATGGAGTGAAACAAGTAAAGCACAATTAATGATTTAATTCTAAAAAAAAAAACCTTTTCGACCCCAAGTTATGAAAATGACAACATATATCATGAGGTAGATGAGCGAAATAATTTTTTTCATATAAAATGTTAAGCTTCATATAAAAAACAAATCAGCGCACAAAATGTCTGAAACTAAGTGTCCTGCCACTCCTAAATTGATCTAATTTAAAAAAAATTATTGTAATTTTGTAGTCACCATCCCGGGTAACTTCAATATATTCAAAAATTATATTTTTTGGAAAAATTAAATTCCACTAAAATTATTGAATTAAATTTTCAACCATACATTAATTTTTTATTCAAAAATACGTTGAATTTAGGTTGCTAAGACTAATTTAAAGCACATAAAATATTATTATTAAGTTATAATTTATTTTAATTTAATTTAATTATTAGCTTCAAGTTTATTGATATATACTATACTCCAAGTTATTAATAATTGAACCATAGCATAGGCAAAAACAATTTCTACATGTAATATTATTTATGTATATCATAATATTTTAATTAGTGATCGGAACTTAAAATGCGAATTCGAATTAAAAAAAAACTATTAGGATTTTAGAAAAAAGTTTCCTTTTCTATTTTACTCACAATTCAAAATTAATAACTATTAATATAAAAGTTCTCGTAATACTTTTCACTTTAAATTTATAAGAAATATTCACAAATTTTTTTACTTTTTATTTAATTGAAAAAATATGTAAAAGTACTAAAGCATGTTATCATTACAAGTATAATTGCTTTTCCTCAATTATCTGTAATTTAAAATGACCAGACTGAAATAGCAATTACAAGTACAGTAGAATCTTGAAAAAACTACCAAAAACAATATAACATCTTGTTATTATCTGACATTTTAAGCCATCGTTACCTTCCATCATTTTATATCTGTTCTTAATTCAGCATTAGAAATACTGATATCGACTTTATTTGTAAAAGCCTATTTTAAAGGATCATATTTTTAAAATAAATAATTTTCCAGAAAGGCTCGTGGAAGTTGAAAATAGATTAATTCAGACGAGCGGAGAACTTTCTCACCAGGTAACTTTCCGAGATTCTACTGTAATTAAATATTTACCAAAGATAAATATGTACGTGCATACAAACAAACACATGTAGTGGCTAATGGATACAAATAATGAATTACGTAACGTAATTGGCAAAGTGAAGTAGGTTTTTTATGGCCACACATACATATGTATGTATGTGCGTAGCCACAGCCGTAAACATAAACGTAGATACAGGTGTGAACAGATTCGAATGTTTTTGTTACTTTTGTTTTTGTTTGCAACTAAAAACAAGTACTTCAATTTTTTTCTGCCTTACACATTATTAGCTTTGATTTTTATTATATAAGTTTTTGATACGTTGATCACATCGGAAACAGACAACAAAACTTTCTCAAAAGTTCATTTTGTTATAAAGATTCTTGCCTTCGTAAATTTAATGACAAATATACACATACACACACACATCCATATGTACTCCTATACTCTACTCACCATTACCAAAAATCGGAAAGCTCTCTTAAAAATAGCAGGATATACAGAGAGAAAAACTCTCTTCAATAAATTCTCTTTACGTTAATCTGGAGTATTTACTCGTTTTACATGTGATAATAAAGAAGGTATTGATGATATAAAATCATGTCTAAACATAAATAACAAAAATGAATGCAAAGTTTGAAGCCTTTCATCCGTCATTAGCATTAAGGAATCCAGTCAGCCTGGATTTATCACAGTATATTTGTATTTTTAATTCGCTTCGTTAATTTGCAGTACAGCGCAATGTGTTACAATAATCGCCAATCGCCGTGAAAGGGCTGCGGCAGATTATTGGCAATGCTAGCCGTATCCGGAGAAGAAATGGAACTCGATGCTAACAACAATTGCTGATGGTGGAATGGTATTTGCTGTATGCAGACATTGCACTTGGGAATATCTTGCCTCATACGACAATCGAGAACAATATTTTCCTGATTCGTAGCGGTCAAATGCCACTTCTGAAGTGACAATGGTGTGATTGATTGACAGGTAGCCAATATTTATTGGGTTCTAATGTGACTATTAAAATAAAATTTCGCGAGTTGCATATTATTTGCAAGTGCTAACATGAAACGGTGTCACAAGTTCTTAAAGGAATATCGAAATCTTTTATTTTGATTCCGATTGATATTCCAATTACAGTGCATAAATCCTGTTTTATTTTATAATCAAATATTGAACTTCTCTTTCTCAAACATATAAAGAGAAATCGAGTTTTTTTTTTTGTATCAATCACTTTGCTGGCATTTGTTTAAAATGCCACAATATCCATATTTTATTACTACCATAAGAAAATGTAATTAAATGCCAATTACAAATATAGTCAAAACATCAAATAAAATAACATTTAAAATATTTTCTTACCTTACTGCCAGATTTAAATGGATTTTTACATTTGGAACATGTGAAACACTTTTGGTGATAAGTTTTGCCCATCGTCGACACCACTTCCCCCTCCACATAATTCGAACAGGCCGCACATTTTGTACCATATAGACGTTGGTAATCGGGTATACAATAGTAAGCACCATCTTTGGTAAAGAAACCACCTGTGGCTAATGATTTCTTGCACTGACAACATTGAAAACAAGCTTTATGAAAATGTTTATCAGCAACACGTAACACTTCACCGGAACATTTTTTGTCGCATTTGGCGCAATAGATTTTTTGTTTACCTGTAATTAAATAAAAACCAAAAAAAAAGGAGAAAAACCGATTAAAGTATGTACAAACGAAAAAATTTATTACAAACACATGTCACATAACCAAAACCAAACGTCGCGAAGGCATATGCAATAAAAAAAAAATAGAAAAAAAAAAAACAATTAAAACCACTACAAGTACACTGATGATTATCTCATCCTCATAAATATAAAATAAACGTACAAACAATCCATTCATTCAATTGAACAAAATATATTATGCAAATACAAACCTACATACATACATACATACATACATACATACTCATTTACGATCGTCACGTCACCATTTCCCATCTAACTGTTTTCACATTCATACCCATTTGCATAAAAACATACGAGGTGCGTTCAGTGCAAAATGGGACATTCCAATTTTTGTAGATTCCTTAACGTTTTAAGATCAAATAATCAATTATTGCTCTTTTTTCTTATATGCTTGTCGAGTCAATCTACAATATGAGAACAACATTGTGCTGATTTGTAGCGGTCAAATGCAACTCTGATGTGCGAGTCGTGTGAATGGCTGACCAAATTCTTTTTTTTTTTTACACAAAACAATTTGCACATAAATTGTCGCAAGTCAGAATAATCGTATGAATGGGCTGCAGCAATTATTGTTACATATTTATTCCTAACGAAATTGCACCAAACAGTTTTTATTAAATTGGATGCCAGAGACACATTTTTGGGGAAACGCACGTTACTACTTATAGTAAGTGAAATGCTAGTTGGATGTTATGTTGTACAGGGTGGGCCAAAAGTCACAATGGGGTTTAAAAATTTAATAACTTTTTTGTTCAATTTTTTTTTTTTATTTTTTTTTTTAAGATTATATAAATAACATTTGGAGAATAAATAATGGAGGGATTTACAACTGAACAAAGAACAAGAATAATAGAATTTTATTACTTAAATCAGCGATCAATTATTTTAACGCAAAGAGCATATCGTCGCCATTAATAATTTCAAGAAATTCAGAAATTAATTGGCCAGCGCGTTCGCCAGATTTGTCAGCATGCGACTATTTTCTTTGGGGTTATTTGAAGGAGCGAGTATATGTCAACAAGCCCGAGACAATCCTTGAACTCAAGGCCAACATTGTTGCAGAAATTCGAGGGCTACAGCCACAAATGTTGAAAGATGTTATGGAAAATGCTCTCAAAAGAGCCCATCATTGCGAAGCTAATAACGGCGGTCATTTAAGTGACATTATTTTCCATACTTAGCGTAAAAAAATTTCCATTTTGTATATTTCATAATCTTAAAAAAAAAATAAAAAAAAAAATAAACAAAAAAGTTATTAAATTTTTAAACCCCATTGTGACTTTTGGCCCACCCTGTACTATACAGAAACACACGACTTGTCAGATTTGCTAAACATCAAGCTCATGATTCACTATCCTATACAATCGTACAACTCCTTCACAAGAAAGTCTGCATCAAAATATCCCAGTGTGCACCACACCACCATACAAATATGATGCAAACCAATTTTTGTTTAATTATTAATGTAAATGCAACTCTGAACGCATAAAATTGGCGTAGCGTACGACTTGTCAAAAACTTGTCGCACAGATGTATTTTTAGGCCACTCTATCCTACTCTTTCAGCACACATGTCACATTTTCTAGATGACTTGGAATTTCAGATGCCAAACAGTTTACATCTCAATGTGCCTGAACTTTTTCTCCCATAACCAACGTTTAATATTGAAAAATCCAAATTCCCTTTCAGAATTAAATATCTGAACAATTGAGTGCAAACATATTTAAATTACAATATTTTAAGCAAAAGATTTAAAGAAAAAACGAAAACTTTTTGAGGTTGTTGTGGCTTAAGCTGGCTGCATTCCCTTTCATACTTCAAACAAACTCATCGGCCGACCTTTCAAACATTTCAGCATATAAAATAAATATTACAATATTTCTTTTCTTATTGGTGATCACACTCATCAGAGGCATCCCCAATTTAAATAACACAGTTTTAATTAATACATTTACCCAGTTAAAGCTTCAGATTAATATCAATTAATAAATTAATTGATTCGTTTAAAAGAAAAAATAATACGACATTTACAAACTTTGCTTTATCTATTGTTTTGTTTGTTTGACGAAAAACCCGTAAAATTATTTCACAGCCGCTATCGCAACTGATCCGACACTTTAATTTGTACGCCGATATAATAAAATCTTGTGTTGTTTACGTGGTTGCTTCTGCAGTTACGTAATTTATTTTCCACTGTGTACTTAAATAATATTGTGTTGAACAAGTAATTTACAAACACCTGGATTTAATTAAAAAAAAAAAAATTATTTAATAACAAAATTTATATATAGTGAGAAAATCAAGTAGAACAAATGAATGAAAGAATCAAGTATTATATGCCTCAAGTTATATTGAAACAACGGATATGAAATCACACTTTTTCCGCGTTTAATTAACAGGACAGAGGAAAAAGGATAAATTGGTCGAAACATGCAAATGGGTTATAAAAATGGCAATAAAATGAGGAACGGCATTCACTACCTTAATGATGCACAATGCTACATATTTTCTATCACTATTCATTTATATTATGAACATTTTCTTAAATATAATGCATTATACTTTAACTGCATTGAAGGGAAAACCGTTGTCGTATAAGACTGCTATATCCATATTTTCTACACAAATTTCAAATTCTTAAATTAATAAACGGAAAACAAGCGCTGTAAGAACTTTTATGCTTTACTTGTAATTTCATGCTGGTACTGCCCATGCCGGAAACTTTGCTATTATTGTGGCATTCCTTTACAACTTCCATATAAGGGTGGAGAACATATAAAAATGAATCTATTGAAAAGTTATATTGCTAACCAAATATGGGGAGGGGTAAATAAGAAAACATTTATTTGTTATGTATTTATCAAAAGTCAGACTTCCAGTCGCCTCCTCAGAAATATCACATTGAGCGATTTGAAGGAGCATTTATTTGTTGAAGTCAACCAAACCGTTGAAGAATTATTGAGTAGAAAATAAAAGTAAAACTTATTTTTATGTAAAATAAAAAACATTATAGTTTTAAATCTGAATAAAACAAAATACAAATTGGAATATTTTAATTTGTGCAAAAGAAGTTTCTTTCGTGTTAAAACAAATTAGTTGAAAAATAACGTAATACAGGTGTTATATGTATATATGTATAGTTGATGTTATTCGGCTTGTACTAACACAAACCATCGCGGGTGCTTTGCCCACAATCAAGTGCATTTGTTTGCTGATGGCATTACTGGACCGCCTGACATTTTTCAGCTTGAATTGTAACGGAAGGAAGTAAAGAAAAGTAATTATAAAAAAGCAAATGATCTAAGTTTTAGCAATGAAGGCTATAAAGCGCATGCGGTGTTTTTTTTTTTTTTTTTTTTTTTTTTTTTTTTTTTGTAAATACCTTCATTTCTTATTAATAATTAAAACACATTATACTGCCGTGTTTCAATCTGCAATATAAAAAAGAATTATTATAAAAAATGAGAAAATTGATTGCAAATTGATAGAATCTTTCTTTGCCTCCGTAGGCGAATGAATAATGCGCAGCGTACTGAACCGGAGGTCGCGCGTTCGATTCCTGCCTAGACACTGGCTGTTTTCCTGCAGTTAAGCCGAAAGCTTGGCAGTTTCAATTAGTTTAAAAAATAAAAAATCAAAGCTTTAATTTTAAGAGTTAAAAAAAGAAGAAAATAATTTTATAAAATTTTCAAAAAACTAAATATATTTTAAATGGCCTCCCCGGCCTAAATTTAAAACGCTTCAAGTGGTTAAAATCCATTCTTAGTCATTCACCCTTATTGTCTTTGGCGTAGTCGAAAAACGCCAGCTGGCGTTTTTGCTGTCGTATTTTCAATTTTATGTTACCGTCTAAAATTTTCGACAAGCAAGATTTTGTAAAAGATTAGCAATGTAAAAGAATACGATATTTTAATTTTCTTTGAAACATCCTGTGTAAAGATCTGTCAAACAAGTGTATATTTTTAAATAAAAAGAGTACATATAGTGAACTATTTTTCTATTTGGTGATATTTTAGTGTAATTTTATTTGTGGAAAATGTTAAGCTTTTTACTTATCGTCATCATCTGAAGATGAAGAAGCAGCCAGCATTAATGAAATAAATGCTGTAAGGAAGCAGTTAAGGCAGCAAACAAACATTATTGCACTTCCAAACAAAAAGTAAGTTTAAAATCATTGATTGGTTTAAAGCCGTGTTTGGAGAAAATATTTTAAACACATTTTCTTAAATAGAATACATTTACAATATGAATTGAATTTTTGTTAATTTTTAGGTGATGGTGGTTATCCGCTAGAGCGTACCTTATAACACCATTTCGATTTTTTACAGTTTTTTTTTAAAAGGTTGTTGTAATGTGTATGGCTGTTCAAAAAATAAGGTAAGGTAAACAGGTACCGCTGTATGGTTTGTACAAAAAAATAACAGTATGCAAATTTTTTTTTGTTAAAGTTCTTGAATGAAGCTAATATTATCCACATTTTTTTCTGTAGAAAGATATTTTTTAGAAACTACATAACTAAATAAATAAAATAAAAATATTACATCATTTTACTTTTTATTTCTTCCAGTTCAATTTTTTTTCTTTTAATTTCTAGTTCAGCCTTCCGTATTTCTAATAGAGCTTTTCTATTTTCTTCTTTGTGTTTTAGTTCCTCCTTATATAAACGAAGTTTCTCTTCTTTGGCCTTACATATTCTCCGGGTGTATTTCTCCATTTCGGATAATTTGTTTTTCAAATCCAAGAACAACTCTTTCTGCAATTTTACCTGTTGTTCCAACAGCTCAAATTTGTCTTGGTTTCTATTTTTTTTTACCTTGGTCCTTCTAAGCGGTGGTGGCGTAGAAGATATACCATGTTCTTCCATTTCAGTAATGTCGATGTTAATATCTGCATTTGGCTGAGGGTCTGGTGATGCAGTTATCGTTCTTTTAATTCCAAAGGAATCTTTATGTTGCACAACATCACGCATATCTAATAAACTAATAACTGCTTCTTCGACAGCAGAAAAACTGAATTTTTTGAATGGCCCGCCACCAGTGGCGTGACTTTCTGCTTTATTATGAACCATTTTTTTTTTTAGTTTAAATTTAAAGTCAGCCCACACCTTCATCCAACCTTCTCCCGAACGCGATGGAGGACCCATACAATTCAAATCCTCCGAAATAGCGTTCCACTCTTCCTTAACATTGACTTTCCCTACACCTTTATTGAACCCCTTTGCCAAGTAGGGTTTTTGCTCCATTATTTCTACTAATTTGGCAAATTGTGCGGCAGTTGTAATCTTTATTCTAAAATATACACCAGCATTAGCCACATATGTATGTAAAAAGAAATTTACATGTCAATAATTTTAATTTTTTGCATACTTACATTTTGCTTGACTCCATTTAAATTAAATTTGATAACGTCGTGATCAATTTTCTTAACGACAAAATTTTGTGTATTTGACAGGCGAATACGCCAAACACGGTATGGTTTTTGTAATAGATTTTAAAATTGTCGTATTTATTGGCGTTTTTCGCCAACCACGGTAGCATTTTAAAAAAACGCCAAACTTTCGCCGCGAAAACGCCAAAGACAATAAGGGTGATTATTTGCTTATGCAACTTCAGTGGTAACTTCAAGAACACATAATTAAATGCATTTCGTAACAAAATTATCGAATTTAAATTGGTTCTAAGCAATTTTTTAATTTAGCCTCCATGAAAGATACGATAATTCGATTTGATATGTAACATGTTCGACAACGACATGTTTTCCATTTAAATGAGAGTCATGCTCACGTTTGGTTGTACTTTTTGCTGTGTAGCAGATCTTTAAAGATCTACATAAGTACAAATACAGATGTATTTATATCGTGGCTTTAAATGTACAATAACGCAATATCATTTTTCATATACCATATGTAAATATTTAGAGGATAAGCCAAAGCACAATAATATTTATAGAAAAAGTAATGAAATACTTTGTAATTTAGGTGGATAAGCTTATCGTATCTAAATTACTTCGAATTTTGCTTACAACTTGCTTATTTCTGATTTAGCAATTTTGCATTTTTTTGAATACAAGCTTTTCGCATTTTAAGTGCCGATATGTGTTATATGCGTATATATATTGTATAATATCAAGATCATAATTTTTAAAAGCATTTGGGATTTTCATAAATGACACGCTACTCTGAAAGTACAACAAGGAAAACAAATACAGAAGAATAGAGTAAAAAAAAAATTAAATAAAAATAGATTTTTAATTGTTTAGAAGCCATTCCCTCCACCACAAAATGAATATTGCTTAAAATAGAGTATTAATTAAAGAGAAATATAACAACCCATTCGTCTGCATTGTTTACAAGATCAATTCTCTTTATACTTACTTATAAGCTTGTGGTGGGCGTGAGCGGGACATATTCAGTGTCATCTGCATAAAAACGAATGCGAGAAACTGAACGGATTCGCTTGTTAGGAAATATTTACGACTGTGTAAGTAAACAAATTTATTAGTTTGAAACCGACAGATTTTGTAAATCGCCCCAAAAACCCGGATAATGTAAATTTCCCTGACCGATATGCAACTAATATTTCTCTTCCTTTGGCGTACGTTTTGGCAAATGTCGTAGTAACATTCTTAGACCGGACTTGCTTTTATCTTTAACGAAGACCAGTTTTACACATAAAATATGTTTGCACGGAAAGCAAACAAAAAATTCTGTTCATATTTCAGTCATATGGGGTTGAAGTTAGTATAGTTGGAAAAACGTTGATCACTACTTCGTCACGATCTTCTGATAAAAAACGTTCACAGTACCATCTCTGTTAAGCATACATTTAAAGTTTATTTCATTAATGTGAAAACAACTTTTGGTATGTCGCTCAGATAACATGTAGCCGGCAATCAAATTAGCGACAGCACTATTGCGATAATGGCATAGAAAGAGTACATTAAACTATAATGTGCGATTACTGTAGACTGCAGTTGCCAGACTTTGATATTTACCAGAGAATGTAAGAGAATTTATGTTTATTTCACAATAGGGTATAACTTTCACATTGAATATTTACCTCAAGAGAATGATATACATAAATAAAAAAAATAAAATATATAAAGATATACATTTTTTATATTTCAAATGTTTGTAAAATGAATACTTAAGATATCAGAGCAACGTTTTGCATGCGATGACTCAACAAATATTTTTTTTATGTTTCATTTTATTAGGGGAGCTCTCAACTAATAGTTACTTTGCATTAGAGTTGTTCAATATTAGTCAATGTAAATTCGCCTATGTAAATTTATTGCTTTGTTCTGTTTACAATTTTGATTTAAATGCACTTCCCAATTTTCTTGAATTGGAAGTTGGATAGATCCACAATTATATTAATAAACATTTTGATACAATTTCCTGAAAATCTGCTTTAGCATGCGATGAAATAGTTTTTTTAATTTGATATGGCAAGCTCGCTGCAATGTTATGGCAAACCGAGGAAAGAGTCAGACTAGTTTTAAAGGCTGTTTTAATTAGAATATGAACAGCAAATAAAAATATAAAAAATATTCAATTATGAACAAATTAAAGTTGAGAGTGGCCAGCTTTTGAAAATTTCACTAGAAACTTCATCTACTTTATTTTTGCATAGTCACCTCTTTTTTTCTGGAAGAGAATATGAGTCTTAAACAATGTTTCTATTGAATAGGAATTGCTAAAACTTTCGGCCCATAATTATTTAGTAAAAGATTAAACTTTTTTATTACAGCTGGTCCTTCTAATTAAAATATGGTTGATTAGGACATGTCAGCCGTTCCAAAAAATTCTTGCGAGGCCAGGATAACTGGCCAACTGATATATTTTTTTGCGCTGCCATGAGTTTGATACCTGTTGTACCATGAGGCTAAAATTGTTTAACCTGTGCTGTCGGTTTTGGGCTTCTAAGTCCAAATTAAGATATTTTTTGTCGCAAAATGAGACGTCATTTGTAAATTAAATAATTTTTTTTTGCGGAATTCTTAAATTGTGTAAATAATATTTCAAATAAAAAACACACTTTTTTGTATTCATAAAGAGCAATACAATTTCAAATTAGCGACTGATGTGTTTTTTTATAAAAATTTTTAAATTTTAATATGCAGCTGTTAATCAAGAGGCAATGCCTGTGAAATGAAATTCATATGCATTATGGGATTTAAAGTCGTTATTAATATTCAGAATATACATTTATATGTATATAAATTAAAGCTGAAACGCAAACTCTTCTCATTTAGAATATTTCGATTTTTTAGACACACGAAAGAAAAAGAAAAGAAAAAACAAGACAGGCGTGTCTCCAACCGTACGACATTCCCATGACCTCAGTGTTAGTACAAGCGTCAAAAACACCCACTTAGATTATTATATGAAGAAAGAAAAATTATCGTAAGTATCTGTCTATATGTATTCAATATATAACAAAAGTTTCTTACACCAATTTAATTACGGGCATGCATTGTACATAGAGCCTCAATGGTTACGATATCGACTCAGCCCTGAGTAAAAATGGGTAAAATAGCATATTTGTTTACATATCCAACAAATATATAAATGGAATTTACTAATTGAAAGGGCAAAATCTTATTGCACAAAATTGATTTTTTTTATTATTATTTATTGGTTTAAAATTAATGTCGTGTTCAGTTTAGTTTTTTACGATATTTGCTGATTTCTATTGATATCGAATTAGTCGTTCATAGCAGTGAAATCCCAATTTATGTAGCAAAAAATTTTTTAAAAAAATTAATTGAGGTATTTAGTTGTAAAAATAAATTAATTTTAAAAACAATTTTAAAATTAACATTTTTTTAAGTATGATAATAAAAATTAAAAAAAAATGTTCTAAGAGAAACAATTTGAACGGTCCATGTGTATGACTTGAAATGATTAAATTTAATTGCAATTATTATCAGTGTTCCACTTATTTGCTTTGAAAAAAACTTAAAAATAAAAACTAGATAAACTTTTCTCAAAAATGTTTATTGAATTTCCCAAATATTTGCATAGTCCCACACACTTTTTTTTTATTATAAATTCTTTTATAAGAAACCAAATATTTTGAAATAATTTTTCCGTAAATGTTTCGGTTTCAAAGTTTTTTTCTGAAACAAGTTTAATATGTAAATATTTTAAAAAATAATTTTTTACATGCTTTATATTTACATATACATATATTGTACATACGTACATGCATATGTACTTATATTTACTCGTATGCGTGCGGAAGTGTATACATATGCATGTATGCCGGATATGTACATACATATGTACATATATGGATACACACAGTTCCCTTTCTTCATTTGATTCGGAAAATAGATGTGACTTTAGCCAACAGTTTGGTCGAATCAGAAATCATTATGTAATAATGTATACATACATATGTATGTACTAATGTATTAATGTACATATGTACGGATGTATGTACGAAGTATTCCAATTTCAACATACTTCCCTGCTTGTTCTGTGCAAATTTAATATAAGTTGTTAATAAAAACTTTATGAAGTTGTTATCATTGCGGCTAAGTTATTATGTGATGTTATTTTATTTGGTTTTTAAATAAATTTAAATAAAAAGAAGAATTTAATTGCTACATATTTACATATGTGCGGACATAAATGTGTGTCTATACATATTCGCGCATATACACACACTCGTGCAAACGCAGCTGCAGTAGTTTAAGTTAATAAAATTTGTCTTTGCTGTTCTGTGAAAATAAAAGTAACTACTACAATGTAATTAACCTCAAGCGCATGTGTTGGTGACCTCCATTCTCTTTTTTTCAAATTTTTAAAACAACAAGAGTACAAAAAGTTTAAGAGACGAACAGTGGCGATGATAAAGTGCTTTATAATTGTACAATTTGGCTTTTGCAATTGTACTTTTTGAAACGCAATTGTGCAAACGCGTTACGAATATACAAATTTTTTAATGAAAAGTCGAAAATCAATCATAACAATCGTAACATCATTATATATTTGTGTTAAAAATGTATACATCTGGTTTCAACTCGTACTAATGTAGAAAGGGGATTAAAATATTTTTCCTAAATGCTATTTGTTCCGTAGAGTTACTATATTGATATGAAATTCTAGATGTGGAAGTATGTATGGGCAATGTACGAAAATATTTCATATAATATATATGTATATTAAAATAAGGCCTCGATATGTATAATAGCACAAATTTTATATGGATTAGACCAATATGGATCTAATAATACTCTCCTTAAAGTTTTTGCTGCCTTTCCGAAGTTTGTGGTTTATCTTAATTTTGTAATTGCATAAGAGACGAAAAGTTCGATTCACCCACGCATAAATTTTTAGGTATTTTCCTTTCAAATTGGCCAAAAATAATGATAACTACTAAAGTGCCATGCATGTTGGCTTAAATAATGGTTTGTTGGGGAACCTGATCGTAAAAAAGTGTGCTGATAAAAAATTCTATTTTTCACAAATTTGTAAAAGAGATAAAACGATTTGAAATAAAATTGTATGTGCGTTTTTACACTTCGTATGGTATCTGCTTCCAAATTTCATCTAAATGTAGATCCATTAAGTTATAATATTAACTAATGGAATACAATTTCTTAAGGTTAATGTTTTTTACTGCTATTTGTATTTTTTATTTAATACTAAAATTTTCTCCTCTTTTTTAAACACAAATATTTAATTTTCTGAAACTGTTAGCTAAACATTCGGTTTGTTCCCGATAATGTAGTTATCAGGTTGTTTGTTTAAAATAATATAAAAACCTCTGTGTACCGAGAACGAAGCATTAAAAAAAGAAGAAATTAAAAACCAATAAGCAACTAAAATTCATTTTGCGAATAATCAAAAAATTCCAAACTTATATTCTTATTGACTAGTCTTCACTGTATCATATTACCGTCAAAAATAAAAAAACAAAGCCACATACATACATATGTACATGAATACATTGATATCATAAATGTCAGATGCTCGTTTGGGTGCATATAATTTATGATCTCATACTGGAGTGAAAATAAAAATTATTTGTTTATTTATGTTTAAAAATTGTTGACAGGCAAATGTAATATAAAGAAAATTAAAAAAAAGAATTTATGTTTTGCAAACGCTATTGATTTGCGAGCACTTTGTGGTTCGGATTTGGAGAACGTTACAGTTCACACTAACAGAAAATAAAAATATGAAGAAAAGAGTAGACAAGCTTAAACCTGTTGGTAATAGGAATACTGGAATAACCAATCAATTGACAAATAAATAATTATGCATATTGCAAAAGCACGAGCTTCAAATAAGTTACTGCATCATTTTACGTTTGCAGGGGAAATAGTACCAAACGAAGAATGAACGGTTGCATCAACTGTCATTTAGTACTCGTATGTAAATTGTAATTCTGGCAAAATGTTAAACGTTATTTTGTATGAGTATGTGAGAATGTAATCGTTCATTTTTGAGTTTCATATACATGAGCATGTGTTTGCAAGTGTAAGTGTGCATGTGTTTTGCTGTGTAGTATGACCATTCTAGCTGTTGATAATTTTATTCTCTTAACAAGTGACATCATCGACGTAGCAGAGTTTTGTTGTCGGCACCGTGTCGCAATTAAAGTAAAGCCTACTTTTGCATTCAAATATTCATGCCACCGTTCAAATGCAAATCCACCCATACATATGTACATATGTATCTCCATTTCTCTATACATATTTACTAGTACATCCGCCGTACAGAGTTCGTACGTACATATTTGCTCCAACATTAAGGAAAATCTTTAGCCAGACGACTTCGTTTAGTTGTTAAATAGTAAATCTATTTTAGATCCAGAAATCAAGAAAAACATTATATGATGACTTAGTGCGTCTGACACTGTTTTGACGTGTGTGCGTTTGTAATAAAAAAATAAATCTAATCAGACTATTTCACATTCTACTTTAATAGAAAAATATTCTAAGCAACTTTTCAGAATATTTTTCAGAGTTTTTATACAAAAATATTCAAATAAAGTCGAATAAATTAAACATGTAAATATTATTGATTGTATAATCATGATAGCATATGTATGTCCATATGTATGTATGTAGACATTAATTTAAATATTAATGCGTCATAATTTAATAAATAGAATTTAGGTGTTACTGTGCTTATAATAATAAAAGTAAATAAATAAATAAATTCCGATTCTCTAAGAACCCTTTCAACACGCTTTGCTCGTTTACATATATACACACATATGTACGTGTTTATATTGGAAAAATAAGATGTTGGGATGGGTGTGTGACAGACATACATTCGAGGGTCATTTGTTAAGTGATTTAAAATGCTTTTAAAGAGAATTGTTACTTTTTCCCAATTTATTGTACATATATACATATATATGTGTGTACATATCAAAGCCTTGCCGATTTTTAAAATAAAAATAGAAAACATTTAAAATGTGTAAATAAATTTTTTTTAGTTTAAAAATTTAAGCTTTTTTAATTAAGATCATCGAGTTGTACTGTGTAATTTATTGTGGATCTGAGGGTTTTAAAAGTTTTATTTTACAACACAGTGGTTGATTTAACTGTCCGCAATTTAGTTTCGCTTTTCCTTTTGTATGGTTCATTCCCCAAATGATTTTTCCATGATTCTATATGAAAGATTTTGCATGCAGCAAAATGATTGTTTGATATCTTAGAAAATTCAAATGGTTTTAATTCGAAAATGCTGCTCTGAAAATAAGTGCATATTTGTCAAGACGCACCGTCTCAGACGGACTCAGTATCATATAAATTTTTTCCTGAATTATGGATATAAAATAGAAATTTACTTTTCAAGATTTCTTAGATATGAAATTTATGTACACACATACATATGTATGTTAATATTTGTACAAGTAAGTATGTGGCTACATAAAATTCATTTAATTATTCAATCTTTTGGAAAGGCCGTATTCACATTTACTTTTGAAAATGCATTCGAGAAGAATGCATGTCTATTTCTGCAACCAAATAAATTCCCCTTTTTATTTTTCAAATTATATATGTGGGGATGTATGCACACATATACAAACCATTCTCAAACGCTCGGGAGTAGGGAAGAAATTTGGTATTTTCACCATTGTCAGTTGCAGAAGTACTGAAGTATCTGGACACGAAACTGGATTGATGACATTGCCACTCACGCATGAAGTAAGCATTTTGAATTTGTAATGCATACAGTTCATAGAATACAGTGGGGACGTTCATAAATGAACTATCATATATATACGTATGCATTTATGCATAGAACTGTTAAAATATGGGTTGACTTGGTCTCAAAATTAGCTAAAGTTGGATTACTATACAATAGATATGACGACATTTTATGTTTTGACTGATATTCTCCTACTTATAGTTTCACTTATTAGTATTTTTAAAGTCCAATAATTGACATTTATTATTTCCGGTATCCTTTTACCGGTAGGCCAAATGTTGTTGATGTGCCTGTACATGCATACATGTATATATTCACGGTTTTCCTGAGGTGATATATAATTATTCCCTTCATTTCTTTTATTTTTTATTTTAATTTTTATCAATTTGCACCAGTCAGCACATTTTGATAATGTTCTTGCAAAAATATAATTCTCACGCCACATACCACGGTGTATTCTTTGCTACGCACTGTTACACTAACAAGTGCACCTGTTTAAAATTCCCAACCCTAAAAATGACATCACCGACTTCTATAAATTTTTTTATAAGAAACTAACAAACATATAAACGGATATTCACTACGCTTCCATGTCGTTCACGCCGAATTACATAGATGTTTGATGTATGAGATTTTTAATAACTTTTTATGATATTTTTTTATATGTACATATACAATTTATTGCATTTTGGCATTAAATTATTTTATTTATTAATATTTTTCTTTCAAATGCACCACTGTGCATTATACAGTTAAAGGTTTCTTATGCACACATGTACATACTCGCACGTAAAAAAGTATTTCCTTTAACTTCACTCACTGACCGATGGAATTAAAATACCAAGGTAAATTTGGCATAACACGACGACGTAATTGAAAACGATATTCATTATTGGATTAAGAACAGTTGGAAACAGTTGGAAGCGGTTGAAAACAGGTGGAAACAGGTGTCAATTAACTTTTGTTTGTAATTTTTTAAAGATAAAAGTTATTGAACTCCAAGTGTCGCGTAAACTGTTGTGGTTAATATTACATTGTATGAATATATTTGCAATAAAATAAATACTTAGTATTGCCATGCATACGGTAACTATTGAATTTAAGGCTTTTTAAAAGTATTCACAAGAAAAAATTTATTTAAACAAAGCCAACACTCAATACATTCATACATACACGTATGCATGTGAATATATAAGTTAATAATAATTAACTTTATTTCAATTTAAGTTTGTTTTTGTCCCAACTGTATTTAAATCTCACTGCTTAAAACTTCATTTACTACAAAAACAAAATACATTACGACAAAGTTCAAAATGATTAACAACAACAAAACATATCAAATTAAGAAGTGAGCAACTAGAATTCATGAAAACAAGGAATTTTAATACAATTATAAGCAATGAGATTTAACGGGAACAAATTCTTCAAATATTTGTGTAGGTAACAAAAATGACAAGAAATAAGAAGAAATGAATTATTAGTAAGTAGAATACTTAAAAGCAAAATTATTTTTTAGCAGTCTATTGGAGTCATTTCGCGAGTAAGGATCGCAAGTGTGGTATTTGATTTCTCAATACCGAACAATAGACTCCCATAGAAAGTAAACAAGTAAATAAAGTAAATTATCAGAAAGCACAAAGCAAAGAACAACAAGTAAAAATTCTAATATTTTATATAAGAAAAATAATAAATGATAAATATTTACTTATATAATAAACATAATCATGTTTACTTATAAAAATATTTACTGGCGCCCGAGCAACTGGTACAAATATAGTGTACTAAAGGAACCCTAAAACAAACAAAAAATAATAATAATTAAGCCTGTAAGTGTCCGTCCGCAGGCGACCGTCCGTATAAAGTGTCATAAGTGAATCCTTAGTAGAAGTACGAAAAGGACAAAATTCGCGTGATCGGGACGGTATAGTTTAATAAGTTTACAATTTAAAATAAGGAAATAGACACAACAAATAAAAAGAACAGTAAGCAAACAAAAAAAAAAAATTAATATTATAAAAAGAAAAGCTATATTAACTTAAAAGTAATAAAGAACGCTAACCAAAAGAATTTTAAAAGGAAACATAAAGACTTTAGAAAAGACCTAAAAATATAATATTCAACAACAGCTTTGTACCTGCCATTTAAAGCTGCACCGTAGAAGACAACCATTCAAATATCTGGCCGACATCGATAGCTGCAACGAAGACCAACAGAATAACATCAATCAGTCAACAGAATGTGTCCAACTCATCTTATACTGTAGGTTATTATATTTCAGAATATTTTTAAGTTATTTCATAAGTGACAAAAACCACCTTTGTATAAAAAAAAAAAAAAAAAAAAAAAAAAAAAAAATAAGGAAGGAAGAAAATCTTTTATCGAAAGCACCAATTTTTATCATAGAGTAGAATTTTTGTTTCCTCACAAAAATTGTTTCCAAAATTTGTGAAAAATCATGTCTAATCCCAATAACCTAGTAAGACCTCCTGTTCTTAACGTTCCAAATCCAGCAGCGCAACTCAGCGAAGAAGTAGAAAACAGAATAGCCGCTATTTGCGCGCAACAATGCAGAAACATAGTTCAATCTCTGATAAATCCAAATAATGACCTTAACCACGGGACAGACCAAAACATTGAAGACAGATACAGAAATGACTTGAGTGACTTAGATAAAATACCCGACATAGTAAGAAGTCTTAGAGATTTCTCGGGTAACCCCATGGAATTTAACTCATGGAGAAAAAGCGTGGATAGAGTGTTGCAAATTTATGATTCAAGCAAAGGCACACCTAAATACTATGGGATTTTAAGCGTCATCCGAAACAAAATTACAGGAAACTAAACGCAGTAACTGTGGCCGATAGGTATCCTATTCCAGAAATTAACGATGTTCTATCAAATCTAGGTAAAAACAAGTACTTTACGGTTATTGATTTAAAGAGTGGTTTCCACCAGATTCCTTTAAGGGAATGTGACGTAGAGAAAACCGCCTTTTCAGTTAATAATGGGAAATTTGAGTTTGTACGACTCCCATTTGGATTAAAAAATGCTCCCTCGATATTCCAACGTACTCTGGACGATGTGTTGAGAGACTTCACTCTACTCTTTCCGAGATGATGAGATGTCTTAAGTCAGATAAACTTCACAATTCGTTCCATGACTTACTCACCAAAACATTATACGAATACAATAAATCAATCCATTCTACTACTGGTAAAAGACCGATTGACATATTTTTTAATAAAAACTTTAATAGTGACCCAGGAAAAATAATTTTGGAAAAAGAAGAAATAATAAATCGCTTGACTGAAAAACAAAAACAGGACCTGAACTACCATAACAAAAATAGACAAGCACCCAAAACTTATTTACCAGGAGAGAACATTTTCGTTAGGATCAACAAGAGATTGGGTTCAAAATTAACGCCAAAATATAAAAAAGAAATAGTCAAAGAAGACCGAAATACAACTGTATTAACAGTGTCAGGCAGGACTGTTTATAAAAGTAACATTAAAAAACAATAAACAATTTTATGTAAATGAAGCTTTCAATAAAAGAATAAACATCTTAACCGAAATCATTAATAGAATGTCGAATTATGTAAGAAATAGTGTTTACTTAGAAAATGAAATAGTTATTAATTTACAAAATAGAATAAGATTAGTTAAGGAAGAGTTAATAAATTGTAAACCCATTAATACTTGTATCCCATATTTCTGAATGATTGGGGACAATCAAATTAAGAAGGGAGGAGTTAATAATAATTAACTTTATTTCAATTTAAGTTTGTTTTTGTCCCAACTGTATTTAAATCTCACTGCTTAAAACTTCATTTACTACAAAAACAAAATACATTACGACAAAGTTCAAAATGATTAACAACAACAAAACATATCAAATTAAGAAGTGAGCAACTAGAATTCATGAAAACAAGGAATTTTAATACAATTATAAGCAATGAGATTTAACGGGAACAAATTCTTCAAATATTTGTGTAGGTAACAAAAATGACAAGAAATAAGAAGAAATGAATTATTAGTAAGTAGAATACTTAAAAGCAAAATTATTTTTTAGCAGTCTATTGGAGTCATTTCGCGAGTAAGGATCGCAAGTGTGGTATTTGATTTCTCAATACCGAACAATAGACTCCCATAGAAAGTAAACAAGTAAATAAAGTAAATTATCAGAAAGCACAAAGCAAAGAACAACAAGTAAAAATTCTAATATTTTATATAAGAAAAATAATAAATGATAAATATTTACTTATATAATAAACATAATCATGTTTACTTATAAAAATATTTACTTATACAAATAGCACATGATTGCATGGGAAGAGGAATATGCAAACACTAATTAAAAAGATATTAAGGAAAGTACTTTTAAAATATAACTAAAATATGTAATAAATAACTTTTCGTTAAATATAAAAGATTGAAAACAAAGTATATACATACATATTTTATATAAATATTCAAGAAATGAAACTTAGTTATAACAGAAAAGAAACGTTAAACTTTGTATCGGTGTGAAATTTTAAATAAAATGGTTCTTATAACTTAATCAAAATATAAGTATCTACTATTTACACATGTACATACATATATTAATATTGCCTCATAGTGTTCATTTATTTTTATTTTAATTTTTTACGCTTTATTATCTTATCAAATGATTGCACTGTCAGGTGGATGAAATTTATAAGTGCACTTACACTTGCTCACTACATATGTATGTACAAATAAATAATATTGTTGCAGTTACAAGTCGCTGGTAAATTCAATATATCTGAGATTGGAATCTGCTCGGATCCTTGCTGTTCATTTCCACTAAATAGCAGAATCAATTCCATGCTAAATGTTTACTAGAAAACGTGACATATAATTGGATACGTTTATTATCTGTGGGCCACAAGATATATATGTTTGTATGAGAATAACTCTTTTGACGGACAAGGCGTACTACATAAGCCTTATCATTGCACATGCATACATATACATATGTATATGTATATAAGTAACTATCGCCAATATAAATCCATTCCATTTATATTTTGATGTCAAATAAAACAAATCTATTTCTATTTTTACGAGTGACAATGAACAGAAATAGTGCTGCAAGCCATGCTATTTTCACATTATTTTCAATTATTAATATATGTACATACACATGTGTTTATACCATATTTATTATATTATCGGTGATGCTCTGCAAATCACTTTTCACGAAAGTGATTTGAAATCACTGAAATGTTGTTCTGTGGACAAAAGTTTTAATAATACCGCGATTTGAAACCGGTTAGATAACCAACTACCGATTTCAAGTCACTTGCTAATTTTTTATAATTATTTTACTTTAAACTTAATAAAAAAAACTACTTGAGTTAAAGTACTCATAAAGTATTTTTTACTTATTTTTGCAATATTATTATATTTTTTAAACAAAATATGTATATTAGCAAATTAACAAATTAATGAAGACATCCATTCTTTTGAAAGAAAAATACTTCTGTTTTGGCAAATTTTTTTTCTCATAAAATTTTACAAAAGGTGGAAGGTGCAATAATAATACTCATATCATTCACTAGAAATCAGTGGTACGATCTGAGAGCTAGACGTGGCGCTACTTCATTAATCACTTTTACAAAAGCCCTCTTATTTAGTGTCATGTATAGTGTCATAAATCTGAAAAGTGTTTTTGTGTGAGACGGTGACGCTGGTATCCATTTCCAAAGGATTTGGTAAGTATCGCCAAAAATTGTTGGTTAAGGCGATCATTCCTTTCCTGCTTTCTTCAGAAAACAATCGCTGCCAATAAAATTGCTCTTGACATTTCCTGAGTTTATTTTTTAACAAAATACCTGATTGTAAACTAATCAAATCAGTTGTTCGCCCGTGATTTCGAAACAGGAAATTACCACGAAAAGTTCGTAATTATTCAGAACACCATGAAATCACCCACATGATTTTAAAAACATTTGCGATTTAAAATCACCGTAATATTATAACAGGCCAGTATATTATTATATGTACATATATATTATTATTTAATTATACATTTATTTATTTACTTAATATTATAATTACATATGTGTGTATGAATGTATGTATACAAACATAATTGTCTTGCTGAGGCCAATATCTACTGAAACCTTTTTAAATTTTGTAGGATTATTTTAAAAAAGGAACTTTATTTTGTGAAATATGAAATTTTCGAGTAGTTACCCTGATGGGTCGAATGTATTTAATTCATGAGGAAAATGTTATTGATTCAAAAACCATTTCATTAGTTATTCAATACGAAAAAAATTAAAAAAAAATTGCAAATTTTTTCTCATTACATCCATTGATGCCGTTGGCCTCATATGGCAGTTATTTTACAGCCAAATTGATTTTATTTCATTATTTCGTTCAGTGTACTCGCCGCCAAGGTTTCATTGGTCAAATTTTTCTCTTTCTCTCATTTTTGCAAACATTTTTATACATCAATAAAAATTTATTTGTTCATTTGAAGCAAACACTTTAGTTTAAATTTTATATCTGATGTTTACTTTTACTTTGCTTATACGCCTGATCATTTTTTTTTCATTTTGTTTTTTGTCGTTGTTCAGCTTCTTTTGTATGTGCATATACTTTACGTATGTATGCACGCGTATGAATGACGTAGCAGTATAAATATGTTCAAACACACACATACATATATGTATGTTTCAATCGATTGGACGAATGTATGTTCCAACAAGAATTATTCTTAATTAACAAAATAAAAAAAAGGAAAAAATAATTGAATAAAAGCCATTGAAAACGAAAATATTTTTATGAATAACTTGTTTTTATTTTTTAGTTTTTATGAACAAAATTACTAAAACAAAATAAACTGTTTAGTCAAGCAGAATGTTTATTACAGTAACATACACACATACTACGCTTCTATGTACGCATTTGCACATACACTGCCAGCCACTTGAATAGCTTCACCAACATAATTTTTACTACAGCATACCTTCTTTCAGGAGCATGAAAACAAAACAGAATTACTCGTATGAAATTTTCAGGAATAAAATGCATGTAGGCCTTCTACAAAGCGGTCGCTGCGTACTATAAAAGTCACGTGTTGTGTGAAAGCTCTATATGAGCCACACAGCTGCACTGGCATTATTTAATATTTACTTTATAGGCGTGCTTATAAAGTGATATATTTATTCCATATTGCACTAAAAACTACTTCAAAAAGAAAAAAACATAAAAATTTTCATACGTCAAGTTTGACTTAAAGGGAATGTGTAACTTCATACTTATGTAACACAAAGTTAAATAGTTAAAGTAGTTTTAGATTTGATAAATTGGAATTAATTTCACAAGCGGAGACAACCACGCTGCATTTCTGAATTGAAAATAAAGAAATTAGAATCGAAAATTTTTAGCAACTTATTTGCAGCAACGACATTGAAAGCAAACGGTAGACTTTAAACAGAATTTCGAATGGCATTCTTAAGATTCGGAATACACAAAACATTGCAGAAGTACTTTGTTGCAGTTTTCAACTTGTTCTAGAGTTAAACTGCACTGTGAAAAGCCATGCCACCATCAGAGTTGTATGTAAATAATCTGGAGAAGACTTCTAGTACCTTCTGCTAAGGCATATGCATACATACATATGTATGTATGTATGTATGTATGTTTATATGTGAACACGAATCTTTCGTAAATATTATGAAAAAAGTTTTCCACAAATAAAAACAAAAAAGTTAAAAATAACCAAAGACCAGAAACCTCTTTTTAAAGGCACTTAAATACATTTTAGTAAATGCCTTTATATGGCAATTAATTGCATCCTCTTAAATACACTATCGGGATAATTCTCGAAAAAGTTCTAGAAAATCTAGAAGGCCATAAACTGGGGATTAGTGTATAATGAAATTTTATAGCCAACAATAATTTTCACAAACACTTTTTTCCATCCAGTCTAATACAAAGTAAGTTCCTTGCGATTAAAAATAGGAACAGATGAACCCTCATGATGCTCTGATAGCAGCCACCGCAAACGCAAACGCCAACGAAAAATAGAAACTTTTTACTATTTCTTTTCATTGAAGAGATATTTATAATTACAGAATATGGTTAAGGCTTGCATTTAGCTGAGGGGAAGTACATACACACACACATATATATGTATGTACATACTCGTACGTAGCTCCATTTGTATCTACAGATACACTCTTCCAACATAAATTTTGTTTTAATCAGCCTCGCATAGTAATCGTGTTAAAGCATTTGTTTGCTTGTTCTGCAGCTGCACTTATTATTATTTTTTATTATTTCTTTTATTGCGAATTTTATTCAATTTAAAGAAAAAGTAATGAGAGCATCATGTCATCGACGAACTTTTTTCTTATGTTTCTTATGTGACGATATTCCTAAGACGATGTTTCTAATGTTGAATAAAAATCTTAAATATTTTAAATCAGAGAGATATAAAAAAATATGTTTTTCTAAATAAAGTTCTGGTATTCGAAATATGCAAGTAAGTATGTATGTGTGTGTTTTGATACAATTTTGCATAAATATTTATGGTACAAAACGGATATTGTGAAACAAATATAAATTTGAAATTAATTACGAAAAATTAAAATATTATTTTTAAATAAACACTTCAAATTGTTCAAGGAAACACTATTTTTAATAAGCAAACGTAAAGTTTACAGTTGCTGATAACAAGATTACAAAATCCAAGCGACAGCTGGCGATATCCAGAAAAGAATTCATTATTCTTTGAAACACAAAATTATTGTTTGCAAACGAGCACATGCTGGCGAATTTATTCTTGAATTCTCAAAACTCAGACTCCTTTCAGGTTTTTTAATTTAATTTTTAAGCTTAAAGTCGGCTTTGTATATATATTTTTTTTATTTATATCTTCCATATTTCGTTGTTGGAGATTTAGGTAATTTTTTAATGGCCGATATTAAAAAATTTGTAACGGCGAAAGAAAGGAAACATACGATGTTAAGCTTACAAAGAGCTTAATTATTACTGAACATTCTTTGAACTCCTTTTACTTTAAAGAATATCTTTTCTTGTTTGCTAGAAAAAATGTGTTAATTATTTTTTTTTCAGCAACGTGGGAAAACACCCAGGGGCGAGGTAGCTATCAAAACCGCGACCTCCAGTTTAGTAGGCTGTGCTTAGATGGCACCCGATCCGATAATTTTGAAACCAATTGGTTTCTTGCAAAGTTCCGCACAATATTGAATAAATTTATACATAATTAAAAAGACAAAGTGGCACAAAATATGGGCTTGTGAGAACCGTCTTCGGGCGGTAATTATGCCATTCCATAAAAAATTCAGATGTTATTTTGATTACAAATTTTGTACTTTTGAAAAACTTAATTATGGCGATGGATGGTACAAAACAAGTCGGCACCAGTTAAAATTTATGGAACTGCTGACAATATTTTGTTTCTTTTTGGTTGACGGCCGCCCGGTGTCCACATTCTCTAATGCAGTTAAAATACTTGCCAGTTTTGCTTTTAGTGTGAAATAGTTGTTGCAATTAAAGCAATACAAAATAAACTTCCGAAAATTTCAAAATATCTTTCCGTAACATTTCATATTGAAGTGCAATTAATGCAATTTTGCTTTCCACAATTAAACCAGCTGTTATATATTACACTGACTATATATTTCACATTCAAAGCTTTTAAACTGCATTTTAAAAGGAATATTGCAAGCGGCTGGAAATATTCTTGCAGGCGAGCTAAAGTAAAATATAGAAACGGATTTGGAATGCCGAGTTTCTCGTATTGCTAAAACTCTTCTCGATCTGTGTGAGATTTTACGTTCTAAATCTTGAAATTCTTTACTTTTTTTCTACAATGCAAACTGAGTCACCATCAGTGATCATCGGCCTTTTTTTAATTTAAACCTTTTATTATAATAGGCGTGGGCTTTTTTTAAATATACAAGATGCGCATATATATTTTTATACAATTATTGTATAACTTGGCCAGCAAACGAATAAGGCAAGATAAAGTTTAACAAAAATAGTGACAAATATCTTACGTATGTTTCCAAAAAAATTAAAAAATCGTGATGAATTGCTTTTTTTCATAATCTTTATCTTTATGTTACTTGAAGATGGTCGGACGGACGGACGTATGGATGGATGGATGGATGTCTTTTACACAATTATATTTTAAAAAACAATAAAAATTTTTAGTTTATTTTTACAAGCACGAGACAAAAAAATCAGTATGTGATCGAATAATTTATTTAAGCTTTTTTACAAAATTTTGTTTGTATTTCACGCCGTGACTGACTAACGCACACGATAATACCGCAAATACTAAACTAATATTATAGACTGAAATCGAAAGCCAAAAAATACAAACGGGAGAATTTAAGATGTATCTAAAATAAAAATATTTTTCTTCAAAATATATGTATGTATGTATGTACGTGCATTATGCATATAATGTATCGCATACCAAACCAAAAAGGGAAGAACACAAAAAAAAAACAAAAACGAGGCAGAAAGCAATTTAAAGAAAATGTAAAACATGACATGCAATTTTACTTTTTCTAGCCAAAGAATTGAACTTTGGAAACAATTTTTTACAGTAGACCGAGAAATGCACTGTAAACCGCTTTATGCAATCTAAACAGTTTGATTGACTTTCAATCTTGACTGTTTTCAATTTTAAATACGATATATTAAATCATTTCTTAAAATTCATGAGCGCAAGAAGAAAATGTAGGATGCTCGTTGTACACAAATTGCTCGAGGCATAAGAAACTTTTCTCACAAACACAAAAAAATTAAGAGAATATTAAAGCAAGAAAATCACTCACAAATTGTATGTGCGAAATACCAACTTTTCTGAAAAACCAAACAAAACAAAACCCATATAAACACTAAATAATTAAATTGTTAAAAATAGATTATCAGTTCAATTATACGAATGGATCAGCATCAAGTGTATAATGACCCATATTATGGGCACCCCTTTCTCATTTTCAAGTGCTTTTTATCCCTCCAACAAAAATGCCACAAATAATATGTGGAGTACTTTTTACTGTTCAATGGATATTCGGAGCATGTGCCTTTTTAAAAGTTGAAATATGAAAAAATGCAGAAAATAATACTGAAATCAGAAGGATTTTTTTTTTTGTGCGCCCAACAGCAATTTAAAAAGCACAATTAATTTAAAATGTGAGAAATTCCAAGATGAAGGAAGGACTGCCTCAAGAACTGTTTGAATTAACAAAAATTATTCAATGCCATGTAAGGAGTAAGGAATATAATGTGGGCTATTCTGCGTTTCGATTTGAATCGAAATTTTCTCCGTCTGGCAATTTTGGTATTCTGCGTTTCGTTTCCGCTTAGTTTCTTTCGATTGTATGTATTCTGCATTACGATCGGAGCTCCGTTTTTCTCAGTTGCGTTTTTGTTAACGGAGGAGTTTTTTTATCTGTGTTTTTTAGTTAAAAACTTTAAAATTAAAAAAAATTTAAGTAGAAAATGAAATAAAATGCTCAGAAGCGATTAAAAAAACACTTAAAAATATTTTTAATTAATTTATTTAATTAAATTCATATTTAATAATGGTACAGGTCAAAAACAACAACACCAGAGCAGTATGAAGTCATAGAAATTTGCTGCATCTCACGAGAAAAACTGTCTATCAACCCTTCACCTTACTCTGTTTATCAACAACTTATTTTTATTATGTATAAATAAACTTTTTGCATTAAATTTAACATTTGTAAATGAAAATGATAACAAACTTACTTATTTTCCTATTTCATTTCAACATTCCACAGTGATGCTATTAATTTTGTAAACATTGTTGTCTTCCTCTTTTTCTTTCGATTCCGTTTTTCTGCAGAATACCAATTTTCGGTCGCAACGGAACTGAATGCGGAGACTTAATCGAAACACAGAATAGGGGTGAATGATAACGTGGCTAGAAGCACTGCCTGCTGAGGCCATAAACAATTTAAGCTAACAAGCAGTTGCCGTAGCACCACCAGAGGGATCTACTAATGCCTTCTGCGAGTAGTTCATCTGAATTCATCAATAAAAGACAATGATGATACTAATTTTTTATCAAAAAAAAAATGCTTTTTTTTTTATTAAAATTATATTTTTTATGACTTGAATTTCAGTTTGTTTTATGTTTTTTATGTTCTCATTACACAAATAACATAAAAAAAATTTTTAATTTTATGAGCATGTACCGCATGCAAGTTTGCGCATGCTCTCCAGCTTTTACATGAGGTATTTAATATTTATTTTTAGAAATAAATCTCTGTTTAGCCATTAATCTGTGTAGTTTACTTTACAAATTCATTTCAACAAATTTCAAAAATTTTTTTATTTGTTTTTCGAATTTAAAGAAAATAGGTCAATACATATATTTTAAAAAACTGCACTTCAAGACCTTTCCTATGATATATAATATGTTGTACTTGGTTGCACTTACACCACTCTTAAAACAATTGCAAATTCATGCACTTAAAACTCCCTCCTATCCGCCCCTCATATTAACAACGTCATTTTCTATAAGCCTCGAATTTCGTAGTTTTTTTATCGCTTAAATTTAAATCAATTACCATAATCGTTTTAAATTCATCATCCATCTACTTGTTTTAATTTGATAGGGGAAACACACATACTTATAAAGCACGCCATACTAGAAATATTAGTAGGAACTTAAAATAATTAACTTTAAATTTTTAATGCGACAAAACAACTTGACAAAAAAAAATTTGGGTTTTTTTTCTATTTTATATTTTTTTGCTGAAGATTAAAAACGCCTGTTATGCGAGAACTGAGTCTTCGCACCAAACGAACCCAAATTTTTCTACATTTTCTTGTGCTTTAATATGGCAAGCTGGAGATTTTTACATCTGAAATTTTGTAATTTCAGAAAAATATTTAGCTTTAAACTTTACGCTTCGGCTTTTTGCGATAAGCAACAATAATAAAACAAGACGCAAAAATTCTCCAAAAAATCATGTACGAAAAATAATAAAGGGGATTCCCATTTGTTTTCTCAATTGTTTTCGGGCAACTAATTTTTATTAAAAATTAAATGGCCAATAATGGAAATAAATACAATTATGGAATCTTGTTGGCCAAAATTTAAGCTTTTGCAAAATCAGTAATAAAAAACACTGCATTAGAAAAATTATTTGCTGATTTTGAAAATTTGGTGGGATATGAATGCAAGTTGAAAAAGTTAAGAACACTGTGTCATTTCACACTTTCTTCATAAGCAATTATCTCTAACTGCTCCACTTGTTATTATTAAAATGCAATAAATACATGTGTATGATGTGTGTGAATGTGAACAGTTGCATAAATTTAACGTTGTATTAAAACTTTGTTCAAATGGCTATTTGAAAAGTTTGCATGCTTTTGCAAATGCACACCTGCTAGCCAGCAAAATCTTTTCTTTTCCATAATCGTAATTATTGACATTTTGCGTTACTGCTGCCGCCAACAAGGCAAAAACAAAGTGCTTACAAGTCTCAAATTAGGAGAATCCTTTCGCTTTTCATTGAATAATATTTACACTTGAAGCCAAACATACATACATACATACATACATATAATACTAATATGCAATATTCAATTTTTTATATTATTGATATTTTTTACATGCTTTGCTTTCTTTTGTAAACTGACAGCGGGAACAAAAAGACAAAATGCATACCGCATAAAATAACGCAGCACAGCACACACAAGATAAGTTTGTCGAGATGCGAAACCCCATCAAAATCATCAAACATCAACAACAAGTACTTTTTCCAATAAAGCAATAAAAAATGTATTTGTACAAGTATCGTAATCTTTTCATTCACGTCACGTTCACATTCTTCATGTGCACTTGTAAGTGCAGTTGCATGTGAGGTTGAAGATTTGTCTCAGCATGTGAATTAAGACTTACTTATTCATTTTAGAAATGGAAAGAAAAACATTGTTTTTAGCATACACACACACATCTAATTGTAGTTCCTCTAAAGTAATTTACCTTCTGCATTACAGAATGGAAACAATAAGGGCAAAATTAAATTTGGCCCCAATATCGGCAAAATATCGACATACATAAGCATAAAGAAATAACACTTCATTATAACTTGAAACTGTCTGTGTTAATTAATCGGCTCTTGCAACTTGAGCTTGCAGTTGAAGCCACTACATCTTCCAAGTTGCTAAAATTTATTCGGCCTGTTTCAGGTCTATTGCCAAAAATAATTGGAAACAATAACACGGTCTTATCAAAAATGTACATAAATTTTCTGGCATATACAATCAATGTTTGTTGAGCATTACCGATATATTTCTACGAGAACGACCGTAGTTAAGTCATCACAGTTAATGACCTGAAATAGATAATGATAATAACAGCGGTTTTGTTCTACATTTTTAAAAATGTTCCAAGAACGTCAGAAGATTAGAAATAAACCTAAGACTGCAAATTTCCTACTTTGGACTTATATATTCAACAATTCACTTTCCACATTTTCTTTCACTTCTTTTAATTATTAATCACAACACAGCTAATCACAATTGTTGTGAAATATTTGTAATTTTCCTTTACGTGGCCATTTAATTCGGTCATTAATTGAATTTATTCCTCCAATAAAAAAGTACTTACAAAAGTCAATTGCAGCACCTGAGAATGATATGTTGCAACCAGATATAAGCAAAATTTAGGACAGCTAATTGTGGTACCAAAAACATTTACCAAACAAGTTACCATTGACCAAAATTCTACCCAGCCTATAAAGCGCAGCAAACAAACTTTTAATCAAAAATGGTTTTCATCGGAGAACACAATTTTGAGAGCAAATTAAACTGAAACGAACTATCACCTTTAAAATGGATTATCAAATAAAGCCGTCTTGGCACCTTAAAGTCGCCAACCTTTAAAAAAAATTCCTGTATTAAAAAGAACGATCTGTGGTTGTGTTATATGAATTTTTAAATATGTATGTAAATATGTATGTATGTTTAGAAACGAAATTAGAAAAAATTTTATTTCCAAATAACTAATACATTGTTAGTGATACATACATATATTGAGGATAAATAATTTATTAGAATATAATAAAATTAAATAATAATTTGTATCAGAGTGAAACTTGAGAATAAACACCATAAAAAATGTTTTAAATCTTTCCCATATCAATTTATTTAACCAACCAAAATTTATTTGTAGTTTTAGGTGCAAAGTTGTGGTTGTTGTTGTAAATAAACTTCATATCTGGTCAGTTTTTAAAAAAAAAAATTTTGTTAAATACTTTTTTTTTAGTAAGTCTTTAAAAAAAATAATTGCATTCTGCTTTTACTTGCAGAAACCATACAATATTAAAATTCCTTTTAAAAAATAAACGCCTTTCAAGTAAGTTAGCCTTTGCAGTAGTTAAAAATGCCCAAGAAAGTTGTTCTACATTGTTACATGGGACGTCGCATGACTCAGGGTAATCCTGCATGCGATCCCAAACACAAATGTCCTCCTTACACATTGGCAAATAAAAAAAACTTCTGTGAAAAAATTATTAATCGCTATAAAAAATTTGGCAAATTGACGAAACAGTATACCCCTCCTCACCTATGAAGTATACACAACATACATGCATTTGTTACTTAATGCCCATAATACCATAATTCCATATATAAATATGTATGTATGCATGGATGTGTTTGGGTTTATACTTTAAGGTAGTGGTTTGAAATGATTTAACATTTTCTTGCCTACGGGTCACACACTGGTGATATCATACTTTTCGAATTCGATTCTACAATGCAGAATTTTCTAATTCGAAACAAACAAAAAAAAAACACAATTTTATTAAGCAAACAGATAACAAATAAGAGAATCAATTTCTCTACAGAGTCTCTATTTATCTCTCTACTCTGCAGAAGCTTTAAATATAAAAATGGGAGTGGAGTGTACAAAATCAAATAAATGCCGCTCTCTTACACATGTTTATTTAATTGAACTAAAAACACATTGAATTTTAATTATTACGATAATAGAAAAATATATGTAATCGAAAGCAAATATTTACTGACACCATCATAAGCAGCTTTTATTTATTGCTGCAAAATATTTCACTTATCACCGTTTGTTCTCTACATATTACAATGAAAAGAAAAAAAAACAAACAACCCCAAAATTGTTTCGCCTCCTTTTTTCTAACATTTTTGTTTTTTTTCTCTATTCCCTTCATCGAATTGCAAACTCACCCATTACACTGTTCTGCTTATTTTCCTTTTATTGTTACTTTTTGTTAATGATTTTCTTGTGTTTTTCCTTTTAAACTTTTATATTGCTTTTTCCAACTACGCTTTTTTAACTTGTTTTAATTTTTTATCGTTTTATTTCGCAGTATTTTAATTTCTATGAACTTTTTATCAAACACTTTATCTAACGGCAACTTTTCTGCTGATTCTTTCAGAACGTTGTTGTGTTTTTAAAATAAATGCATTTCTTTGATTTCTTAAGCAAAAGATTTATAAAAATAAAAAGAAATAGTACCAAAAAATCACAAATAATAATTATAAAAAATTTTAAGTGAATGTCACCACGATTGCAAACCGCACAAAACCCCACTCGACGACCAACCAAGACGACCACTTTTAAACTGAGATACTTGTGAACAAAATAGTTAACTCACTCACTGCGAACTCCATAAGCAGGGATGGAACATGCATTTTAGTTTTTGACAAAATTAGTAATTATTGTGGTGATTAAGTGGTGAGATTCATGACGTGATTATTATGGATGGAACTTAAGCTTAATTAATTAAAATATTATAATGTTGTATCAAATTACCAAAAAGTGTAAAAACTAAGTAATTTTTGATTTTATTTTCAACTCGATTTTGAATAGAAAAAATTACAAAAACTAGGCTGAATATAAAATCTGTGTTCTATGCATATTTGCTATTTTTGGAAACCATTTTTTTGTGATTTGTGTGTGTATTAAGTTCATATATTGAAATCGAGTTAAGGCCTTTCTGGATGACTCTAACGATACTCCAAAGGAGAATTCAGTAACAGGCTATTAAACTAGTAAATCATATCACAAGAGGGCCTGCATAAACCTATACTCGCACTAACAAGAAAAACTAAAAGCAAGCAAACGTTTCCAACCCCGCAAACAATGGAGAGCATTCGTTCTCTTTTTAAAGAAGCACACAAACAATGCTGTTAACTTTCTCATTAAACCAAGTTTAGAGCGATTTTATATACTTCTTATCAATGTATTGCCACCCCGCTGTTAGTACACCAAACTTCAGCGATATACTTTTATTGCGCTGGGAAAAAAGAGCAAAAGGATTTAATCTTCCAATTTTTGTGGCTTTTAAAATTGAAAGCACTATTTTACAAGTAAAATATATGACAAAATATATTATAAATTATTATTGTATAATATTAAGAATTTTTAGCTATTTATTTACTATGATAATATTTTTAGAATTCTCATTTATTTTCGGAAATTTATACATAACCTAATAAATTTAAAGTATCTGCAAAGAAGATTTTGCAAAGCTTTTTGCTCTCGTGTATTCAAAATGTAAATTTACTCCCTGTATGTTCGCCAGTATGAAAAGAAATATATTTACACATCTCACCACAAGCCACTTAACACTTTTCAAATATAAATTAAATTGTAAAAATCTTTTTGACGAAAAAAAAAATATATATATTTAAATTTAACTTACTAAAACAAATTATGTGCTACAAAAGCAGAAAAAACATGGAAATGATAGTTTAAGACGGATAAAAATACTGAAATAAAAAAATTTGAAATCGAATGTGTATTCAAAGTTTACTACATGGTTTATATAAATAAAAATCTTCTTCGAATTCGAATACGAAATATATTTTATTATTTAAAAACATATTCATTTTTTAACTATTCGCTTAGTAATTATTCCATAAATTTTTATTAGAAATTTTAATTTTGTAGAAATCAAAAATAAACGATTTATATCCAGAAATGTATAAAGCACTCGAAGAGAGTGATGGTTACATATCTTCATATATATATATATTATGTATATATGTATATATATATATATATACATAAATTTTTAGTAACTTTAATTTTTTTAAAATATTTTTGTATTTTACAATTTTGAGGAAATAATTTCAAACTATATAAACATTTCAAATATAATAATTTTGATTTCATTTAATACCAATTGTTTATTAAAAGTGATTTCTTAATTTTAACGCGGTTTAACAATTTCCGAATCTATAGTTTTCAAAGCCGAATCCGCTGTACTCTACAGACAATTCGTTATTGCTTTTACGACTTGAATTCTAGAACGCTGATCGAATTTAAAATGTGGATTTGCTATTTTGTGATTTTTCAACGTTTTCCTTTTATTATTAATATGCATAATATTTTATAAGTATTTATTATTTTATTTATTTCAATTAATAACATTACCAACAAAAATATTCAATTTTTTCACCATTTCATATTAATTACATATACTAAATATCTATATAATTAATATAATTTTTAAAAATCCAAAAAAGGAATAGAATTAAATAATAAATTATCATAAAACAACTATTATTTATCTTAATCTTAAATACCATAATGTGTTAAATAGTATTAATATATCAATATGTTTTTCTCTTTTTAATTTTAAAAAAGGTTTGTCTGTATATAGTGCTTCAATTTATTTCTACCGTCTGTTCAATAATTTTAATTATAATTTATTTTACTTTAATAACTACACTGGGAAAAACACAATGAAAGAAATTAATTTTTAACTACATAACTTTTAATACTTATTATGTATAGTAGCTCTTGTATAATAAAAAAAAAGGAAAGAATGAAATATGTACAGTGGGTCACATTAAAAGACGCAAGAAGGGTCATCAAATTTTTCCCCTGACCGATATTTTTGAAGAGAAGGAACGAAAAGAAAACAAGAAGGACTGTAAATCGGGCGATAGAAGAAAAGCAAACCTCTCATCCAAATTATTATTATGATAATGAACCTTCACCGCTTTTAAAATGTCCCCTACAATTTGGAAGAATAAATATTTAAAAGAGCATATACATATTTGCCAATAAAAAAGTCTACATCGTCCACGAAATAGAAACTTTGCACGAGGGAAGAAAAGTTAATTTCAAATTCGAAGCTGGTTCCAATGACAACACAAATATGGGCAAGTACGAAAACATATTAAATTTATTTGGTTCTAATGGGCAATGTACTGACCCATGTAACCAAGAAATCACTCAAGGATGGGAGAACTTCCCTAGATTTAGATTTTAACATACAACTCGTTGTATGTAATCAGATGCCTTCTAAAAAGGATCCTCAAAGAAGTTCTTACAAATAATAACTTATATTATTTCCATCGTTTTCACTGATTTTGGTACACTGATTTTTGTTTATTAGAAATTCTGATATGCAGAATAAAGGTCTTAAAATATTCTTTAAAAAATCGTAGCTTTTATTGTTAAGCTAATCTGTATTGTGTGGATGTGAGCCACTGTAGTTCTAAGTCATTCAAATCTGCAGATAAACCAGTGGTTTTAGCAGGCCGCCGTTTTACCAAATTCTATTTTTGTTTTCTCGGTTTCAACATTTACGATTTTAAAAACATATTTACTGATAATCCCTTGTAATTTTATCTACGATTTTGTAAATTTTATTTTAATATTCAACTTCTGCTTCTGCTTCTGCTTCACATTCATATTTCATTGATTCATTTTTTGTTTGTTTTCGATTTAAAATTTTAGCTAATAAAATTTTTTCTGAGTTTCTTTAAAAGAATTAATTGTTTAACATTTATATAACAGAGTTTTTATAATTTATTATTTCAGTTTTTCTTCTATTAATTATAAGTATAATTTAACTGTTAGAAAATATATTTTAATAATTCTACTACTAAATTTAAATCAAACATATCTGATTAAATATTGATAAGTAAACTAAAATTAACGTTCTGTGCCAGACTTACTCTTCATCGGAATCCCCGTCACTTGAATAGCCGATTTGTTGATGTGCTCTTCGGATAAATGGGGCAGTAATCACCTGCCTGCTTGGAGAAACATGTTTAAAAATTAATCATTTTTAATCGACCAAAAGCGAGAAAGATTTTATGAGTGCGCCTATTTGTGGCATAATTATATACCCTTCACCATAAAAAAGTATCGTTTGTTTAAAGTAGAAAGGCCATAACGCGCACGTTTTTTTAAAGTAATTTTTTTTAGTGCTTTCAAATATATGAACTGAATCATTAAAAAAATCTATTGTAAAGAAAAGTGCGAGGTAGGGCTTTTCTACTTGACACCAACGATATATAGGTTTTATAAGCGTATGTTAATTTCTACAAGATTCGTTTGAAAGTTGAATGAGCTTTGTCCGTCTCTCTGTCTGTCTATCATCGGTTTTTCAGATTATAAACCAAAAAATTATATTATATATTTATAAATAAAAATTGAAAAATTAAAGTTTACTTTAATGCAGTTTAACTGCAGTACATAAAAATGGCTATGGAACACAATCTTGGAGATGGCTACATGTATTCGGCATCTTTTACATGTTTTTATCTGCAAACAATGTAACACGTTTATTTCTCAAAAATGGCAAACATTTTTATGATATGTAAGATATTTTTTATCTAAACCTATTTTTTCCTTCGGAAATGTGAAATATTTTACACCATTTCCTTTGTTGCATCTTTCAGAATTTTTACAATGTTAAGTTTGAATGGTGTGCGGAATGTGGAACATTAAACAAACATCATTTTTGCGAATGGCAGAGACGAATACGAATCTTCGGGGATATAATATGAATTGTTTTCAGAAAGAATAAAAGTGGTATAGATTCAGAGGAATTGTAAAAAATACTTACGCAATTCTGCGATAGTGATTTAACCATTCTTCTAACATTTGGGCTACTAAAAGCGGTCGTTTGCGTAGTTTTTGTTGAGCTACTAATAAGCCACCATCGGTGACACAAACTTCTAACCATTGCCTCATAATGGCTTCTTCGCGACCCATCTGTAAAGAAGCAACATTTACGGAATTATGTGAAACATTTACAAAATTGTGGAAGTTTCTTAGCCCACCTCTGTTTGAGTTAGAAAATGTATTGGCAACAATTTCGATTCACAATCCATTAGCGGCAAATACGTCACATCCTCTGGATCATCACGACGTAAATCAATGCGTGCATAAGGTTCCATTGGTACAAGAGCACTAAAGTGCCCTCTTGTATATCCTAAAGCTATAGGTGATTTTATGCAAAAATTTTGATCCCAAAACAAAGGCAAATAAAGGCCTAAAGTTACAAGAAACATACATATTTATGTAAAATAACATGGAAATTCCGTAAAAAAGAAATGTACCTTCAAATCTGGCATAACCAATATCCTCGCCACGAAAACTTTTCACATATTTGACACCATAAACCACTATTGGTCTTCTTAATATGTGAGCTAAAGCGAAAATATGTAGTTGTTCGAGAGAAGCGCCTGGTTGGCTGGCTAATGATAGCAGAGTGGCCCAATCTTCTTGCCACTGAGCTTCGTCTAGGGTAAAATGAAGCATAGAGGCCTGCACCATTTCATATTCTTTCCAGCGTGAATAAAAACTGTACGAAAACAAACATATAAATTTATTATTTACCAGCTCCAATCACATAGATAAGGTTTCTTTTTACATGGGAGCACATTGATGTAAACTGTCGGCTAAGGCTCGTCTTAATATATTATCACGATCAAAAACTCCCCAAGTGGCTTGCATTGCTGAATCAAGCAAACAATCACCAGCACTACGATTCCATAAGACCATTAATCTGGAACCCAAACGCGCCGTAATTTCCAAAGACCAATTTAAGGCTGGTGGTGGATTTTCTAATTGCTTTTGGGCATCACGATCTAGCAACTCGTCATACAGTTGCTCTTGTATGGGTAAAGGTAATTCCTCAATATCGGCCGGCAGAGAAAATGTCGCATGCTCATGTACGTAAGTGCAGGGAAACATAGACTTACGCATTCGCAATATATTGGCAAAGTGGCGGCGTATATCCGCTGCTAAGTCAGGGGCTACATATGATGGTACTCTCTTAATGCCAGGTCCCGAACCAGAAATTTGTGCCAATAGCATTGGTAACATTTCTTCTCGATGAAACCTTATGGCTAAATGAATGAGCGTATGTCCAACGTCAAACGCCGAATTTCTATTAAGAGCCGCTATTTCAGTACTGGTTAAAGATCTGGTCGGATTACCACCGCATGACAAATACGCTTCTACTGCACTAAAATTGTTCTCCACCACACCTAGAGGAAGTAAAAGTGTAATTTGAGTTGCAACTTCAAAATTTTACGATTGGTAATTCGCAAATACCTAAACAAGCATTTAGCCACTGCCAGTCAACTTGTCGTCTTATTTGACGTATTCGTCTTTCTTGTTTCTCTTGTATCGTATCACAGTTGTTTATAGTATCTGAACCTAAACCAAAAAGTGTTTGAAAAGAATGAGAAATTTAAGGAACGACTTATACTACGTAACTAAATTATGTTTTCACCATCTATAACTCACCCAATTGATAAATATTTTGATGTTTATTAAATGAATTATTAGATGAGACGGTATCATTCAATTTGCCAATGCAACTTATATTTGTTTGATTGTTACTAATGCCGCTGGCGTCATTCTCAATGCAATGGTTCGAGTTACCCCCAGAGCTATTACAGTCACGAGCAGTACCGCACATTGAGCATTTAAGACTTTTTGGAAAGTTTTCATAAGTACAAGTCTAAATAAAATAAAATCATTTAAAACCAAATTGAACAGTTAACAAGAGAACAAAAGTGAATTTATTTACATTACAGGGCCATTTTTTAATGTAGTTTTGTTGTTGTATATTAGAAGATGTTGTAGCGGATGTGGAGGTGGATTGGGTAGTTATTTGCTGTTGGGTTTGTGAACTATTGGCGATGTTATTCAGATGTATAGTTGAACTTTCCAGAGGACTTAATCGTTGGGCAGCAGCTCCGGCAGCGGCACTGGCTGCATTATTACTAGCATTCATTTCTGCATCAATATTTGCGGCTATATGTATCTTACTTAGCCTCTCTTGCAGTTGCTGTGGATTATAAATTTGTTGTTGTGCCTCAGCTATTGTACCACAATCTATTATCGATTTTAGATTTAGGCTGTCGCTTGTACTCTTTTGGTTTTGTACAGATGACGTAACATTTTGTTGTAGCTCACTCTGAAGGGTTTGTTGTGGCTGTTGCTGATTTTTGAGATCGACCACAGAAATAGCACCGAATTCTTGCGAGGTACTGTTATCTAAAGCTACACCTTTTTTAGTATAACATTGAACACAACGTAAACTGCGTGGCCAATTTAAATAAGTACACATTTTGCAAGACCATTTTGTATCATTGGTCGTTACAGCTCCAGCAGTGGTTTGCGTATCTTGGGTGCGTGAGTACACATTGAATGGTGATGGTTCCACATCGGTCACTTCCGCTACAGCACCCCGAGCTTCACACTCATTGTCACAAGATATTTGAGAAGGGCTAACCCTGTAAAAATAATAATTTTAATTAATATATTCACTTTGATGTTGGAAATTGAAGCCAACCTGAAGATGTCCTCATTAACCATCGACTTGACTCCTTTACACATGGTACATTTTATAGCGGAGGGAAAATTCTCGTATGTGCAATAATCGCATGTCCATTTTTCTTGTTTTGAACTGGAATCGCACATATTCAACAGCTTGCCCCTATTTAAGAATTATTGTTCAGCAGCGGTAGCAACAATTGTGGCTCGCTCTACTGTCGAAATTTAAATTCAAAAGCGTTTATCCTTTGCGTTGGCTGAATAAAATGTTTAAAATGTTTCTAAATAGAAATGCTGCAAATGAAAATATTATATTAATGAAAAAAATGCGACATATGTATGCATATTAAATTGGTTAGTTTTAGTTAGTCTTCGAAATACACATAATTATTGAGATTTAAGAATTGACATATTGTAAATTATGCAATATTCAGTAATAATTTAGCTCTTATGTGTGTCGTTATGAAATCCATTTTTATTCCTAGAGACTGCTGTTTTTATAAAAATTCCAAAGAATTGGGTTTTTTCTGACGAAGCTAATAAATGGTTCACAAAGTATCGAAAGAAATAATATAAATATAGAAAACAGATCTTAGGCTTGAAAACTAATTTGTAAAAATATTTATGTATTTATTTATTGGTTAGAGAATTTCCTTTGAAGGAAGCAATTATTAAATAAAATTTAGAGTATTTGTATTAGAACTACAAATGCAACGTCTTGGTAAGAACAGCATGAGAACGTTTGACTGCCAATTATATAAGAAATGGATACATTTTCTTATAAATACATTTTCTTGTACAGCCGTGGGAACGTAAAAAAATACACAAATTGTTTTGTATGCTTATGCTCTGCAAATGTGAAGGGGAATATTATTTCAAATCTGCAACTTGCGATTTATTATTTGGATCGCTTGAAATATATATATATCATGCAAAATGTCATATGTGACTTTAATTTATGTATATTTAGTTCATACATTGAAATCACTTAAAAATACTATTTCAAAAACAATACGAGTTAGGGCCTTTCTACCTGATCCCACCGATATCTACATATATATATGCATGTATAAAAAATACGAAATTGTTTGCACCTAGAAAACGTGTATATAAAGCTTTTATATAACATAAAGCGTTTAATATAGCAATGTACTCGTAGCTCCTAAAAAAAGCCAATGCGAAATTAAAGATTATCTGCGTAAAAAATCCGTTTTTCTTACATGTTGTTTGGCTTGCGAAAGCTTTAAATTACATGGTATACGACACTCAACCATTCAAATTGTTACTAAAATGTATCCTTTCTTTTAAATCGTAAGGTAAATTAAAATAAAAATCGTATGTTACTTTTGCTCTACCGCTACTGGGTTCGATTATTTTGTACATTAAATACGTGTTGTCTTCGGCAAAGCCTAAAAAATTCTACATTAGAATATAGACTACTTATAAATCTTGTCAACATTTAAAAAAAATTAAAGCAATAACCTTATATAGATTAAATATACAAATAAGATAAACTTTTGTAGTTGTATCCAAAATATTTCCGTACAAAAAAATGTGCTCACACGAAAATAAATAGAGCTTACGAAATTAAAGGTATTGACAAAATTCTGGCGGGAATTAAATAATTTCTATTATGATTACATTTGTCATTGAACATAAAAGCAAAAACAAATAACATGCACACAAACATATGATGTATACATGAGTATGATATAGATCATCTCGTTTCCAATGTCAATGTTTACTTGGACGAGCCGAAATTCAGAAAACGTCAGTTTTGGCCTTCATCCCGAACATATCAAACAATTTCTAGCCACAAGCAATGTAAAGAGGATGTAATAATATGAACTTAATACATATTTATTTCTTTGTTGATTAACTTTTTCTATATTTGCATGTATGTATATCCACATGTGCATACAAAGTGTAATATATGAACATATGTATGTAGATATAGAGATGTAAGCACACATCTACACTATACATATAGATTGGCTTTGTGTTCATATTTAGCAAGTAGTAAATTATTAAATAAATACAAATAACCGATGTATACATTGAAGACAAAATCATGTCTTTGAAATGGAAGAAGTTCCTCGAGGGTGACACAAATTTTCATTAAAAAAGCAATACAATCCGTTAGCCACCACCGTCCTCCTCCCGTTGTAATGCGAGCAACTTATAAATTAAAATATTTTACTTGTAGAGCCATTTCTTTGCATTAATTGTATTGTTTTTATCAAATAAAACAACCCGAGACCACGTAATGATGAAATAGAAAAAAGCAAAGCAAAAAATTATTGCTGCTGGGACAAAAGTAATTAAATGCCAAGTATGAGCAAAGCACTTGTATTGCTACATATATTAGAGACACATTTTTATTTATTGCATTTGCCATTGCTAACTATACATCACACTCAACTATCGAATAGGACACATAACTCCAATTATTGCAATTTACTTTTTTAATTTTTTGTCAAGTGCACTTTGTATTTATAATTTTCATGATATTTTGTTCATTTGTTATAAAAAGCCCTTAAAAATATACGGAACTTTCACTTTGTTGTTGGTTAGGTTTTCCACAAATCATTTAATTATTTACATATATATTGAAGTGTTTTTCTTATTTACATAGGCAATATATACTTTTTAACCATTAAATTTTCCTTACTCGATTTTCCCCTTTGTGTTATCTATTTTAATTATTCATGATGTTGTTTTTTAGCTGATTAATTATACAATTAATTGAATTTATTAGTTTTTCCCGTAAATTTACAAAACGAAAATTTTTATACTGATATTCTCTTTTGACACAAATCTTCCTCTTTTTCGTTTTGTTTGTTTCATGCAAAATATAGAAACTGCGTTATCGACTTTTGTGTCAAATTATTATGTTCAGGGTGCATTTACAGTATACCATTTAATACAACTTTAATTTTTTCTAAATTTATTTAAAACGTCCCCAGTTGAATTTGAATTTTTTCTTCTGAAAAAATATGTAAAAAATCTATTATGAGAGTAAATGTAGCTCGTTTACAATGCATGCAGACATTTCGTGCAGCCATCAAGAAAATTAGTAAAATTTAGTTGTGATGTTATTCTTAATCATGGCACATAAGCCAAAGTAAAATATAACAAAGTTAACCAATCGAAACAAGACAATTTTTCTACATTACTAATTTTAAACTTAATTAAACAAAAAATAAGAATGAATGTCTTCATTAGACTTCATTTGTAAAAATTCTCGCATGGTCATTATTGATATCATTTGATATTACAATATAGAAGAAAGCATTTAACTATAAAAAGTTTTACATAAAAAAAAAATAATCGTAACCATAGAAAAAAGGACATGTCCGTTTGGTTGTTTTGATAATGATTAGGTCACATCTAGTTTAATGTATAATTTCGAATTAGTGATTTTATATTAATGTGTGGGTAATGCAGATTTCACAACTTTAGAAATACTTTCAGTACGCAATGTTCTTCACAGATACAACAATTCACAATAGCATTGCACAAGCACACAGTTGTAAAATTATACATATTACATTTAAAACAAAAGATTTGTTTCCATTTTATTAATAGAGTTTATAAAATTAAAAAAAGATCGCAGGAGAAAACCAACAAAGATATAAAAAATTTTTTTTTACAAAATAAAGAAAATATAACGAACTTAACAGCCGCAACTCATTTTTTGTAAACAAAGAAACTGTAATTAATTTAGTTGTTTGCATGTACATACACATGAACATTAATATGTATATATTTAGAGTGAGAATAAATTATATTCACCCTTCGCATGATTTATGAGATGAAAATAACTTTATACGATGCTGCATCTAAATAAATTAACTTAAGAATATTTTTTGTAAACGTAGTGGAAAAAGTGCAAAAAATAAAAAATATCCTCAATGTAAAAATCTAAAGAAAAAATTAAAATTTTGCTACGGCTTCACAAGAGTTTGCTTGAGAAAATCATCAAAATCGTTGTATTTATTTATACAGTTTTCTTAAAACATACATACATTATTACTCAGGAATATAAAAAATTGCTAATAAATAGTTTTTCAGGTTTGCTTTTCAAATAAAACAAACAAGTTTGTTGTTTAAGTCTTTTTTTTTATTTGTTTGTGTTTTCTTTTTCACCTTGTCTGTGAAATAAGAAGTGAGTGAGAAAAACAACAACAATTAAACAGACCCAACCAAACATTAATTTTTCTCTGGGAATAAAGTGATAAAACAAGTGCTTTAATTTGTTTCTACACAATGACATTAAGAACTCGGGCCTTAGTGTTTTCTACATTTTTTGGCAGTTGCATTGCCATTGGGCTGCTGTTGGTCAGCTTAACCACGAACAGTTGGGTGACAGCAAGTCCCAAGAAACGGAACTCAATGGTAAGAGAAAAGTGTGTGTACAAATTAATCATGTCCATGTATGTATGTGAATCATGCACTTTTACTTATCGTCATATTAAACGGAAAAAACCTATAATCTATGTTTGTACATGAAAATAATTTTAGAGTGGAATTTACTTGTGAAACAACTCCTATCAGAAGAAGAACTTTCGGGTAATCCCAGTGTTTATTTATGCTTCTTATGCCTTAGTTTTTGTTGCTTAACCTTTGCCACTTTATGTGTCGTTTGCGCTGGGACTACATTGTCGTATTTGTGGCTTAATTTTGTTGGAAAAGCGAAAATAACATTTCAATTTATACAATTACGCTTAATAAACTCGTAGCATGCAATCTAGTTACACACTTGGAAACTAACATTTTTTTAAACCTTTTTTTTCTTTACAAATAAGTAATAAAATAAAAAAATTTCATATATTTTAGATTTCCACAGTTTTTAAAGAATTTTAGACTGTAGCAGAATGTATGGAATTTTAAGGGAATAAGAACTTTTCCAGCTTGCATAAATCACCGACTTTATTACCTTATATGTTTTATTTAACTTTCATTAACTCTTTCCTTCCATAAATATGATTTTTTTAAATAAATAACAAAATATTAACTGAACATTTATTAAAACAATAATTTCTCTTTTGCACAAAATTTTGCGTAAAATTGAAGCATTAACTTGTATTTTATCATTGGATTATTTTGAATGTTAATGAAATTTGGGCTTTTAGAATTTCATGCGGCGATATGTACATAGATTTAAATATGTGTGCATGTGTACCAAAATGGAAGAGCAGGAAATAAATACCACAAATATTTAGGCGGATTTGGTTGTACAACTCTTGCAAGTTCGCTTTTGAATTCCAGTTTTCTTATAAATTCATACACATTCATAAGCAGCATTTCAGTATTTATTATTGAAAAAATGCATTTTCAAATATAGGCGTAAATAAAAATAAATGTAGTAGTGTACATGTGCCCATCAAAACAGAATATTAATAAGAAAAAATAAAGAGAAAAATGAAATAAAACAAAATTAGTTACAAGCATTGTTTCCGATCTATTGATATTTACGAATTGCCACTCGATGCATTTAGTACGCTGTATCGGGGAATGCCATGGTGCAGATGATCGTTAGCCAAACGGCTACGCAGAACATTTTTAGTACTGTGCGAGGTTTTGCTGAATATCACGGCTGGTGTAATAAACAATCCTGATTAGAATATCTTTATCCAAAAAACCTTTTCTCTTTTTTTTTAATTTTTTTTATATTTTTTAAATGTTTACTTTTATAAATGCTTAAATAACCATAAATTAAAATTCTTGCGTTTTTTGGCAATTTTCGGCATAAGAAATATTTAGAACAAAAAAAAAATAATTCCTAGTGGCAAGGAGTTTTAGTAATTTTTGTCCTTAACAGCCTGATGGTGCTTAACATCAAAGGCGGTAAAATAATTGCTACTGGTCTTTTGAGCAATTTCCGGTCGCAAAAACGCACCACTTGAAATGGTGTCTGGTTTCTGTTCAGATGTTAGCAAATCCATACATACATTTTGTCAGGTATGCAAAATTAGGTGTGTGTCTGTCAGGAAAATCTAAATAATTTTAGGGCGTAACTAAACTGTTTATAAATTCTTATTTCCATCTTATTTAATTCTAGGAATCCAGTGGTGATGTAAATTATGGACTATTTTATGGTAATAAGGATTTAAACTTTGGCTTTGGCGTACGTAGTAACCCCGTCGAAAGTAAATATAAATTGATATGCATACATATATTTATGTATACACATATATTTGCATATATTTTTGATATATTTTTTTCTTTCGCCAGTTTATACTTTCATTCAAACGCAGCCGGACACTATGAACTTTTGGCTTTGGCTAATAACAGCATTGGGTACGGGTTTCGGTTTATTGGGCTGTGCCATTTCCGCCATTGCTGCTGTACTAAAAGCGGCCTCGTCCTCCAAAAACGCTGGCACCATGTTAGTGCTAATTGCCTCAAATATATCATCTGCTGCCAGCCAAGTTATTGCTTTTATCTGTTGGCTTGTACAGTTCTTTCAATATTTGCAACATAATGTGTTGGCGGTGGAGGATCACAAGCACAATTGGTATAGCAATGGTTTGGCCTCGCTGGGCTACAGTTTCTACCTGGTCATTGTCTCAACTCTAGTCGTTTTAATTAACTTAACCATTCTTTTGTATGCCCGGCATTACGAGCGTCGACAACGACGACGTCGCGAACCTCTAAGTGAAGAGAAGAATCAAAGTGCTATAATGTTGTATTAAAAATTCTGTCAAACATCCCAATAGAAGGTTACAGTGCGCAACATTTAAGTATATTTTTGTATAAATAAACACTTTTAATTTATATACTCAACCCAATGTACAATATATAAATTTCTTTAAGTTTAAAGAAGCGAACCTCATGAATTACCCACACATATTTTTATAATTCTGAATATCTTTTTATACATTTTAAAGCCGATTTTTAAGCTTAATAATTTATAAAACAATTAATTTATATTTCAAACATTAATTTAGGAAAATGAATTTTGTTTTTTTATGCTGATTTACTTCATTTTTGTACTCACGAGCATTTATTATATTCTACTTTAATCTTAAATCTCAGAAATCCTAATTCTTTTTTCCACTTTATTGATTTATCTTTAAGCAAGACTGCACTGAAAACAGTTTTATTTTAAGTCATTTTAAAATGTTAAGTTTTGAATAAAATGTCTATGTAAATATAATTTTTAATAGATCCTTCTATTGGTTACAATATTTTGGGAAACGAAAAAAAAAAAAAACATAAGTGCGTTAAGTTCAGTGGAAGCAGAATATATCTAAATTTACTGAATGAATCGAGGTTCCTGGTTTATATTCTAGTTAGCGTTGGTTTTGTACCTAGAGGTATATTTAAATTTTGTAAAAACTTTTCATTCTTTTTCATATTGTCATAATAAAACTTTGCTGCCGATGCGATTCCTAAATACGGCAGCCATAAAATAAAAATTCCTCTTACTTGTTGAAGTATGAAGGCCACTTAAAGTTTACCAGCAAACAATTTGCATAGATTTTAATATGCAGCTGAACTCATGTACTATGTTTTTGTTGTTCATTGTAGGGGCCACACCTAGGGATAGTGAGTGATGATCGTACACAAAAACTCAGTGCTGAATCATAATTATTTGAATTATTTTAAATTTTTTCGATATTGTAAAAGAATTTTAAAATGAATTGTTTGATGATTCGAAGAAGAAAACAACAACCAGTTAATTTTTTAAGTATTTTCAGAATCAATTTTTTCTTAATAAATTTTTGATGATGATGTTCCTAAGAAATATTTTATCTTTTAACTGCAACATTTTGCAAACAGATAAGATATCGAATCAATCAATATGGGTATCGTCTATTACGGTTTGAGAAACGTGAACTGAACACAAATGGAACGATGTCATTTTTAAAAGGGTATGAAGTTAGCAAGCATCTAATTGAATTATTTCATTAAACTAAAAATAACCGTGTTTCTAAATGAGCCAACAGAAAATAATTGTACTCATAACACTAGCCTCAATGTTGTGCTGCTTTTTATATATTGTCGCCTTAACTACTGATCATTGGGTAAGTGTAAACCTTAATAAGAGGGAGAACTTATTGAAAGAAATAAATTTATTTTTAAGCTAGAAGCAACGGCAGTCTTGACAGATACATTACGAAGTAATGTAAGCTATGGCTTGTTCAGCGGGCGTATTGTGCGACATCAGTTGGCATCAACTTTAAAGTTTTCAATAACTGGTGAGTTTGAAATTTTTTGTTATAAATCTTGTCGGTAGAAGTGATGAGTGCTTGTGCCCAGCGAACATTTTTTGTCGATTTGATTCAGAAAAATAAAATCAAAATTTTCACATTATGGGTGGATTTCCAAGTTGTGCGATGGAAAAATATTTTCTAATATTTTCCCACCAGTTATTTTTTTTTTTGTGAAATAAAAATCATATTTAAAATAAACGATTAATCAAAAGAAATTCTAAAAATCTCTACAGGATTAACAAGTTGCAAACATTTTCCTAACAGTTTCGGAAATTAATTGGGATTTATTAAAGAACTATGAGCGTTGTGCTTTCATATTTTTTGGAATTTGTAAGGAAGTGTTGACTGAATAGCCCGCCTAAAATCTTATTTTTTGTCATATCATCGCTTTATATGGCAGAAATCAATAATATTGTATTTCTTTTATACAATGGAAGAAATTGGACCCAGTAAAAGCAGCAGTTTGCGAGTTGAGTAATAGTCTTCAAAAATATATGCCGAAATGGTTTAACTGAAAGCTGTCTTCAGTTCTGCTAAATATCGAAGGGAATTTTTGAAAATCCGTTCATTTGTATATCTGCTTATGTTTCTGATTTTTTTAAATCAGCCATTGCGCCCCTCAGATGAAAGAATATTGTTTAATTAATAATTGTCATTAACTAATTGCTCTAGTTGTCAAACACAATTAATTGCTGGCTCATTACATTTTGTATTTAATAAAATTAGAAAATTTATCATCTTTCAATTTGTGTTTTTGTAGTTGTCTGTTCTCTCGAGGCAAACGCTTGCATGTTTAGTTGTCAAAGCGATTTAAACCGTAGGAAAGATGAATTAAAGCGTGTTTTACGTGGTCAAGATTTAAAACCTTGTGAGCAATCGAATTTCTACAAATCAGCACAAAACGATCACAAATTTCAAAACGCAACGAATATTGCAACTCATATTAATGACTTGGCGAAAATCTCCCCTGGTGACGCTAGAAATGCAGAAAAAAAGCCAACCTACATTTCGGCCTCATTGTACATGTGCAGTGTAATGTTTTTTTGCCTGTCGTTTGCTTTCGCGCTACTATCCTGCATTTGCTCGGCCATTAACCTAAAATGGCATCCGGTCGAAAGTATTTTCAATGTCTATGGCCTTTTCATATGGAACGGAATAGCTGTGGTTTGTTGCTTTTGGTCATTAGCTTTTTGGAGTGCATTGTTTGCGAACCAATTACGTTACAATATCGCCGTAACAGATACTCTACGTCAACAATTGAAATTTACATCTGACGGATATGCCAGCTTAGGATATTCGTACTATTTGCTTATTATCATCATGATGTTTCACATCATTAATATTGTTTTATTGTTTGTACGCAACTATAGCATCGGCAAAGAATCGCAACAGGTTCCAAATAGCATAGTAATGGATGAAGCAGATGCCAGATTGGAATATTATTGAAAAATGAAACAAAATAATACAGAATAATAACAATTAGCATAACATAACAAAATAAATTAACAATAAGAATGAACCCTTTCCAAATGGGAATGCATTCATACTATAGTTGCGAAAGGCTTGGCACTCGCTGATGATGGAATAAACAACTAATACGAAATTTAAAGAAGTATATGCAACGGATAAGAGTAAGTATTTTATTCAGTTGAGTCTCAAAAATAGATTTTTTTTGCAGTTTCGAAATAGATTAAAGATCAGGTAAGGGAACTGAATTTCCAATCAAAACCCGAACTTTTCTATTCGCATCTGATTTCTATTCAGATGAGATGACATTGAAGCTTAAATAGGATTGAATTACATGAAGGAATCGTACGACCGTACGAATCAGTGTTGGCAATGTTTTTTTTTTTTTATTTTTAATGAGCGTTAACTGAGCGTAAAATATTCTGCATCATCATTGCATTTTATGACAATGCCTTCTAATTATGCTGTAGTGTGATACAAGCAGTCTGTATGACTTGTACTAAGTAGCACAACACTACAGTTATAGTTGCCTGCATTAAATACATGTGGAATACATTAATTTCATTCACGCATGCCACGGTCATTTGATGCCCTAAATATGCACTTGAAAAGGCACGACACAATTTATGTGCCGGACAATTGTTGTTAGTTTTGGTGCTTCACATTAATACCACACCCTTACACACAGTCAAAACAAACTGATGCATTTGCTAAGTACATTTCAAGTGCATCATTACACATATCAAAAATTCCAAACTGTTTATAATTGGCTGTTTGGAATGGTGTTATCCAATACTTTCTCATGACCATGAAAACCATAATTTAGCTAACTAAGTTATTTTTGAGTGACTTTAGGAAATCACTCAACTCTAGACTACTAATAATATTTTCACCAATTATTTATAAGCCGAAGTAATTACCTATGTAAGAACAGAATAAAATTAAGCCTGAGCGGACTAGATCTGCTTCCGAGAACCCTTTTCTTTAAATAAATCTTAAGCACCTAGTTGCGCTGCTCAATAGAAATTTAAAATTGTTTGCACTTATTACAATGCCTTCCAGTAATGATTTTTCCTTTTCTAGTTACTTCAATTTCTGGAGAATTTCTTCTTAATTTTTTTTTCTCAGACAGCAGATAAATATACCATGAAACATGTGGAAATGTAAAAAATTTGCCATATACTCCGCAAAGGTCCAGTCGCACTGGTCAAATATTTGAAAAACTCAACGTAAACGCAATATATGTATATATATGTAAAAGTTATAGTTAACTACATCAACGTTTTTTTCCTCTTAAATAAAGATCTTTGTTTTCCTTAATTTCCAGCAAATATAGGAGAAATATACTCGCATTCTGAGACATAAAATCAACTGGAAAAAGTAATATAAAGACAAGTTCAGCAATAAAAAATATATAAATAGGCTTTAACAAGAAAAGCGCTAATGTGAAAAAAAGCGCTAAAATTACTAAGGTAGCTATTTATATAAAAAATATATAAATAGGTTTTAACAAAAAAAAAAAAACGCTAAAATGACTAAGGTAGCTACCTTATCAAATTCACAAATTTCTGTTTTCCCTAATTTCCAGCAAATATAGGAGAAATATACTCGTATTCTAAGACATAAAATCAACTGAAAAAAGTAATATAAAGACAAGTTCAGCAATAAAAAATATATAAATAGGCTTTAACAAGAAAAGCGCTAATGTGAAAAAAAGCGCTAAAATGACTAAGGTAGCTATTTATATAGAAAATATATAAATAGGTTTTAACAAACAAAAAAAAACGCTAAAATGACCTTATCAAATTCAGAAATTTCTGTTTTCCCTAATTTCCAGCAAATATAGGAGAAATATACTCGCATTCTAAGACATAAAATCAACTAGAAAAAGTAATATAAAGAAAAGTTCAGCAATTAAAAATATATAAATAGGCTTTAACAAGAAAAGCGCTAATGTGAAAAAAGCGCTAATGACTAGCTTATCAAATTCACAAATTTCTGTTTTCCCTAATTTCCAGCAAATATAGGAGAAATATACTCGTATTCTAAGACATAAAATCAATTAAGAACGTAATAAGGGTAACTAAAGCCTTTCAATTTAATTTTTTAATTTTAATTTTCACAAGAAAACAAATTTTTCTGTTCACAAAAATTTACTTTTTTCATGCCATGTAAGTGTTGTGCGGGTCAAAGTTACCTTAGTGAGAGTTTCCTGAAAGGCGATTCACCCATTTTGAATATATGTTATTCTGTATATTTTCAATGTGCAAAAATTTTAATTTTTAAATTTTTTTTTTTTAAATGAGTGAACAAAAAAGATTACTTGTGCTATTATCCCTTGAAATACATTAAGCGTTGCTATTAGCAAAGTATATATGTATGTATATATAAAGAAAATTAATAAAAGAGTTGCAGTGAAACGACTTTTAATGCAAAGTAGATCTATGGGAATTAAATTATTATTTTGCGTACACTGAATTGCAATGCAATACAAAATTGTGCAATTTTTATGTAAATGGGCAAATCAATTCAGCTTTGAGATGACAAATTTTACTTATTTTTTTTCTTATTTTTACAGTTTAAGTTTGTCTGTAGAAAATATAAAATTAATACCAATTCAAGCTGAGAGCTATTCGCACAAAATATTTTCTCTGCCTCTCTCGAAGAAGACAGCCTACCAACTTCATATAAAAAAAATTTTGTGCGGCCAAAAATTTTAAGAACGTCATCTTAAGAAAGTGATGGCACGGTGATTGTGTCTGTGTCACGCTTTCTTACATAAATATATAACGCAATTAGCTTACTATGTAAGCGCATTTATTATGAAACATATAGAAAATTATATCTGAATTGAAATTAGTTAATAAAGTTTTACTAACAAAAACGTGCTTACGCTTCTGCCATCAAATATTTGCCAAATACGTTAAAGTATAAAAAGTTTACGTTAGATTCAAAAGTGCATTCTAATTTATCGTTGCTTTCATAACACTGTTAAGCAGAAGGTCATGAAATTAAATTGTAATTAATTTATTAAATGACTTTTATTTTCCAATAGCACATGCTATTTCTCAATAGACAGCAATATTGACCTTAAGTGATTTATCAAAATTTTTCCAAGACTTCCTTCAAAAATGTCACAATAAGTTAAAAAGATTGAATAAAAGACCCAAAAAGAGATATACATACATGTGATTTGCTAATTACGACATCAGAACTCACAAGTTGATTTTAACATTCACATATAAAAATAAAAAACTAAAATCATTTTAAACAATAAAAAAAGAAAATCAATATTTTGCAAACAAATCAATTATCCTGTTTAGAAGTAAAAATGGAATGCTGGATAAAAAACCTACTCATTAGATATATAAATAAACTAGAGAAGGAGAATAACAAAAAAAAAAAAAAAAAATAAGGGCCAACATTTAATTCTTCATCCATCAATTTGATAATTTCCTTTTATTGTCATTCTCTAGATAAATTTGGCAGTTACTTCCTTTGATTGTTTGGAAATCTTTAAGGAATTCAAAGTGCATCGTAGTCCTTTCTGGTTTCACAGTACAAATGATGAAGATGCTTTACTGCGCATGGTGCTTGTTGCTTGTTGCTTGTTTGGATGTCGGTTTGTTGTGCAACAAATTATAACATCATTACCGAGTCCCTGGTGTTTTTGTTGCACTTTTTCCCTTCATATAGTTGGCCTAATTGTTTCCTAACATTTGGTGGGATTTAATTTTTTGTTACATTATCATTCGATTATACGGAAAGGCAGTTTCAATATTTTTATTATTATGTGCAACTGACGGTGTGTTTCTGGGGATGTGTGGGGCTGTGTGTGTGTGTGCTGTGTTTTGTGTTTGGTTTACAGTTGCTTTTGTTAACCACAGCAGTAAATCGATCACTTCCGTTTCTGGCAGTAATAGTCCACCACCCACTGTGCTTGTTTATTCAAAGAGAGTTTGAATTTTTGAAAAAATACTTCATTTATTTATTTCACTGTTTCTTAAATATTTCCTATTTCAACACGGCTGCCGGTTAGATTTTTTTTTTTTTTTTTGTAACCCGCTGTTTAGGTGACACTTTAGTTTTATTTATGCAATTAGTTCTATTGGGATTGTAGGCAATTTCTTACGTAAAATAAAATTGCGCAACTTTTTGCCTTAAAATTATTGCGTCCTTTTTAGCAATTTTGCCCCACAATAAACCACTTTGGTCTGGTTTTTACCTTAATTCTCGAAATTTCCATAAAAATATCACTGACCGTTTGAAGAAAATTCATTTCCATTAATTTATGTTATTTTTTTTTTTACTTTATTACGGTCGCCAGCATGCCATTCAGAACTCTCGATGGTACTACGGCGGCCCTTTTGATATTATTTACAAAATATGTATTTCAAGCTTATTGTTAATTTATAATAAAAAAAAAAAAAATTACAACAAAAATGTTAGAAACTTGAGAAAACTCTACATGGATGAGTGGTAGTAATTCTCATTTATATTTTGACAGTTCTTACATAAACTATTGAAGTGAAAGGCAGTAAATTGTACAAAATTTGTCCAATATAATGTTTATTCCAGAAAAATGTGGAATAGGCCAATGACGTATGTTGCAGATGAAAATATAGATATTTATCCTTAATTCTCTTTGATTTCTTTTTGTTCATGTAAAATAATTTTTAGATCTACAAGTAATTACAAATTTCCTATTTATTTTAAAAAATGTCTTGGCAGCTTTTTTTTTAAAATTTGACTTAAAATAGTTTTTTAATTTCATAGAAAAAACAATTTTTACGTATTTAATACATGCGAGTGCATATCTTAAAAAATATGCATATATCTTTTTTGTTAAATTTAATATTTTCCTGAAGTAGTTTCCTATATATTGAAAATATAAATTTTTTATGAAGAAGTAAAAAAGAAAAGATCTTAAAACTCAATAAAGATAAAAAAGAATATATAAACGATTGGAAAAAAAGTGAAATATTAAAAATTCTATTATTGTTTTCTCATGATTTATTACTTAATTTCCGCAGGTTGCTAAAAAAGTCATCCATTCAGAAAGCGAAATATTGGACTTTCTATATAAAATTTGGTCCTTTTTCCTTCTCTTTATACATCTACTTTATAGTCTGCCAAACTGTATAGAATAACAATAATAGGCTCTTTCTACACCATTGACGAATTATTTTTATATGATATTCAGTTCACTTTCTGGTGGAGAATACGACCAAAATTGTTGTTTTTTTAATATTTAATTTTTAGTTTCAGTACGTTTCCTTTTAATTTTTTAAGAGTGAAGTCGCGCACAGATTTTACCGCAAAAATTACTCATTTTAATAGAATATTATTTTGTTTATTATTAGCTTAAGCATAATTTATAAACCGAAAGACAATTCTTTTATTTATCAAAATTAACAATATTTCTTTTTCTAAGTTCTCAAAAAAGAAACGTAAGCAAACATTTCCTAATGGTCTGCATCAGAACACAGTAAAATGCGCGTTCACCGATTTTGATGATTTTCATAGCGTATAATTATGAGAAAAGTGAGAGCAAAAATCCACATACTGTGGACAGACGGACAGATGAACAATATTGTTACGGATCCACAGAATTCCTTGAGAATTCAGTAAGTTTAAATAACTGTAAAGGAAAACCTTTTTCCACGTAAATTCTTTATTTGCTGCAAATAATACTTCAACATTTTTATATATCTTCTCAGAAGGTTTGATAAATGAATGCACAAACCTCTCGTTATGGCAATAAATATCGTGTTCTGCTTACAGTTATATATAATTAATTATATATAATTTGATATCTGACCATTTTTTATTTTTTGGCATTTTCTAGTGAAAAACACATTCGCGATGGTGGAAAATTTGTTCAAGGTGACAATGCGTCTGCAAAGAGTGTCGACAAATGCACCGCTGCTGATTTTGGATTTCTTCTTAGAAGGATTCTGTATTGCCTTGGCAAAAGTATATATTTCTTCGAAAATTTCATTCATTCTGACGTTATTAAATGTTTTATGGCCACTATTTTCCCAAATGTTTACAACAGTAGTGACTCTATACATAATAGGACCCACTGTGCCGACAACATCCGCCAATTATACTACAAAATTTATACTCTTGATGTTCAAGTTCTGCTTGTAGCTCTTGCGGATCTTTAGCTTTATTTAGTTTTTTAAGAACTTGTAATTTTCGTTCTTTCCCATCTATATAATTCACATTTGATTCAAATTCCGCCTCCAATCTCCTTATCAGCAAGCTATTGTAAGCTTCACATTTTCGATGAAAACTTTGCGACATTCGGCTCGCTTTGGGTTTTTTTTCGAATATTAACATCACTTCCTGAAAGATAGAAAGGATGCATTTAAAAAATGACAAAAACTAAATTACGAATATATTTCTTACATTTTGTGTCCTTTTGCTGTATTCATACTTATGCCAGTCACTTCTTTCAACAAAACATTGAAGTTCTTAATTTTTCCTTTTTCTGGTTTAAACGAATTTTTATTTCAACTGTTCGATCAAAATTTTGCCCGCCAAGCATGCTTGCTTTCAGACAGTTTAGTTGCAGCACTTAAAGACAAGTTAATTCATACAACCTGCTTATTTCTCTGGCTTTGCGTCATATTATCACCACGTACAGATAGATGTAGCAGTAGTAACAGTGAAGGCTTAATGCTGCCGAGTTTCAAGAAGGTATAAACTACAGTTCTCTATTTGGCATGGTACGACAAGTGCTCCACATGATTCATCTGATGGGGGAAAGCTTCCAAGTCTTTCCAACGAATAATGCTTCAATACATTCCTCTTCAGGCAAATATAATAAAAAACCGGCACGAATCACATAAATACTTGTTTTGAAAAGAGACAATGTTTGTACCATCTTTGTTATCTATCGACTCCCGAACTTTTTTCTTTTTATTCGTTGGAGCTGCTGCAAGCAAAAAAAAATATGAAGAAATTATTGCTCTTGTTTTGCTGCTTCTTTAACTTCTTTGGTATCCTTCTTTTTGTTTTTGAACATTTTTTACCTTTTCTGTTTCAATTAAAAAACACAAATTAAAATTCAATTTTTCTTCATCAAAAATTATATGTGAAGAGTTCACGAATTTCTTTACATTTGTCTTCTTCATTTTCTAAGGATGTTTATACAAAAAAAGGATACGTTTAATTTTTTGAAAAAAAAAAAATGAAAAATTTCAAAAACATTTTATGAAAAAACAAATCATTATCGAAAACGATAATCGCGTGGTTACCAATCGGAAGTCAGCTGGTAATTTCGGTTCGATTTCATTAACTTATCGGTAGTAAATCACAAAACATAAATCTGATGTAAATTTAAATGCATTTTATAAAAGTGCAGCTACTAGAATACGGTTATACAATATACAATGTGCAGGAATTGCTAAGGAATAACCGGTTAGAAGGACAACAAGTAAATACAATTCCAAATATAGATACTGTTATTTAACCTTCCGATAAATTTCGCTCAAACCTTATCTACTGCTGCATACTTGCTTGGCGTTAATATGAAACAAAATTGTTTGAATGCAAGACTGCTTGGCGGAATTAATTTGTCTTTAAATTACGAAACTAAATGGGGGTGAATGAATTGGTATGCAGTGATTGCATACCTTCTGTGACCGAAGGAACTGTTCTTGGTGGTGTAGGTAACTCGCTTGGCAACTTAGCGATATCGTGATCGTTATCGACGCTTCGTATTGGATAGAACATTTCTTCAGTTTGTGTTGATTTGTCTGACTGCGAATGCGTTGGTTGAACACGTTTTGAGAGATCGCTCAGTATCGATTTAGTTATATATCTGTCATCGGTTTGTACTGAAACCGATTCTAGCTTAGTTTGATTTTTTATATGTACAGCATGTTGGGATTGGGCATCAATTTAATGTCCAAATGGTATTTCCTTTAAAGTCTTGGATGAATTTTAAATTGCCAAGCCAATTTTTGGAATATTTATTGAACTTGATGTACTGGGAACGGCTGATTGTGGTTTTGAATATTTTAATAATTACATATATATAATTTTTTAAAATTGGACCGTATTGGCCTAAAAACCTTCTTTCGTGTTTTTGTAATTCTCAATTGATTTTTCAGAATGTGGGCATAACATAACAGGGCTTGGAATTATTTCTCCAAATATTTGATTGACGATCTTGCAAAGAATTTATATTTATATACATATTTAAACTAGATTAATAATAAAATGCAAATTATTAATATAAATTAAGCTTATCATAAATAAATATGCATATTCGTTGGTGGATTTTTATAACTTTTGAAAAGCGATTTGCAAGTACTACATGTTGTTGGTAAAAGTTAATTTCCCTGGGGCATTTTTGTTAGCTTTTGCTAGATTCTACTGTACTACAATGTTGCCAAAATCTGTTTTAAATTTTTATTTGCAATAGTGCGCCCATAGTAGCAAGTCCTGAAAATGTACTAAAGATTTAAAAAGAGAAAACTCCTTAAGACTTACTGACAACCACTATACCGTCTAGAACAACATTTCATTCATTGACAAGGATGACACCACAATAGATAAACAAACAACTGTTGGTGGTCTAAGTAATTTATCTTTGAACAAAACAAAACTAGCAATATAGAACATCTTAATAGAAAATAAATTTGGTCAGAACTCAAACATACATACTCACATACATACGTAATTTTGCTCAATACTAACCATTCCATTTCCTATTAACAATTATTTCAGTTTTTTGTTCTCAATTATTGCAACCAAAAGATATAATTACGCATGAAAGTGTCACACACAAAACCAGCTAGCCTGTGAGTATCCTTTGCAGTATCGAAGTGAACTAATGCATACATGGCTGTGGCAGTTGCAAAAAACAAATGCAACGAAATCAGTTTCCAGCTGTGAAGGACTTTTTATAATTAACACAGAACTGCTTTAATAAAGTTATCAAAAATTGGAAACCATTGTCTTAAGGGAAATTGAAGACGGACTACGTACTCGTATAATTCGGGTTCCATTATCATATTGATTGCATTTACATTCAAAAAGAGAGCTGCCAATTGCAGTTGACAATCGGCCAAATCAGCCAGAATAGGTTTTTTAAGGAATCCAAAAAGAATTGGACATGGGAAAATGACAAGGTGCGACCTAAGTATTCTCCGAAAGCAGCGACATTTTTGTGGTACGCACTTGGGCACACTATTGCAAATTAGCGAATTTATAGTTTTAATATTTAAGTTGAAACAGATTTTGATTATTTTTTAATACAGTAGAGTCCAGCAAAAGTTAAAATGCATAGTTGCGAGAAATATTTTAAATTTTGCAATTAAATTTCAGCTTTATTGAAAATATGATTTCAGTTGATGGAAGTGAACTGGAGAACTGAAGAGACATACAAGAGCCAATTGCATATCCTTATAACGTGTATTACTTGCCAGCTTTACAGGCAGCTGACAGTTAGATTCATTTGAGTAAACTTAAGTTCCATATATAAAGCAAAAAAAAAATTTGCCATTTTATTTATTTTATAAACTGAAAGAAAATATATAAACAATCACTGCATGATGACTTTTGGCTAACACTGTACTTCGACAAAATGCTCAATATCTTAATATTATTTTTTTCGTTGCATGTAATTTTAATAAATGAAATTCCATGAAGGACTCCTAATAGTCTGCAAAAAGTCGCAAGATCTAGAAATCCTGGCAACACTTACTATTGGGAGATAATTCGCTATGCTACTGCTGTGGCGATGGCAATTGGTAGCTCAAACATTAACAAATTCCATACAAATGTCAAGTTCTTTTAAAGACGAAAATTTATTACCCAAAAATTAAATTTACGAAAAAAATAGCAGAAAAAAAATTGAACTCATTCTTCTTGAGGCTGTTCTGCTATTGTCTTAATTTTGTTCTTCTATTTTTTTAAGGATCCCAGTTTGTAGGGAAGTGTCAATACATTGACTGCACTACTAGACACAATGGCAGCTTGAGGTAGAAAAGGGCCAATTTCGATCTCTCTTTTGTTTTCCTTTCTGTCTATTCCCTTCTTTTAGCAAGAAACCTCATGGAACTTGCATTTATTGAAAACTTGTGTTTCATAATTTAAAAAATATGAATACAATGAAAATAGCAACGATACATTTCTTAATAAATAGTAACAAGTAAACAAACTAATTCGAATTAGGACTTGTTAAGGTAAATACTTGCCGTAATTCGAGATAATAAGATTATGCTTGTGTAATTCGGGCTAACAAGAGATTATTTTTTGTCAATCTGTTTCTGGATTTTATTATTATAATTTATTTATTTTTTTGTAGTTTTAAAGAATGACTCAACTCGTGTTTTAGTTCTGGGATTGCAATAGAATATAAAAAGTATATGAAACATTGAAGGCAGACATTTTAAGGCCAGCAACTTGTGTGGCATCGTCTAATTGTAGTTTAGTAAAAAGAGGAGGCTGATTCTCAGGCATTGCGTTCGGATTTTGATAATGAGCCCTCTAACTTGAGAAAACCGATTTAAAGCAATAAGTTTTCCTCATTTTATTTAGAGCACACTGCCACAGCAGTAGCAATAGTAAATTATGCATTCAAAATAAATTTTTTCTAATGCAATCCATACACGATACAACCGTTGGCACAACTCGCTTAGTAATCAAGTTGTGTGTTGTGCCCACAAACGATAAAACCTCTTCGTACAACTTCATTTTGCAAAAAATTTACAGCTGGAAAGATCAAATAATAAGCACGCATGCCATGAAGCAAAACAAATTAGGCTTCAATTTTGTGAAGCAATAAAACAATTGAAAGCTCTTTAAGTAAATTAAATATTTATTGACATTCAAATTTTTTTTAATCTAAAAAATTTTTAAAAAATAAAAAAAAATAAAAAATAATATAAAACTTCAAATGAAAAATTTTAAAAAATAAAACTTCAATGAACTGTTTTTAATTGCATATAATTTACTAATATTGGCTATCATTGAATAATTCATCGTAGAACTGTGATCTAGTTTCATTTCCGCTGCGTCTTCAATTTTTAATTAGTATTCACCTAGTTTTCTTTGCTTTCAAAAACCAAATTAACCGACGACACGTCTTTCTCTCGCAAAATTAAAATGAAAATGATGTACGAAGTCGCATGACTAACCCACAAACGTTGCAACGCGTTGGCACAACTTACCAAAAAATCAAAAAATGTTGATTTTTCATACAACCGTGACACAACTTCATACAACAGTCCCACACACGTTACAATCTTGATTACAACCTGCCCAAGTTGTGCCAACGGTTGTATCGTGTATGGGTTGCATAATGTTTAAAGCAGACAAAATATGTCTTGCGCGGTCAGAGCATACTTGAAACCGTTGCACCATATTCTGTATTATTTATGTTTGTTAATAACAATGAAGTTATTTAATGTTTAATATTTGCGATTTCAAATATATACATATTTGCTTATAGTTGCAATTAAATCAACACAGTCCACAACCTTTGGCGCCACGAGGCAACTGTTGCTACAAGCAATGCAAAATATAACAAGAGTGAATTTAGAAACACTGGCTAAGGCTATAAAACTATTTATTTATTATCGGCTCAAATATTTTCTATATTCCGTCAATAATTTCTTAACAGCAAATTTTACAATTTCAAGGCCTCTTTAAACTTGAACATCTAACTAAAAACAAATATAGTAGGTCGTTCTTCGAGTCGGATTTATAGAAATCTTCATTCACATCAATTAATTACAATGCATTAATCTCTTGAAAGGAGTACGGAAAGAATCTGACGTCATTTTGAACTATTCCTTTCATTAGTTAGAAGTCAAGCTGTCACTACTAGAGCGACACTTTGTTTAATTCGAAAAACTACAAGGACACCATGAATCAGTTGACGAGTTACGCTTTGAAAGCGAATATAGTATTTCAAGCTAAAATAAAAAAATTTTGGAGCTTGTGCGAAGTCAAAAAACAAGCATTAATGAACCTGGTACAGTCTACAAAGTTCAACGGAAACCAAAATGATTAAACTGAATTTTATATTAGTCAACTATATCTAAGTTTCAATATCTGAGATCTTGCCTCACTGATAATGCATCTACGATTATTCAATGATTAGACATCACTCTGGGAAACCATGAGCAAGCATTGTAATTCTTAAAATAAAGTTATGATAACAAGGCATTGCTGTTTCAGTGTCATGTAGAAAAAAATTTTCAACATCACAGAATCGTCAAAACCAAACATATCACATTTAAGAAATCCCATTTATTCAGTTAATGTTAACCATGGTGGAGTGATCTCTCAACTTTCCTAGAGAGGATGTGTGAAACATTAAAAATAGTCAATAAATCATATTTAGAAACACCACACCCTGCACTACATAGCCAAATAATATTCAACAGACAATCATCACCATTCAAAAAGTGCCACGCTCCATCATTCGCCTGCACGAAACAAACATTAATATCAAGATATGTGATTTGCAAAAATACATGTCATAGAGCTTTTCATTGTAAAAACTTCCTTAAAATGATTATATCAGAAGCGATTCTAACTATAAAGAGACTCAGTCTATGTCTAAATTGCTTACGTTCTAGCTACGATAGGCGATACAATTTTGCATGAAATTAAATGCATCCGTTTTGTTTCATTGGCCAGAAGTATAGAGAAGCAAACAGGGTAGCAAAAGTGGCGTGTCTTCAATTTTGAGGGGAGTTTTTTGACTTTTGCTTTGCGTCTTCGTAATAATATTCTGAACTTTGGATGTATGCGTGCCTTGGGAATTTCATCGTCTATTTGTACAATAAAATATAAAAAAAGTATTTCAAAAAGAATTTACAAACATGGCACACAATTATTGCATCGTGTACGCCCAGTCTTACTTGAAAATTACTAAACCTGCCAGGAACGGAAAAGTCTATGAAAAATGGGTGGGAATGATGAAAATGTTTGAGATGTGCGTAATACAAGTATGTCTGCATGCAAGATATTCTGGTACAATTTCGATATTCTGTGTGAGTTCTTCTGTTAACCAAACTCTATGGAAAGTATGAGGTGCTGTTGCACAATTGCTGAAAAGTTGGAAAACTGGTTTTAAACATTAACTTAGTTATCTTTATTCCAATTCGTCTGCATTTTAAGTTGGCAGATGTAGAGCCAAAATGGACGTAGATAAGTAAATGAGCGCATGAATTCATTGCTTGTATTCGTTTTTACAATTGTGATTTCTCTAATACATGCCGTTTAATTTTAATTTGTTCTAAGAAAACATTAAGGTAAAGGTTCGCATCTGATCTACATAACACGCAGATTAGTGCTCATAGCAGCTGGTTGCCTCATCACAAAAATCAATTTCAATCAATATTAATTTTTTGGGTGCAATTTAAATGGAATAGTGTTGCCAGTGAATTCTAAATTTTCCTGTGCTGTTGAAGAGTATGGCGTTCCATTGGTGTTAAGTCGTGCGAACCACAATTATACTGCATAACTGTGAGGAGTATTTCTTGGGCAAAACCGTAAACCTTGCCGATTTTGAATCTGTTTCTGATTTACGCTGCGATTAATATACATGAACACCGTGAAGGATCCTGTAAAGCGTGGTCCAGCTGTGTGCGTGTAAGTATAAACGTGCCTTTGTATGTATGGATGTGTGTAATACCTCCTTAACTAAACATTTAAAAGATATAGGTATTCTTTTTAAATATCTTTATGTTGACGATTGATCTTTGTTATTGTTTCGCTATTTAAAATGTGCGAACACAAACCCAAAAACACGTAAAGATTAGTTTGATAAAATTATTTTCACATTTTTGTTTCACACTCGAGTGTCCGTTTTTAAATTTCTTACTTAAGTTTTTACAAAATGTTTTCAACAAATTGAAATGTCTTTTATTTTTATATTATTTTTTTTTTTTTTTTTTGTGAAAAAAAGGTACTAAGATTAAATTGTATTTACTTAATGTTTATAATGTTTATCCCGAAAACCAATCCGTCGAATATTTAAACACATGCAAAGAATAATTATGTAGATAATTTAGGCTCTAAGAAATACACTAAAAATTACAGAAACAGCAACAAATTATTTTTTATACCCGTATTCCTGAGTAAATACGATGCAAAACTTACCTAATTTTACTAACCAGGCCAGGCCAGGCCAGGCCAGGCCATCTGTAAATAAACGTGTGTGAATGATTGCATGCAGTTGCATATTATCCTCTTTACAGTTTGTATTGTGTATCTTATACGGTCTTGCACCGCACACTGGTTTGGAATCTACAACTTATAAACTGAGTGTTTGGTCGATTTCTCCAATTTTAATAATTATTATCTGCAAAAGCGAAACGCGTATTTCTACTTATGAATGAACTATTACGCTGCCAATGACAGCATTACCAGTTTGCAAATTAACTCTAAAGAGCGAATTTTTGAGTGTGATGGGAGATTAACATTTTTGTAAATATTTGCATGAAAGCAAAAACAACACTTTAAAAATTGTTTTTGTTTTCCACACCTGTTTAAATCAAATACACACGTTTCCCTCTCTTTGCAAACGTGTAAAAATTCCACATTTGCTTTTGTTCCACGAAAATTCATTCTCAATTTTAAACATTGTTTTTGTTTTCCTAACTTTTTAAAATCAAATACACGTGTTTCATTCCCATTCACATTGTGTGTGTATGTGTGTGCATCAGCAGTTTTTATTGAAAGCCTAGAAATGGGTCTTGCTAGTATTAGTAAAAAATATTTTTGTTAACTTTAATTGAGTAACTGTTTCGTGAACAAACATGAATAAATTATTCACATTTTTCGAATAAAAGTTTATTATAATCGAATTATAAAGTTACTTAGCTTTTATTTCAATCGAATATAAATCACGATAGGCCAATTCAAAATTTTATCGCATCTGCTCTATTGGAAATAAAGTTAATGCAGATCTACATATGAAAGAGTTGTATGGAAAAAATTTTGCAATACATCCCATACTTTTCAAATGATTGCCACTGTGCAGAATAGCTTGCTTGTCATAAAAACCTTCGATATGTAGAAAAATATTTATGTTTTAGTTGGCGTCAGGATTAATATTGCAAACATACTTTCGTACGAGTTTATCACAATTCTTTCAAAGATAAATAACGCATTAGACAACAGCTCAACAGACAGTGAAAGTCTGGAAATTTTTATCTCACCTTGAGATTAAGAACCATTATTTATTTAAAGGATAATGTCATCGTTTAGTGGTGTTAGGACATACCCACTCTTTTTGTTGAATAGAGGCTTGTAACGAAAACCACAAGATATAAGCCGCACTTACTGACATTCACGAATATTAAATGTATAAGAAAATCACATTGGAATGGGGTAAGCATATTATTCTAAAAATTTGGAAAATCCATATCCTTTCATTAAATACAAATATCTTTTTTTTATGCACAGCCATACTACATATTAGCAATGCAAAGAATATCATGAAGATGACCTGTGCATGACTAGAAACTTCTCCACATAGAAGTAAATTGAACACTTTCAGCCCTTCCACTGATACTGATACCGACTACCAGTCCAAACTTTATATTCACATAAGAAATGCATTGAAATTACTTTAGAGAATTTCCGTTTGTCCCTACAAATTTTCTGTTGAGAGGCATCAACTGTATGAAAAACTGAAATTCATCGATAAAAACAAGGTCATCATGTAATAAATATTGCAGGAACATTCAAGTGGTTATTAACAGTGTTCATTTACTATAAATGAATTAATATTTTTTAAATGAACGGCAGTCTTAAGATTTTATTTTTTAAGGCGCTTCTCCCTTAGAAGTAGTGGAATATATTTTTACTACTGCTTATATTTTGTTTTTGAAATGAAATATTTACTTAATTTAATTGGAAGTTGCCTAAATCTTCAGTTGTGCTAAGAAAACATTTTAGCTAAAGAAGATTCCCTGCTGATCTGCATTAGCACGCCACCTGAGCCAGCTAACTCACTACAACAACCAATTTCAATGTATTTTTAAGCAAAATGATTATTATTCTACTGAATATTAATTTTGGTATTTTGAAGCGATTTAAATATCAAATATATATATATATATATATATATGTATATGTATATATGTTTATTAGTATTGATTATTTAAAGTTTTTTAAATTATTTGATAATTAATTGGCTTAAAAATTAAATATTTAATAGATTTAATAACTCCCGCTTGTGTTTGAGTTCATATATTTTCCACAATTCTATTTATTTTAACAAGTGCTAATAGCAACTGTTTATTGTAATAAAAACTGTACCACCCAAAAAAAATTAAAAGAATTTACAACACCACTTGTACTCTCCCGTCTGTTGCAAAAGCAAGCATTGGCTTTGGTACATGGCTCAGTGATGAGCAAGTGAGCAAATGATATGCACCAACAATATATATATATATATATTCCCCAATAATACTATGAAGCGACTCATTACCTGACTTGCAATAAAAAAATTCTACATACAACCTAAAAATTCCTCTAGGAATTTTTCAAGTCAATTAACAAGTAACTCGTTTGTACAAAAAACCAATAAAAAAAATATATACAAAAATGGAAAACTTTTTTTTAATTAAATTTAAGTTTTGAAATTTTTTTGTCAAATTTATTATTTCTGAAAAAGTTTTTCACGGTGGTGAAAATAAAAAAAAAATAATTTTATATAAAAGATCTTAATCTCAATTAAAGAAAATAAGTTGGAAAACTAAAATCTAATAACAATCAAAAGTCTTTATATAACTAAAATCCTTATTTTCTTGAAATAGATCAGGGGAAAATAGACGATAAAGAAATAGAATAGAGCAATGCTTGCGCTACAAGTATTATTTCGCAATCGATGTAAATTGGTTGTTGGTTATTGCTGAGTGGGACCAGTGACTGCATCACTGAAACATTTCAACAGCGATTAACATATAAGTTACTGCAGCATATGAAATTTCCTTTTGAATTTAATTAACCGCAGAGTCGACTTAAACTTTGCAAAGAAGATAACACCTATTCAGATAATACATATTTTATAATTCGTTAAATATGTACTAAAAATTGTGGTTGGTGGTAACACTTCGGAAATTGGTCGGTTTTTAGTTGTCAAATCTAAGAGTTCAAAATAAAAGTTTTTCATAGAAAATGGGCTTCCCTCTAGGGGTATGAAAAATGCCATAAAAATGTGTATTCTATTTGGTATCACCTTTCCTCTAATACTCTATTACTGCTCTACTTTAAATTGTTCTTGTGCATTTAGCTTTATTGCAGCTTTAGGTATCAAATAAGCTTTTTACTGTTTTACTACGTAAATAATTGGGGATTAAGAAAATAATGAAATTGCTGGTGAAGGCAATTTGTAACGAAACCTTTACTTTGTACTCTCATCTCGTAATGCGGAGTAATAGCAGCCGGCTTGCATTAAATGTAAAAAAAGGGGGGAAGGGCAGAATTATAAGAGCTATTAACAACATATATTTTGAAATAAAAAGAACAATTGGATGCCTTTATAAACAACAACAATAACATAATTTTCTTTTATTTATTTTACTCCAGATTTTCTCACACTTTAATATAGAGAGCCCGAATAGCTGGGAAGCACGTATTGAAGAAATTATTCTACAATGTCTTCAATGTCATTCATTTAAAGGAGCAGATATTTGCCAAACTGACTAAACTCTAGTCGGACAATGTAGACGGGCAGAGCCCTAAAATAAGACAATTGATTCATCTGGTCATGGAATAACAATTCAACCTAAATAATAAATTGTTTCATATTAAAAGACAAACGTGGAATGACAAACTAAACTCGTTTTTGATAAAAGGACGAACAATTGGTAAAAAAAAACAGGGAAACAACAAACAAAAAACACGTTAACTTAACAAATGTATCAAATTGTGGCAACTTGTAGTTGCCACATTGTCTACTCCTGATCTTTTCTATTCAATAAAATTTCAACTGGATTTTTTATTTCATACAAAGGGATTCATCTGGTTGATAGGGGCGTGTAAAAATATCACCTACCTGTTAGCTGGGTTTGTTATTGTTGTAATTAAATATTGCTTGCTACGAAGTGTGAGAAGATTCCCAACCATGTAGACATACTGACGGCCACTTAGTCATAATAAACTGCGAGTAACAAACAATTAGTCGTATTCATACTTCTTTCCAAGTTTCGATTAGTTCTATTGATTAATCGCTACGTGGGTATCGATTCCCATATAGAATTACAACAACAATTTATTCTATGCCGGAGATTCTTCTTATGGCGGAGATTATTGACTTTATTATCAAGTAATTGTATTATTAATGAGTGTTATTAATTTATAGTATTTCGGGCTCACATTGATTTATATGTCACTATTTGTCAACGAAATGCAAGACGTTACAGTTTCGTTACGAAATTCAAACAATTCTCAACTGTCGGCATCGATTCAACGCTGCAGTAGCTTTAATTCGAGGGTAACAAATTACTTTATTGGTTTAATATCCATCATATCTAATTCGCTCACTTACAATTATTAATTTTCTGATATTAATCACATCGGCGTAAAAACAAGTGCTCGAATTGAAATCAATTCGTACTTAAAAATTCAAATTGAATAAATGTCTATTTGGTTACGTGACTTTGTATAACGAAATATGTATGTATGTATGTATGTATATAGATATAGAGGTAAATAAAAGCAATTCTTTTGGCCACAACGAAGAAAAACTCCGAACAATTATGACAAGTGAATTAAAAATACATGCCAGCCAGCTTTAGTGTTATTTTTATATTTTTAATTTTCATAAACTTCTGCTTGTCACGAAAATCTGACGTTTTTAGGCTACACTATTCCATTTTTTCAGCACAAGTGTCATATTTAACAAATCGCACGCCTGTCATATTTAGTGTGAGTGTGTTAGGGCCGTACTTGCAGCTTAATTTAGCAAGTGCTTTTATATAATGAGGGTTGAGTGAAACATGACTTGTCTTTCCAATACAATCAAACTTACGGAACCTGTAGAATACATCGTCTCTCCAAGATTTTTAAAAAATTTTTACAAAATGAAATTCTGTTCAAAAACGAGCTGATAAAAATTTCTCTCATTATTTACTTTATAAGAATATTTACAAAAATAAACAAATATGTTTTCCTAAATTTATAATTTATCGTTTTCATTATTAAAGTGGTTAATTAGCTGAAAAAGTTTTAATTCTATTCAACCACGAGCGAAATCGGTATTTGTGTCGGTTCATTCGAAAAATAATGAATTTAAGAAATTTTTTAAAAGTGCTTTTAAGGTGTTCTTTATTACTCCAGCTAAACTCAATGGCTTTGGGTATTTTGAGTGGTAAAGTTACCGAGATCAATAAAGTACCGTTTATTGTACAGATTCATAAAAGTGGAGAATTCCATTGTGGCGGAACCTTAATATCAGACTATTTAGTTGTGACTGCTGCCCACTGTGTAGCAACGTTTGCAGTAAATAAGTTTATGGTTGTCGGTGGTGCTTCAAAACTCACTGACAAAGGTGTAGGATCAAGCGTTGAGAAGATAGTTGTGGCAGACGAATACAATCCAAATACTTTCCATATGGATGTGGCTGTAATGATATTAAAAAATCCCTTCAAAAATATTCCAAAAGCAAGAATTTGCTCACAGTATGAGAATTTATGTACTCATGTTCAACTTTTTGGTTGGGGTGCGGTAAAAAAAGGATCTGAATCTGTATCGAAGCAACTCCGAACTGATGATCTTATTCTGATGGATTTTTTAGATTGTAAACTATTTAAGAAAGAGAAAATAACGGAATCAATGTTTTGTACCGTAGGAGATGTAAGAGGTCCCGGTAACGGCGACTCCGGTGGTCCTGTATTATATAACGGCTGTTTCTATGGTGTTATATCATGTGACTTTAAACTTGAGGAAAATATACTTGTGAGTGTCCATACTAGTTTGGAATATGCATCAACATTTATAAACGGGGTTAAGGAATCAAATTCAAAATTGTTTAAATCATAAATGTATGTTATTTTACAATAAAACGATTTTAATAAAAGAAATAAAATTTTTAGTAAAAGAATAATAATTTCTTACTTCTCTTTACGCTGGTGATCTGCATTATCACGCAGTGCAATGCAAATAGGGGCTTGCCAACGTCTATCATTTCTTAATTAAATTGTATTTTAAAATAAAAAACCAATATTCTATGGACTATTAATTTTGGCAATTTATTTCGCTAAACATAAATTTATGTGTTCTATTTATGTACTCATGTTCAGAGTACATGTTAGCCCAATTGCTGCCTAGTTTTTGGCATTCATCAAACGACTTTAATTTTCATTTCATATTATTTTTGAAAATGATGACATGTCAGTTGCACTCATGTTTCCAGAAGGTATATCGCTATAAAAGAAGAGCCAAGTAATACATTAAGACATATAATAAAGCAGGTAGCTGGGCTACAAATGTAGTCAGATTCAAAACTGTTTTGGAAAAGGGAGCGATAGTTGGAAAAGAATTGAAAGTGTCCTTTCCAAAAATTTCACATTCGGCAAAATGTAATTTTGTTATTCAAATTATTAAAATGTTAGATTTAATAACATAGAAAATGGTTTCTCAGCTCATGGTTTCTCATTCATAATATTGTCTGCTTATCTGGACTAGAAAATAATTATAAAATGCTCCAAAAATTAATATTCTGCAAAATATAAAAAAAATTTGTTACTTCTGAAGCAGTTCTTCAGAGAATGTTTACCCCAATTGCTGGCCTGTTTTTGGGAATTCAGTGTAATTTAAATGAGACCTAATCGCATAATTGTGCTTTTCTATTACACTGGCAACAGGGTTTCACATAAAAATAGAAACCGTTTTAAATTGTCGTCACTTCAACTGTTATAATGAAGTTAAAATAAGCCTTCAGATATAAACATGTGTTTTTTATTTTCGTCTTATCGTAGACGTTGCAATGCTGTCGTGAATGTGTTTTTGCGAAAGCGAACACGTGTTTAATATGAAAAAATAGTCACACAAAATATTAATTTTTTATTATTGATTTATTTGATTTTCCTTTATTGGAGGACAGCAATATTTAAAAAAGTTTTCGTTCACAATTTCAGTGTTGTTTTATTATTTTTTTTTTTCATTATTTATAGGGAATATAAAAAATTATATATCCAAAAGTTTTTTTTGATATTTCTATAACATTTTGATAAAATTTATTTGCAATATTTTTAATTTCCGGCGAATGATAAAAAATTGTTAACGAAAATGTTTAAAATGCAATTTCTTGGCAGAATAACAAAAAATTTAAATATGAACAAAAAATAAAATACTTTTTCTCCCTAATTGTGGCGCAGCTAATAAAATAAGTTAAACCGATTGAGAATTATAAACATTATAAAAATATATTAAAACCAACCTATTAAATAAAAAACTTATTAAGCCTATTACATAAAAAGTTGAATTAGTAATGAATGCTCATTTTGCTCAAATATATGAAAGAATATTATTTTCTTTTTATTTTATTTTATTAAACAGCTGATTCCTTCACGGAACAATTAATTGCATAATATTGGCAACAAAACAGAGTGGCAACGAAATTGGTGAACTGAAACATTATCAGCTGATAAGTTTTTCTTTCCAAAATTTATTTCATTGAATTTTTTCTTTTGAATATTCCAGCTGTAACAATAATTTCAATTCGTAAATGTCGGCGAAGGCGTGGTTAATATTGTTATAGATTCCTGGCATCAATTAGCAAAGTCAGCCTTCTTGATTTGTTAATGATTATATTTTGCATATAATTTTATTAAAATTAATACAGCTGTTTTATCGGTTATTTATGCTTTAATATTCTTAAATTTTCTGCTAATTTGTGATGATTAATGCACTTTTAAGACCATCTTTTGTCAGGCATTAACTGAATGAAAATTGAATTCCTTTTTGTTTATTCTTCAGAAACAATAATATAAATTACTTTGACAATGTGCTACTCTTGTTCAAAAAAGATCTGTAAAATGTATATAAGGAAAAGGGTGAAAATCATCATTAGTTTTAGCGAAAAGTTACAATTAAATTTTTATAAACAGCAGCGACATTTGTGACTTGAGCAAATAAACAAGAGAGGCAAACACCAACAACAATACAAATTTGCCACAAAGCGGCCGACCAGATACAGAAGTTCTGGAATGCAATTTCTTCGCAGAATAATAAAAAATTTATATATGATAATAAAAATAATTCAACAGTTTTTGGCGAAATAAATATCCAACAGTGCAATAAAATACTTTTTTTTACAATTTGTAACGCAGCTAATAAAAAAAGTTACACCGATTGAGAATTACAAAATGGATTTGGTCACTGTGCTGGCCTAACAACGATTGGAAAGGCATATATGAATTTATGTTTGTGAACGTTATAGCCATAATACTATCGGGTAATTGGTTATATATTCCTCTGTAAGGCCTTCTTTCACTATTCTACATAGTCCGTAGTCCCATTTTAAGAAATCAAATCAAAATGGCGCTGCATGTAGCAGACTATCACTTAAATGAATTACAAAACCAGATGTTTCCTGGTATTGGTACTGTAGGAGACGGTTCATTGTTATAATAAATTAAACTATAAACAAAACTTTTTTTCTGCGTCGCAAAAGAATAATTCTTTGTTCAGCTGCTTGAAGCAAAAGAAACTCTGATCGTGCGATCATAAACTTTATAAACTTTTGCTTATCATAAAAATTACACAATTTTATTTTATTTTATTTTATTTTATTTTTATGTGTAGAATAGTGAAACGAGAGCTTTAATGGAAAAACGTCCTGTTGCGCGATCGAGGAAATATGAATTTGGCATGTTGATTTTGATATTTTCTAGATTTCTACTGTCAGTATTAAGGGCATGGCAGTTTGGAACACGAACCACACTATGGAACATGACGCTGATTTTAAATTGCATATTTAGGCCTTATTTCACTACACCACATAGTGCAACAACACATTCACATAATATGAATTATACTCTATGAAATCCAATAAAAATGGCGTATATGGTGTTACACCATATTTAAAATGTATTACGAAAACACATGTTTCATGTTTGCTAAATACAAACAAAGTAATTTATTTTATTTGGTGCTGTAAAAAAGCTGGATTAAAAAAATATATTTCCAAAGATAAGAGGTCCCGGTAATAGCGACTCCGGTGGTCCTGTATTATATAACGGCTGTTTCTATGGTGTTATATCATGTGTGCCCATACTAGTTTGGAGTTTTAGTATATATGTACATACATTAAAAATTAAAAAAAACTAAAATCAACCCTGATCATACGAAATCTATGATTTTATGAAAATTTTCAAAAACTTTTGCAAGTGGTATTCAACTGTCAAAAAAATAATACGGTTTTAGGTTGCATTATAATACTTTTTCATAATGCATGCCAAATTTGGCATGTGTTAATACTGTGTGGGATAGAGAAAGGAGACCTTTAAGGCCTTAATTCAATAGCTTGCACAATCGTACGATTTCTCAAATATGGCATGTGTGCTGAAGAAGTGAAATAGTGTGAGCTAATGATGCATCCGTGTGACATATTTTACGGTTTGCAAAAGTTTGTCAAAATGTTCAAGCCACTAACAAACATTTTTTATGAAATATGTATATTTGTATACTAGTGTTGCACCATTTTATGGGCAATTTTCGTGCGACTTTGTAAAATAGGATGGAATCCCATCAGATGGTTGTGCATCGTACGACTGTGTAGGATACAATTGTACGATTTTCCAAATATGACACGTCTGTATAAGTATGATAGTGTGTACTAAAAATGCAGCTCTACGATGAAACTTTATGAAAGTTTCTGTTTCCGTGTGATTAAAATTGCATTTACTTCAAAGTGCTTTCAAAACCTCTGCCTGCAGCTCTTCATGTAAAGAAATCATGTGGGATAGTGTCTCCTTTGAACTGCAAGGTAACGACGAAAGGTAAATTATTCAAATAAATTAAGTGTGTTATTTTTGCAAAATCTGTGTTTTATAATTAAAAGTTTAGGATATTTTTTAATTAAAAAAAATTGTGATAAATTGTAAAATACGTAAGATTTTATAGCTGTAATTCAAAAGCCTCAAACCGTCACACTAATCAGGTCTTTTAATTAAATACAGTATATATTTTATGTGAAATCGTGGTAGTTTATCTTTTATTATAGAGTTTTCCTTGTCCTCCTGTACCGCAGCCAAAATGTGTTTATAGGTAAAAATTCTCAAACTTTCCAAAAATTTATATTCAATAAGTCACCGCTAAGTAATGCCACTGCAGATACAAGCGTTCCATGGCATGGTCTATAAGTCACTGGCCAAAAAGTTTGTTGTAGAAGTACCGATGTTTTATTGAAATTTGCAAAAAATAAAATGACACAAAGGAATTGTGCCGTTGTCCTGTGATATATCAGCAGTATATGTGTTAAGCAGCAGTGCTATCAGTCTTACCAAATTGATTTTGCTACGATATACATTTATTTCAATTTTATCATTCTCATATCAAATACGGACGCCTACAGCAAAGTTTCACATTGTGAACAATGACTAAGTAAATTGTGTACGCAACAAATACTCTAAGTCAACCAAGAATGTTTATATTGCATTTTTCTTCCTTTAATATATGCATGGATACGGGCGCCTGTCTATGTGTAGTATGCAGATTAAAATTTTTTTTTTTTTTTAATTATATTAAAAAAAGTTATGCATTCAAATTATGCAGTGAGAGATTATCTGTCTTTTCAGTTTAAACTGAGTTTAATCTGCTCACAATATAAATCAGTAAACGTTGAAACCAACTTAACCAGAAAAAATTGGGCGTTGACCTAAAAATTAAATGATTGAATACTTTGGCCCGAAATTTACGCTCAAAATAAAAAATGTTTTTTTCTGGAGATAAAAAGAATTTCATTGATGATGAAATTTACAATTTTGTTCCTCGTGGTTTTATTTTTGAATGAAAATTTTCATAAACAGCTGTTACAATATTTGCTTGTTTGGATTACGAGCAGTTTAAATGAGGACTGATTTTATAAATTTAATTTATAACTATCTTTAAAATAACAGTAGTTTTAACGAAACTGCAGTTTAAATGTACTCTCATTTATTATGTTTTAGAGTTAATTTAAATTTTAGTAAGCATAATAAGAAATGAAAATAAAATGGATTTCGAAAGAGCCGAAAGCACGACATTGGCAACGAAGTATAATGAAATTCAAGCAAAAATATCAATTAGGACCTTTTGGGATTAGGGTAGTGATCAAAATAATAAAGCGATAAGAAAAATACATACATATGTTACGTGCATTTCGTTTTCTGCTGAAACAAAACTCGTCAGCAGTAGGGTTATTCTGAATTGCGATGCAATAATCAATGCGATGCGATAAAGAATTGCGATGCAATAGTAAATTCGTATTCTGCAACACTTTCGCAACCGCAATCGCATTTTATTTTAATTCGCGGCAACACCAGCCAAAATTAACAACGCTGGTACCAGTAAACGTCCAATTATACTTACAAAAGAAACCGAAATTTGAGGTTACAAAATAAATATCTGAATTAAATGAAATAAAAATTAAGAAAAAGTAAACTAAATTTCTGAATTAAATAAAATAAAAATTAAAAAAAAAATAAAAAAAATTTGTGTATTTCGTTTGTTATCAAAAATGGATTCTGTTGCTCTATGGCTTTATGATGAAGAGGAGCATGAGCAAAATAAAAGTGTGCAGAAAAGAATACTTAGAAGCGAATCGGATATTCTAAGTTTGAATGTGAAAAAGGTAATTTATTTTGTAGCATTAAAAACAATTATGAAAAACATTTCTATTCCAGTTTTGTAAAAAATTTTAGATTGACCCAAGAGGCATTTTTACGTTTTTATTACTAGTACTAGTAATAACAATTACACAAACATTGCTAGAAATATAAGAGATGAAATAAAAAACAATGTAATTTAAAAACTAACAGTATTCTTTTTATTTAAAAACTTAAAGGTAAAAAAAAACTTAAAAAAAAATTAATTAATTTAAATAAATAAACAAAATGTAAGTAAAAAATAAATTTTTGTGCTTTGCGGTTGCTGTTTTGCTGCCGAATAAATTTTGCGATTATCGCATGTATTTATTATCGCATTATCATTCGCAATACATAATACCAAATTGCCACATTTTCGCATTTGAAATGCGAATAAAAAGAGTACTATGCGATAATCGCAATACTGAATACCAATTGCTCGCATTTGCATGTTTTCGCATCGCAGTGACAATTGCATCGCAATTCAGAATAACCCTACAAGTTTTATCCTCATAAATCAATGCAGAGTTAGAAAAACACAATCTTAGCGAAGCGTTTAAAAAGGGCTTTCAAGTCTAGAAAGCTAAAAAAATAAGTTACAATATAGAACTATAATTGTTGCAGCAACAGAGCTCCAAAACGGCACGTCTACCCGACTAAAACACAATTGTAGTGGTTGACAATTTCAATCTGCTTCTAACATAAGATTTATAAATATTATAACAATTTCATATGACCCAAAATAAGAAGTAAATAATAGGCAAGCGAGTTTAAAATAATTCTCTTTATTTCACAAAAAGTAACATCACAAATTATTATTATAAATGAATTAAGAGACCAGAGGATTGAGCTTTACATTTAATATAAATAATTTCCTTTTCTCAAATGCTCAATATTTAATAGTGTCATTTTTGAAACAAACAATGTCAACGGTTTGTGCTGCTGGGACGGCTTTTAAGATAACAAACTAGTTGCCTACATTTGTAGCCGTGTCGTATATGCATAATAATCATAAGAGATAATAAATTGATCCATTTATTATATTCCATTTTTTTGAGAAATGGAATAAAATAGCATGACATTAATAAGCAACTTAAACTTAAAAATCTTAACATCTAAACTTATTTTAAAATGTTAATATACAAAATATGCATTGGGCGTACGCGTGCGCGTGCGCGTATGCACTGCACATCAAATTCAAAGAAGAAATACTATTTTCTGTAGAAATATCTACTTTGTACTGGGTTTGGGTGCTTTCTTCTGGTTAACTTTTCTATCCTTCACTTCTTTTTACTTGTATATAAATTCTCCGCCAGGTACATTTTTTTTAACACAAATCCTAATTGGAGCTTTTTCTCTTTTTACCGTTCCGAAGAACAAGGACAGACAGGCACGTTTTATTTTGGCAAAAGTATAAGGCACCACAAAGGCTGCCTGCAAGTTCGCTTACTCCCAGTCCACACTTGCAATTTTGTTGCAGCAATTTTTGGTTGTTTTAGGTGAGAGGTGTACCGTACGTAGAGGGGTACCCCTCTACGTACGGTACTCTGTGTTTCACCCCTCTCAGGGAGTGAAACACAGGAAGTTAGCCGCTTTACCTATTAAAATTGTAAAGATAAAAAAGAGGTGTTGGCATTTGTCTGTCTTGGGGCATGTGTGTTTTCATGTGTTTTTTAAGATGATCACGGCGCCCGAAGCTCTTGCCGCATGCAGTGCAGGAAAAAGGCCTCATGCCAGTATGTATACGTTTATGACGCGTCAACTCTTCGTTGCGCGTGAAAGTTTTGCCACATGTTTCTACATCACACTTAAAGGGCCTTTCACCAGTGTGGATGCGTATATGGCCCTTAAGTTGGCCGTTGTTGGAGAACGCCACATCACAATGGGGGCACTTGAATTTTTTTGGTCTTTGCTTGCGGGAATTTACAGCTTTAATGTGAGCTTCTTCGTTCATTACACGAATACATTCCTGTTGTAGTATATGAAAGGGGACGGCATTTAAAATGCATGGAGCGGATGCGGCTGCTGAGTTTGGTGTAGGCACATCGTATAAATTATTAGTTGCGGCGGCACTGGCGGTAGCATAGTAAAAATTACTGGGAACGGCTGCAGGTATGGGTTGAAAAAATTGAGTCACTCCGTCGGCGTGAGACGGATATTGTAATTGCGGTAATAAGTGAGGTCCTAAATGCGTTTGGGGAAATTGAGTGGTGTTTGGATAAAAGACTGGATCAAACAGACTCCGTTTTGTAGGTGGTAAGGCTGATGACCATTCCATTTGTACGTTATTATTAAGGCTATCTTCATAGTGTGCACACTTCGGAGACGAGCTCTTGCAAGAGCAACATTCTCTATCAGTCACACTAGTGGTAACAATTTCACTTTTCACGCTAGAGGTGACCCCAGGTGAGAGGCATTGACTGGACGGATATTTTTCCCGTTGCACTAAAGTATTTTTTGGGCAATTTTCATTATCCGTCCAGGGACGGAAGAGTTTCACACAGGTTTGCCGCGATTCCATTTCGTATTTATTGTATATGTTTTTTTAAACTCTTTTAGATCTGGATGACTTAAAAAATTTTTTTAAACTTTTTACTTATTTGTTGGCAAGTTTACGCACTAAGATCCGCAAAGGAACTGATTAGCAAACGGCAGTGCGCGGAATATATACAGATTTGTTTGTCCATACAAGTGTCTAACGCAAAGAGGCACGAGGGAAGAGTGTGAAAGGGAAGGAACGACAAAAGTATAGAGAGCGAGAGAGAAAGAGAGCGTGAGAAAGAGAATAAGAGAACAGTTAACAAAAATCTAACATTAATGTCCTTTTTGTTACATAGTTTGCTTACCTACTTGTTAAACGAATTATACCTACTCGCTTTCATACAAACCCTCATATAAAATACGACCACTGGATTCACACATATCCATGGATGATACATCAACTCAAACAAACATTTTAAATTGCTTGTATTACTCAATCACTCGGCTCAGATTTATGCTTGAGGATTTGTTTTGCTTGCCCTCTGACTTCACTCATATAGTTTCATTAATTCCCTGCTAAGAGAGCGTTCTTACGAATTGTATTTAAAGTAACCATTTGTTCATTAAGGGTGTCCGTAATTTTAAGTGCCGTTGGCTCGGTATGTACACATATATATGGATGTGTGAGGATGTGTTGCCGGTTTTATTATTTAATAAAATTTCTTTTATAATGGCTTCCTATTTTAGGCACACCACGCGCAATTTTGTTCTTCGTCATCGTACTTGTTTAATCTTAGGAATATTTTTAGTAAATTATTTATCAGCTAAAAACTTTTATAAAATTCATAATCGATTTCAATTTTATTAATTATATTAAAAAATAAGAATTAAAAACTGCGTAAATTATATTTTTATGATGAGCATATTTTATTTAAAAAATCGTTGTTTGGCAACACCAAAGCATTTTTTTAAATTAAAAATTTGAAAACTTATAATTTCATTTACAGATAAATAAATGATAAATACAATTAGTTTCAATTACGTACCGAACTTTCTTTTTCTTTGCACTTCTTCTCAAAAGCGGAAAACTCTTTTCAATCTACTTACTTACTTATTGGTGACACAATAAGAAATTCTAATTTCTCCTTCTTCATTGTACTCAAGAGAGTACCAAAATTTTTGAAAAAATAAAAATGATGAATTTTTTACTTTCAAGTTTCTATAATTTACAAAAGTAAAATTTTTACAAAACAATTTTTTTTCTTTAATAATACTTATTCCATCTTTTTTATTTCACAAATTGTAAATATTTATATACGAGTATATTTAGTCGAAGTTTAATTATATTTTTGTAATATCTATTTCGCAGAAGGTACGCAAGTTGTGACGGAATATTGAATATAATGATTTTTTTTTTAAACTGATCGAAATATTAATATTAACAATATTTACAAAAATTAAAAAATTCTGAACTCAAAAGTATCTCCGTGTACGCCGATACCAATTCTAAATGAGAAGTGATATACCTGCCAACGTAGGGACGTAATAAAGAAGAAGAAGAAAGAGCAAGGAAAAATAAGTTGAAAAACAAAGAAAAATAATATTATATCGTAATAAGTATTTAGTAAATTTAGTATAGTTTTCTATTAAATTTTTTAATTTGAATTTTGTGAGAACGTTAAGAATTGCTGCTAAAATATCGAAATATTTGAAAAAATTTATATAAAAAACAGACCATAAACTTATAAAAAAAATTTAATTCCATTTTTAAAAGATTTGAAATGTGCAGGGAGACATGGCACCAATCTAATGTAAATGTGTAATACTGTAGTATATGTTATAAAAACAATTTATACTTTCAAAGAACTGGTATTAACTGTACATATAATTGTGTGTTTCTTGTAAGTACCGTTACATAATATGTATGTGGTACATATTACTACCTGCTCTAGTTTTGCTGAAATGCATATATTTAAGTAAGCCATGTAATTGAACGCAACAGTCACATATCTAACTATATATATATACGAGTATATGTACACATACGCCAATGTAATGCAAAAATGCAAAAAATTTATTTTATTTAAATGTATGATGTCTAAGCAATTTTATAGTTAAACAAATAAATAGGCATTGTACAACAAAATACATATGTATGTATATCGTCAACTTTTAAAAAACGTTAAACAAATAAAAAGTATTAAATATATGTAAGGAAGTCTAACACAGACACAATAACCGTGCCATCACTTTCTTTAGATGCCTCTTTCTTTGAACTGTAAAATTGCTTCGTTTTTTTTTTTGAAAAGAAAATTAGATTAAAAAATTAGATTGAATAAAATCACGTCTTTATTTAATAGAAAGAAAGGATTAATAACTATTACATATACATATATGTATTTTGCAATAATTTGTGCAGGATTTCTCATCCCATTTTTGTTATGAGAAATAAAGAATATTTTTGAAAAAATTATTTTTAGAAATTGAACTTTTCGTCTTACGTGGTGTTGCTACTCAAAGAATGTAGCATTTGTAATATCAATTTTCTACCCAGCACGAGCTCCTGGCTTGTGGAAACAGGAAGAATTAAAAAGAATTATTTTTCGAAACGTTCTTAGTAATTTTTGTTCTTTAAAGCGGCAAATTAAAAGCAGGTATAGATACCAGCTCAGGGCATCACGACAAAAATTCCTCTCAAATATATTCGCAGAATATTTTAAATAAATAAATTTATTAAATTTAGGGAAATGTGTTTGTGCACATTTGCCTGAATGAGGGTAAAATTCAGATGAATTTTATTTCGATGGAGAATCAAGATATTTTTTAATTTTATATAAACCAACCGATTTTTACACAAGTCATATTTTTGTTGGAAGTATCTTGGTGTTCAGGGCTTTGAAAGCGATTCTTAATGTTATACAAAATATATATTATATTTCAGAAAACATTTCTTGGTTATGAAAAAATATTGGCCGATAATTAGAAAATATTTAATAAGATTAAAAATTTGTTATCATAAATACAAGCAGTTAAAAAATTTAGCTTTGGGAAATGGTGTGTACTTAATTCGTTCTTAACTTCGATAAAAGTTCACTTTTCCCAAATTAAGGACACGCATTCAGAAATGGTTTTTATTTGTGGTTCTAATTAATTTAGAATTTACTTAAAGAATTTATAATTTACTTGTGCAATAAATATTCAATGACAAGATGACTGATATTTAGAATGCGGAAATTTAGGAAAAGTTACTACATTTCAGGACAACTCGGTGGAATCCTATTAAAAAGCAACCTCTTAAAATTTGGTTTTAAAAATTTTTAAGCAAATCCTTCAAAAATAAAATATAATTCAATACTGATGTATTCGAAAATATTTGCTTAAACTTGCCGATTTGCACTATACAACGGCCAAAGCCTCATGCCACGACGTTTGTGCACTTAAATTAAGTAAATTCTCCTAATTTGTAGTTCATTATTTATTTATTATTATTATTATTATTTTTTGGCAAATTCATAGTGCAGTAGTAAATTAAACACCTTTAAAGTACGAATTGAATTTTTTTTTTTTTTTTTTTGAAAATAAAATTATTTCAATATTGTGGGGTTCCATTAAAGATGTTAGAAGTGCGACTTTTTCAAAACTTCTCAAATCTTTAAAATGAATGATGGATATGTTACTTGAAATTCATTTCTTATCTTAAATTCAATCTTAAGAATGAGAAAAATTTACGAATTTTTATCTTGTAATTCGTTTCGAGCAAATCTAAAGACGGCTGTCTTAATTGCATAAACATTATTATAACGAGTTAAGAAGGAACTTAAAGAAAACTATTCAGCAAACAATTTATTTTCGATAAGAATCAATTTTGTATTTCCTTGCCTTCGCTTGAAAAAGCCACAAGATACATTTTATTACAAGCATGTATTCACAGATGCTTGTACATGTGTTTGTATGAATGTTTGGCTGCGTATGCACGCAATTGTGTATCGCCACAATTATTTCACTCTTTAAATGTTTGGAACAAAAATCTTTTTTTCAGGCATAAACTTTTACTTTTTTCCCTTAAAAACAACATCTAAATTACTTTTCTAGTGATACATATTGGCCTTTTTATGCCATTTACGCTGGCAATAAATGAAGGAACGGCAGTGGCAAGAGGAAATCAAAACCACCCCACTGTAAGGATGAGCAAAATGATGATGAGATACTGAAGATGGGAAGAAAGAAGGGAATTATTTATTATGGCCCTCAAAACAATTTTTAGGGCTTTGATTTCTGTTCCATTTATAATAAAATACATACATCCTGCGTTTGTATGTGTATACGCACAGTGCCGTCATAACTAGCTAACTTTCGTATTCTGCTACGTGTGTATGTATGTGTATAGGTATGTGTGTGTGTACATCATGGTACATGTCCTTTTATGGTATCTGTGTAACAGAGTGTATAGTAATTGCGAATTTTACGCTTACCTTCTAACAAACCCCCAAATGGAAACGATATTTCCTCGACAGCGAAAATTCAAAATGTTTAAAATAAGGAAAGGCAACATAAAGTTGTTGCAGAAGGCACTAGCAAAGGCCCTTAATACTCTGCGGCTTCTGAAACTTATTGTTAAATTTAAATATGGCTGTCATGGCTCTTAACATTATTTAAAGGAATGTAAACGTTTCAAAGATATACTTATATTTACTTCTTCAGTTTTTAGCTTCAACACTAAATGATTTTGACATGCAAAAGTATTTTAAAATGTTTCAAAGAATTTTCCACTTGCCGGTTTCGCATTAAAACTGTACATTTAAAAAAGCCACGACAACTTTTTATTTTTATTAATTTATACGCCCACTGTTATTCTTCTTTTTATGTTTTTTAAGCTAAACCCCAAAAAAAACTACAAATATTCAAATTTTTTGTAAAAAATCAGCTGTGCTTTTGAGGAGATCAGCTGATACGAAATCGCCCACCAGAATTGCTAAAATTCAGTCTGTAGTAAAATACGGTAAAACGATAAGCCACTGGAAATTTTTAAGCATTTTCTTACCACAAACTAAAACACTAACAATAAAAGTTACTTTTTAATTAAAATTAATATAGTTAATTAAAGCAAATGGTATACTTGGTTTTGGAAGGGCTGGTCTAAAGAATTCTCTGACACATATATTAGGAAAAACTTATATATGTCCTTTATGCATCCTATTTTGGAATATGGATCGAAAATATGTGATCCTTACATCGACACATACATTAAAAACATTGTATCTGTACAAAAACAGTTTTTGTTATTTTCCTTAAGGGGTCTTCAGTGGAACTCGTATGTTCTTCACATTGTCGACTCTAAAATGTTGAAGAACAATGTTAAGTGTCATATGGCTGTATAGATTAATACGTGTACAAAATCGACTTTAATTTCCCAACTACTCCCACTCGTAATCTTCAGCTGTTACATTTAAAATATTATCGTCCTCTTTATGCTGACAATGACTCATTTCGACCACTTTGCTTAAATTTTATCACATCATTGATTTATCTGAGAGTAACGATATTTTAAAAAGAAAAATGGTTCTATTTTCAAATCATTAAGAAAATTTATACCTCAATTTTTTTTTGTTAGTTTAGTGTGTACGAAATGCTTGTTTTATGGTCTTAAAAAAAATAATTAAAAAAATGTATTTTAATATCGTGGTACTGCCCACCAATTTAATCGCTGTTCACCCCTCTAGGAATTGCAAATAAACCTAATCATGCGCTATGAAATTGCAGGTCTGTCGTATATAGAATTATATTTAATTTCTTTCGCCACATATTCGTTTCGAAAAACTTTGTCATTCGCAAAAAAAAAAACAAAAAATGATTATGGCGATAAATCGCTTTGGATGAAAACAAAATATTTTAAAATTTGTAGAGCGTTTGAGGGTTGCTCATTTGCCAAGTTTTCATTTCTAAACATTTCTTAAAAATTTTCTGTAAAACGAAACTTTTTCTCACGTTTAGTAAAACCATTTTTGGACCGTGTTGTGGTCTTTGGGAAATTTATTTAAATTTTTTATGTTTATCACTCAAAGTAAGTGAGGGAGAGACTCTGCGAAAGTAGTTAAAAAAATGGGGAAACTTTATTAAAGCTTAAAAAATTAATAATTAAAAGATAAACAGAATGCCTGAACTGGTAATGAATGAAATGGAAACCAAAAAAAAAAAAAAAATATCTTTAATGGTCTATGCTCTCCGCCATTAGTCTGTTCTCCTAACCGTGGCATGTGCTACCGCATGTCTTTAAGGCAGCGAAAGGGCCGACCATTTAAGACAGGCTAAATTTTTTTTGCTAAATGTTTATGTTGTTATTTAATTTCTCCGGCTTTCCTAGCTTTCAAATTGATACCTTGAAAGCTCTGCAAGTAAATTGTAAGCACTAAAGTATATCTATGCACGAGTATGTATATTGCTATTCGTATACTCTTAGGCTTCGTGGCATTTATTTATTGCGTATGGATGTATATATCCGATATATGAATATGTACACACGTAAGTACGCACTTACATATGTATGTATGTGCGAATGGGTGTATGCCTTGAAATGGATGATTGAATGTTTGCGTAAATGTGCTTGTATGTGTTTGAAAACGCGCCCTTAATGCTTTGCGGGTTTTTGATCATTTTTCTTTTACATGACACTAAAGTGTGGTTGTGTGGCTGCGAAAACCATTGGGGTTTGTTTCATTTTCTTCATCACTTTTGTTTTTGTTATCAAGTTACTTTGTCATTTTATTTTTGGGGAAACATAAAGAGCAGTGAAAATAGAAAATAAAAAAAAAATGGCATTAAGCACAGAAAAATCGTCATGGAGGTAAATTGCTTTGTTTCAAACCAAAACAACGCAAAAAACAAAAGGAATTGTAATTCCTGGAGGGGTTGTTGGTTGTTCATATTGTGAGCTTTTAGCCTTTTTATCCTTAATGTTTGTTCGGTTTTTTTTTTTTTTTTTTTTTTTTTTTTTGGATGCTACATTGGAGGCTTTTAATGTGATTATCTCAGGCGCATATCTGTTGTGATGTTAGAACAAATGATGGTACCACCTTCGCTGTAGATAAGGGCTTAATTCAAAGAAATTAAATTTATTCAATCCGAAAGAAAGGATAAATTAAAATAAAGGCAACGCAGAGGAGGCTTTGCTACATTTAAGTTATTGAAGTGAAAGTTAATTCAATTTTCTCTTGAATTTTATGAACTAGAGAACTGTTCGTTTAAAATTTGGTTTCCTCTAATAACAAAGGATTTTAGAAGTGAGAAAAGTTTATTAAAAATTTTGAAATGAAGGTTTTGAAAATAAAAAGTTTATTGTTGGTTTAACAAAAAAAAATAAATATTTTGAAGAGAGGAAGAGTGTAGCAATCATTTACAAGTACAGCTTCGGAAGGAAATCTAAATCAACTAGAAAGTAATTTCGGCCACTGCAGGCTTCCACGGGGTAATAATTTAAAAGAATCAAATATTTTTTGTTGCAGAGAAATTTGATTCTTTGGATGTGTTGTTTGAGCTAATAGCGTTTTGCAGTTTTCCTTGACACACTAAATGTCTCATTGGAGTAGCCCATAAAATTAAAGTTGCCATTCCAACTAATTTATGTGAAAATATTTCAAAATAAAACAAATTATAAGTTTGAATTAAACAGACAACAGATTTTGATTTTTATTGAAAATATTATTTGTGTATTCAAATATATATTCATTTCAAAGTAGAAATTAAATGCAAAATTCTTTTATAAGTTTTCAAATAAAAATATTATTATCATAATAATTTAATGCATTAAGTGACATTATCGTGCTTTGAAAAGTAGTTTAGATGGAACTGTCAAATCGTGTAGGCACTTATTTATGTTCGGTAAGATTTAGTAAGTCATCATGAATCATTTGGCTTTTCTAAATTGTTGATATTTAGCATTAAAAAAAAAATCTGTTCACGAGAAGCACTCGATTTGTTTTGTGGTCCAATTAGTCCATTCCTCAAGAAGCCTTCAAAATTTACTATTTGGTGAGGTTTGCCCATCTCTCGCAACAACTGCCTTTACAGTGAATGTCGAGCGATATCGAGGCATGTTGACAGTATTTTTACTCCAAAAAATTAATGAGTCAACGCGACATTTTGTGCCAACAAGCAATACAGAGCCCTGTTTCTGTAAAATCAAATTCGTGACAACTTTATTCATTCATGCGATTTAACGCTAATACAGAGCGTATTAACGTCAGCATTAGCCTCATGTAGCTAAAAAATACAAAATAATTCAAATTTATTATTTTTACTATTTCACGCTATTATTTGAGAAGCATGCAAGAAATGAAAAGGAAAGAATTGGCAATAGAATGTGCCTTCGGAAATGAGAATATGAAGGAATGCTAAAAAATTTCAAAGCTATATTAAATATTGGTATGATTGGTACCATGATCCCATAGTCCTATTCCAGACGACGAAACTTTTATTACCGCAATTTTGATTTATGTGAAAAGGATGTGAAAAAATACAAGCCAATTGAAAATTAAAATATCAATATACAGAGTGAGATAAAAAAACTGCAATCAATTTCAGACTGCTGTCATTTCTAAACCACTCGTCCGACAGCTGTGAAGATTATTCCAGTGACAGAAACTGTTAATCCAGTTGAAAAAAAAAAATAAAATAAATACAAATAAATTAACATAAGAAAGAGAAACCATTTCTAAAATTAAATCTTTTGAATAAAACCCTGATAAAAAAGGTATTCCACATTCCACAAGCGCACAAAAGCATTTTGGTGATAATTTTCCTGAAAAAAAGTTATTCGTGATGGAATTCAAGAGTGATAGTGTGATTTCTTTATATTTGGCTGGAAAACCACAAGTGGCTATAGTTAGAGCACTCCAGCATTTAAATGTGAATAAATCTTTTGGGTCTCGTAACGTCGCTCGTTACCGTGATATTGGTAGCGTAGCCCGACGTCAAGAAAGTGGACGGAAGAAAACAGCAACATCAGCAGAAATGGTTCGAAAAGTAAAGAAGCGACTTGATCGAAATCCGCGTCGCAATGGCCGAAAAATGGCTCGAGAGCTGAATATATCGCAATATTCCATTCGGCAAATATCGAAAAATGAGCTCGGGGTAAAGCCATTGAAATTCCAAAAAGTGAAAGAACTTACACCGCAACAGAAAGAAAATAGACTCAAAAGAGCCAAAGAGTTGCTTCGCTTGGCCGCAAGTGGTGAACTGCCGAATTTGGTTTTCTACGATGAGAAAACATTCGTTGTTCATCAGTTTGTAAACAAAAAAAAATGATCGTGTTTACTTGCCAAAGAAGTCAGCTGAAAATGTGCACCTTCGGTTGGCCACCAGAACTCAAGCGCCGGCCATGGTGATGGTGTGGGCCGCCATAACGGCCGATGGTCGCTCTCCGGTCGTATTAATTGACCGTGGTGTCAGAATAAATGCCCAACATTATCGCGAAAATATTCTGGAGGGTGTATTGAAGTCTTGGGCATGCAAACATTTTGGCCGCAGACCTTGGACATTCCAACAGGACTCAGCCCCATCGCAGTCAGCACGTGCCACCCAAGAATGGTTACAAAATCTGGTTCCTCGCTTCATTTCCAGAGCACAATGGCCACCAAAATCTCCAGATACCAATCCGTTGGACTGTTGTGTCTGGAGTATTTTGGAAAGCAAGGTTGGCACTAAAAAATACCAAAGTGTCGATCACCTCAAGCAAGCGCTTCGCCGGTAATGTGCCAAAATACCGCAGAGCAACATTTGGGCAGCGTGTGACGGTTTCATTGGCCGTTTGAAGGCCATAATTCATGCCAAAGGTGACCAATTCGAACAAATCTAAACTTATTCTAAAATTTTATGCTATTTCCGACATTTTTTGCTTTTATTTAATAAAATTTAAAAAAAATGAAAAAATCATGGCGTTTTACTTTGTTACAGTTTTTTTTACCTCACCCTGTATATAATAATTGAATATAATAATATTTAATATATAATAATTGAAAAAAAGTTAAATTGAGAATGTCACATGAAAACACCTCACTGCGCTGCATTAAACCAGGCATTACCTTCAGGTGTGAATCAGTAATCAAGTAAGAGAGTTTTTATTTTCTTTAAAATTTCACAAATATAATTATAAGGAAAATGTATGCTGACTAGTAGCCATTTTCTTAGTTTTTCCATTACGGCGATAAATAAAATAAAGAATTTTTTTGCAAGAAAAAATCTCCAGGATATTCAGAGGCCTTAAGCAAATATTTGCATGCCCACGGTGAGCATTTTAAATTATTGTCTGCTTAGTTCCCATTAACACTTGACATATAGCCTATAGTGCAAATGTGCGAAATAAAAATTTTATTACTACTTCTTAAAAGTGAACAGTGGATATATGTATGTATGTATGCCTGTATATGCATGCGAATGTACTCGTACAATTCTACCAGCATTGTATATATTCAAATGAAACGAAATTTAAAGGGTTTCCGTAAATGTAATAAATACCCAACGTAGGTTGTTGGAATCCCCAACGAAAAACCTACATTCGCTGCAATAAACACATGTTAATAATCTTTGTTCGTTTAAATAAGATAAATAAATTCATGCGTAAAGTTCCCTATGCAACAAATAAAGTATTCAACCTTTTAAATTTTGGTTTGTCGTCGAATCGACTGTATACAAATACGCCTTAAAATCTTCGTTAAGAATCAAAGGCATTCGCGACAAAAGTGTAAAGTCCTACAAGTGATGTCAGCTGGAATTGGCGAAATATGAAATGCCGTTGTACGATTGAACTATTTTAAGTCAAGATAATCATTCTCATATAAACATGTGGATATTATTTTCGTTCACTGAAATTGATGGCAAAATTCTAAATTTTTTCTTTAAGTATAGTGAATGATGATTGAACTTCTAAAAATATTGTGAATATGCTGATAAAGGTTGTGAAATAATAATTGTTTGCAATAAATTGATTTCGTTAATTTCTAATTAAAGATATAGAAATAATAGCTCTAAAACAGAGTTGCTAAATACTTGTTTTGTATATGGAATACATACTGATACACTGGTCAAAAAAAATATTCGACATATGGATTTTTTTTTTTTATTTTTAAAATATTTCATAATATAAACAAATAAGGAATTTCAAAACTGTGCTAATTTAAGGAAAAATATCTTCAAATTGTTTTTTTATAAATTTTATGGTCATCCACAACAACAAAAACAACCAAAACATAAAGGGAATGAATTATTGCAAATATATAAGCAAAAAAAGTATTCGACAATTGAGCAAAACAGCTAATTCCAAATAATAACGGTAAAAGTACCGTTCGAATTGATTGTTTTGCTAAACGTTGTCTTCCTACATTCAATTTAGAATCATTATTTAAAGTAAAAATTTCATTCGGAGATCATGGGTCGCAAACAAAAAGAAGTGTCGGAAATAGTAAAAAAAATTATTGTTTACCATTATAATAATGGGTTAACTCAACAAAAAATTGCTGAACTAGTAAATAGGCCACGCACAACTATCCATTATATAATAAAAAAATGGTAGGATGAAAAGACAATTGAAAATAAGACAAGATGTGGTCGCCGAAAAGCATTGTCAGAAGGAGGAGAACGTTGGCTGGTGTGCCTGCTTAAAAAGGACCCAAAAACAAATGCCACTGTACTCTTGCAATTAGCACAGTTTTGAAGTTCCTTATTTGTTTATATTATGAAATATTTTAAAAATAAAAAAAAAATTCCATATGTCGAATATTTTTTTTGACCAGTGTAGTTAAATACTTCCTGCCTTAAAGATAACCTAAATTTAACGACTTGTTTTAGGTTCATACGAGAAGGTTTAATACACAGTCGCTGTTCCATTTATCGTAATACTTCCGGTTTTCTCACAGTGAGAAAACGCTCACAATACGCTAACTAACGTAATTTTATGAATGAAGTGCCCTACTCAATGACACTGCCGACAGAAAAGAAATTTAGCAGGAAAATTATTTCATTGTGCTATGCTAAGTATGACCTTTTATACTTGGAATTTCCATTCTTCATTGATGGCAATAATTTTAACATATTAGGCTCTTTGAAAATACTACAAATATTTTGTTGCTATACCAAGTATCTGTTTTGTATTATTGTATGAACTGATGTTAGGAAATCGCAGTAGGAATAAGTTGAGATAATTACACCGAACATGAATTGATCGGTGATGGTCTGCACAGATGAATTAAAGTAGAATGTAAAAACTTAGAATATAAATATTCTTTAAAATTTTTCTTTAATTTTATGAGAAAGGGAAAATGTACTGTCGTTAACTCAAAAACAGAATTCCACTTCACATTTGTTAATCTTGATAACATAAAAATATATATTTGATAATTTTGCCCAGACTAAAATTGCTAGAAGTACACTAGAGTTTCGAAGAAGTTAATCAATATGTTTCTTGGGCTCACAGAGAGCAAAATGTGCCTGTAGTTACCTAATAAAATAGAACAAAATTTACAAGATATCTCTATGTTTTTTTTTAAGAAAAACATCTTATTAATTTCATAGAGAAAACCTTTTTGAAAAAATCAAGAAGAAAACTTATAGATTTTATTAGGTATTCTTCTTGATTTTTTCAAAAAGGTTTTCTTCTTGATTTTACTAGGTATTCTTCTTGATTTTTTCAAAAAGGTTTTCTTCTTGATTTTACTAGGTATTCTTCTTGAATTTTTCAAAAAGGTTTTCTTCTTGATTTTACTATGTATTCTTCTTGAATTTTTTATAAATAATACTTCTTGATTTTATTTTATAATTTTTTTATTTATTTATTATTTATATATGCATTAATATAATAATAAACAGTAAATAATATTATTACTAGTACATTACTGACTTTTTACATGTATAAATTACATATATTTGCTTAAATAAATACATTGTTATAATTACTTATGCCCATTACTACAAGTTGCCACTAGTTGAAGGTTGGATTTTGTCGGGCCGATGAATGGTTTTGAATATCTTCGGTTAAATTCTTTTCTTCGGTCACGGCAGTACTATAATACATATAAACTTCATACACAATTTGTTAACAAACTTACTATTATTAAAAAAAGCGCATTTTACTTACGTATTAACTCAGATTTACTAAAAAGATTGTTTTTTTTTTATTAATTAATTCACTAACTAAAAGTTTAATTTCATTATGTCAAGTGCAAAAAATTATGACATGTAAATCAAAGATTCTGTTGCAAGGAAAAAACAAAACCAAAAAAAAATTTGAAAAAATTGTGTCTGTATTTGTTATTTCATATTTTTGAAATAACAAGAAACCTAGTAAAATCAAGAAGAAAACCTTTTTGAAAAAATCAAGAAGAATTCCCAATAAAATCAAGAAGAAAACCTTTTTGAAAAAATCAAGAAGACAACCTAATGAAATCAATAAGGAAAACCTTTTTAAAAAAATTAATAAGATGACCTAATGAAATCAATAAGAAATCCACTTTTTATGTAATTAAGAAGAAAACCTAATAAAATCAAGAAGTTATTCTCTATGAATTGTTTTTTTTTGCCCAAAAAAAACAGAACATGAGTATAAAAAATTGTAAATAACAAGTTTTCTTCTTGATATTATGTGTTTTCCTTCTCGATAAAATTAATAAGATTTACCACATAAAAATAATAAGGAATTCCTTTAAAAAATCTTCGCTTCTTTCTGCTGGGATACCCCTTTGCCTAAAAACGTTTCATAGAAAAAATCTTCTTGATTCTATGAGGCAGTTTTTGCTCTGTGCAGGGAAGAAACTTTTTCGACTACTAACTTTTTGAAACGGTTCTGAAAACAGAAAAAAAAAGAGAAACAGATTAATTATTGCATAATTAAAGCACTTAGGGCCTGGCGCATTATGTTGATCGGCACTAAGTAACTCGATATCATTCCCATAAAAGCCCCACCAAAAATTGTCACTACCAAAAGTCTATATATATTTACAATTGAAATTCTCCTAGTCGAGTTTAGCTGTTTTAAATTACTCGTTCAGCTAATGACACAAGATCATGTACATATATAAAATTGAAAATATACTTGCAAGCCTTGAAATAAAAATACAACTTATTTCCACAAAAGTATCCACAAATGAATTACACTTATTGGAGTTAAGACTAATCAGCTGTAATTAAAATAATTATAATCAGTACAAAACATAAAGGACACGATTGGAGAACTTTTATTTATAAAATGACAAGCAGTTGAACAGAATTAATTTCTTTTTTATTACTTCAAATGCACATATACGATTCGTGTGGATTTCTGATTTGCTCTCTGTCTCGAACAATAAAGATTCCCGCGATATGACAGACCGCTATTACGAGTACTCTAAAAATAAAGTTCATAAAATCTGTCACGAAATGCGTGATGCTTTGCAGCTTCAATTATAAAATTTCTCATGTACGTCCTAAATATATGTATGTACGTATGTACATATATAAATATACTTACAAACTAGTTTTCGTTCAGCAGCCAAACATCAAGTACAGCCACATTTATTAAAAATATTAAGTAAGAGAGCGTGTATTATACGAGCGTACACCAAGTGTAAAGTTAATAAGGTTTTCCAAGGGCGTAACAAGCGTCTTCCTCTAAGCAAAACCGAAAAGAGAAAAAATGCATTAAAAGCATGAATTTTGATTTCGAAATGAATCGCTGTTAACAACATCGTAAATCAAATTTTCAAGTGAGTGAACACATAAAGCAGAAAATAAAAACTTCAAATGCCTTTAAATATACAAAGAGGCTTCTTTTCTATACAAAAAGGAAAAATCAACAAATTGAAGGAACTACACAGTGGTTAAATAAAATATTGATTAATAAAAATGTGGTTACGAACAAAACCACGGTGGTCACTAAATAAATCCTTTTTGATTTTCTGCTCATTTCAGAAACTTAATTTTATTTATATGAAAACGAAAACAGGGGAATAAAAACAACCCCGCTCTTATAAACACGTATTAATAAATAAGTATGAATAGGAATTACAAAAAAAGTCAAGTATCATTTTTTTTTTCATTTGCTACAAAAGGAAAGGGACAATAAATTTCATTATAACTATAACAAAAAATATACCATACAAATAGGAATGCTAAGGAAAATTAAACGAAAATAATAGTGGATAAAAAATAACAATTGAAGCCCACGCGCTTTTATATCGACAAGAGAGAACATTTGCACATTCAAATATAAATTCACAAGGCCAGCCAGCCAGCCAGCCAGCCAGCCAGCCATCCCGCCAACCATCCATCCATCCAGCCAGCCAGTGTATTTGCTGCATTAAACACGTGATCTTTAAAATCAAAAGCAGTATAAAAACCAAAACAAAAAAAATTGCAGCAACAACAAATTGAAAAACCATAATGGCCTACAAAAATTCCAAGGGCATAATGACACACAGCCCAAACGAAGAAGCCAACACATGCTTGCACACACAAATAAATACATACATGCATACACACGACTACTCTATTTGTTGGTTATGTGTATGATTGCGAGAGTCAGTCAATGGCTCGTGATTAAAGCCACTGGTTTTTTTGCTCTCTGCAACAAATAATCGCCACATCTGCAAGTACTCACATGCATACAAACGGCTACAGTAGGAACACGATGCACGCTTAGACATCAAGAAGTGCATAAATCATTAAATCCATTCAATAAAAAAAAATTATTAATAATATAAGGAGAAAAGAAGGGATGGAAAAGATAAAGAGAACAGACATGTACATACGTTCTGCTTAAATAAGCATGAGTGTGAATGCATGCGGAATTTTTAAGCAGATGTGCTCAATGTTTACGTGTGTACTTTTAAAAGAAATGGGAAATTGGAAATGGCGTCGGCTGCTTTAGACTCCGCCTCTTGCCAATTATGTTCGTAGTTAAATGTTGATTTTTGAAAAGATCATGTCGAATTTTTCTTAATTATAATCATTAAAAAGGTATTTTATTACAGTATTTTGCTCTTTAAAAATCTCCTGATATGCTGTTGACAGTCTCACACACTCTTTCTACTTCATTTTATTTAAATTTTGTTATCTCTTTGGTAACTATTTGTTTTTTTTCTTTTGTAATTTTCCCCTTTACCGTTCAAAAAGTTTTCAAGTACTTGAATAAGCTTCATATAAAAAGGTGTTGAATAAATTTGACTTATTTTTAAGCAATTCCTTTGCAGGACTGCCGTCACACTCACAAAATAATTATTTCATCATGAAATTCTATGTGGTTCCGATGGCCTTATTTGTTGAAATAATTACAATTGACTCTCTTTTATTGTCCACTGGTGTTTGCCCAAACAAAAGCACCAAAAGCAAAACTGCAATCTTTTTCATATGTTTTCACATCCGCAGTTCACATGGCTAGTTACCACCGGCGTTATTCAAAATATTGTTTTTATGCCGTGCCTCCTACTTTGCGGTCTTATGAGTGTATGAGTGTATAGTGTCTACCTACAGGTCTCTCTCTACAGCCCCTTTTATTAATAGAGCCGCCTCTGCAGAATTCGTGCATAAAAAGAACTTTCTGGATAAGTGATCCCTCATATCTTTCAACCGCCTATTGCAGTAATATTGACATCTACATTCTGAAAAAGAGACCTAAAATTGCAAAAAGTATCTAGAAAACCATCTGTCTGATTATTATATATGTATGTATATATGTATATATATTAGATGTATATATTTTTTTATTATTCCATTAGCAACGTCGACCATTACCACCACATATCATGTTTTAAGTTTCGACTCATTTACGTTCTTAGCAAACAAAACAAATTTTTGTTTTGTTTTAAAGTCAATTATGGTCCTGCCGTTATTTTAAGTATCCTGTTGTAGCAGGAGTTTACATTTTGCCATTCATTAAGCAATTCTGAACACATAAGACTAAAAACTTAACAAATAAAATTCATTGATAAATAAGCTTCTTATTAAACTGTGTCCTTCATTCATTGTTCGCTCCATAAAAATAGATCATGCGATTGTTTCGCAAATCAAAAATAAAAAATAAGTGTCCCCAGATTAAGAGATTTAGACAGAAAACAATTTCAATTTTGCACATTATTTTGCTTGCACTAAATAGAATTTCTAATGAATGCTATATGTATGTGTGTGTGTGCGTATTTATATTTTTATTGAGATTGAATTGATTTTTTGCTCCTACTAACTCCCTTCTCATTCTCTAGCCTCTATGAATACGTTAAGCGCAAAATCTCTAAAGGCGATCAGTTCATTATTTTGCATTCCAATTTATTTAAAACAATCGGTGGACATGTTCATTGTTTGGAATACCTGATGTCAACTATTATCGGCTACTGGGCTGCATTCATGCCGAGTTATTATTTCCAAGGTGGACACAATACATTAGATGCGTTTGTTGTTGGTACGATTATAACGCTTGTCAATCTATATATGTATATAAAATATTTAAAGCAATTTCACTTTTATCGAATACTTACCACGGTGGGGCAAGCTAGTGGTTCACGGCCTTTACATATATTTAGCAGAGATGTATTTGTTCAAAGTTTTTTATAAAAAATGAATTCAATTCACTGAAAATTTTGCTTATACGAAATAAATAACAAAAATTTATTTATTTATAATAAACGAAATATTTTCGACAGTCGTTAATTATAAGGTTGGTCGGTTGTTGCAAATCTCAGGTAAACTACACTTATTACATTTGAATGAAAAATATAGAGTACTCTTTAGGGGAAATATTAGTACTTTACTACATTTGCTCTCTTTAATATGCAAAAATAGTTTTGCTTTTGATATCGATAAAGTCGGTATAAAAATAGTTTATGTATTCGCTGTCATAGACAGACGCCAGATCAACACGCTCCCACTGTTCGCACTCTATATTTTAAAGGAACTCTAAACTATTTTCACAATAGTTTTAAAACGTAAAATCCACTGATCTTTAAAATAATTTTCTGATATACAACAATTAAAAAAATAAATTGTATTCAATTTGCCTTGTAACACGCTTTAAGGATTATGACAGATTTAAATAGGACATGAATTAATCTATTCCTTCAGAGTATGATGAATTTTGTGTCTTTACCTTTTTTGGCAATTCACAAAAAAAAAAACGTTTTTATGTGTCGATATTGTTAAGTATTGAATGAAATTGAGGCAACTGAAGTGGTTCAGTAGCTCTATAATAAAAGAAAGGATAAAACAAATGAATGCCCAGAACAATATTGAATAAGCGTTGCGTTCAAAGGAAGTCAAATGCAAATTGTGAAAGGTTAAGATATTTCCATTGACATATACATACAAGCCCATTCACAGTTTTAAATCAATGAAATGAATTGGCTGGGGCAACGAATATGAATACTCGTAGCACATCACCTTTAGCATCCGAGTTGCAACACTACATTTCATTAATACGAATCCTTGTCGAATATCAATTGAAGCTAATGTGACTTCCTACTGCGAAACAAGTTGCAGAAGGACATGGTCCAAAAATGCAAATAATAAGCGATAAATTCATGTTTAGCCAAACAATAAAACAACATGTGACATGACCGAACACAAACAAAATACAAAGAAGGATATCCATCACGTTCATCATTGTCATCATTATCAAGATCGGCCTCGGCACCGGCACCGATATCTTAAAGAAGACAAAATTATTCTGTTACACGGTATTTCTAAAAAAAAAAAAATATTTTAATGACAGGAAAATGTTTGTGTGTCATTCTCATTTAGAAAATCTTTGAATTATTTTGCGCCCTAATAATGCGTCCTTCGCAACAATGAAATGAATTTTAGTTTTTTTTTTTTTTTTAACATTTTGTTTCATAAATTAACAGCGGGAACATAAAACTTGAAAAGATGGGAAAAATTAAATTTAATATTAATTTTAATTTTTTGCAAAACATTTTGTTCAAATATTTTTTTTTTTTTTTTTTTTTGTCAAACGACCGCTATACATAAAACATCTGAAATGCCTTCTGAAATGCAATGTACTGTACATCGCTTATCATAAACTGGATGGACGACACATTACACGCGAAGGTTTTCGAAGATTGGAAGATCCGTTGGCAGGAGGAGACTAAACCAAAATTTCCATTATTTTTTTAAAGATCCGCGTATTTAGTTGCACTTTATGGATAGTAAAAATTCAAAATGTTTTAGATTAATTTCTATGTAAGATATAATAATAATCGTAATAGCAATTATTAAGTTTGAATTTTTTTATGATACAACGCAATTGCATTTCAGATGGCGATATGCATGTACATAATTGTGTTCGTAGTAGCATGTGATTTCTTTTGTTTTGCTTTTCATTTGGGAAGGTTTTGACATTAAATGTGCTTTTTTGCAAGGAGAGAAGTGACAAGAACATACTCCTCTCCACTGTCAATTCACCTTGATTGATGCGTTTACTTTTTTTGTTTTTGAAGGAATTTTATTTTCACGTGTTGTTCATTTGTCAAGTTGGTTACTTTACGCTCGTGCGGTTTTAATTGTGTTTATGGTACACTATGAAAGTTAAGGAAAAAACTGTTACAATTTTGGGCAATTTTCCTATATTTTTTATACAAAGAAAAAAATTACAAATCAAACAATTGATTAATGGGAAGTCAATAAATAGACAACGCAAATATTGATGGATCACTTGAAACATGTTAGAAGATTGCAAACATTATTTTAGACAGCAACTCATGGCCCACTCTCTCATGTATTCTTATTTCCATGTAGAATAATTTAGATTTTTTAGCCAAATTTAAGTTGAACACTTCCATTAAAATATTATTTTGTACCCGATGGTCTCAACAGCCAATCAGAATTTTCTGCACATATTATAATTATATTCATATCTCTGCGATGTTGGTAGATAAATAAAGAATAATAAAGTAAATTTTCCTGTTCATGCAGCTTTTAAGTTTGGTTGTGAACAGAATAGAGAAAACTAAATTCTTTCTTTGAACAATTTCAATGGATAAAATTGAAATACTGGCATTCAAAAAAATAAAGCAGGAGTATGTGCCACAGAACGCCCGGCCCATGCCAGCTCAAAATCTGCCCTAAACAGTAATCTTTTGGTTTTTGAAATGCATTGAATGGTCCTGAATCTCATGCGGACTTTTGTATGAATAATTTTATTTTTGTTTTGACGTACCCAGTCATACCGAAGTGAATGAGATCAATAAATATCATCGATTGTTCTCATGAAAATTTGAGATGATTTCGAGCTGAAATTTTGCTGAAATAAATTTATGAAAAATGTTTAGCCAATTCCATAAAAGTGACTGCATCTCTCAACTGCGCTTGAGATATTTCCTGTGGAACACATTTGTATTCATATTGTCTTCATCAGGAAGCTACTTCCTGCCATAGAAATAAAAAATGCAATTTACAGTAGAATCTCGACGAAGTTAACCAAAATTTCTATTTCAAAAATTTTATTCTTTTATCCTGTGGATTTCAGAAACTTTCAGAATCGAAATTAATTTAAATGAATTGATTTAACACATATATTTTTATAAAGTAGATATCGCAAGTACAACAGTAGTCAGTATTAAGCCAATCAGAACCAAATCTGATTCTTCAAAAGAATTTTATCAAATGAAAGCATACCACGCTAAGGACTTTAGAGGATATTCTTCTTTTCTGCTGAGTGATGTGATTGATTCGAGACCTCATAGATAAAATTCAGCAGCAAGTTTAAAAATTTTTGAAAATTTTAATGTTTCGCCATAGCCGGAAAATTATTGGATATTCTTTTCTATTATTTATGGCACACCCTCTTCTTACATTTTTTGATATATCAAAAGTAAACCTCTCATTGGAAGCAACTCTTCCTTGTTCTTGAAGCAAAATCCTTCGAAAGCAAATGTCATTTACATGGCGAGCAGATATTCATAAAATTATAAAACACTTGTTAAATCTTCTTTTGAATAAAAAAGGTTTTACATTAATGGCATGTAGATTAGATATTAAAACGCGAGATGTTAATATTATTTTGCCACTTTTGGGCCATTAATGAAAATGTGATCGTATAAATGTCTCGTCCTCGTGTTTAGTAGCAAATTTCCAACAAATTTATTTATTTTACACGCCCCATAGAAGATTGATACCACCGATTTAACTGCCTGCGCTAGTTGAACAACCCATTAAACAGGTAAAATTCAGTTAAATGTAGGCTTCTTGTACTCACAAGCCTGAGTTGATGTCTGCGCAGCGCTCCAACTTTTTAACAGACCAATAAAACACACGTTTAATGTAGAGGTCATATTTTTTGTTTGTCACAAGAATCTTAAATCATTTAATGGAATTATAAATTACCAGGCAATTTATTTCAAATTTCTATACAAACCAGTTGAAAGTGGTTTTAAAAAGTCGACAATTGACAATTCAGTGCATGTAAGCCAATTTCAAGGAATTGCATTCAATCAAACAGAATGTTGACTTTTTTAACACCTCGAGTTTCAGCTAGAGATGCCTTGTTAACTGCGGCAGTAGATGCCACACTATACCGTGTGCCCTTAATTACAAAAGAATTTTTGTATCTTGTCTTATCATCAGCATTCTCATGTTATAAATTGAATTGTAAGCCGCGTTTAATGTGCAAAATAGAAATGATCGTGATTGTAGAAATTCTTATAATGTCACTTCATAACTAGCGCGTTCACTTCGAGAGCTCTTTTGTCAATGCATAATCGAATGCATTGTTTTGCTTAATGTTTTCGGCCCTACTTCTTTCGAAGGTGTTAAAAGGACTTCTCATAAATGAATTAAAATAAAAAAACGTTAAACAAAAAATAGATGTTGGTATCCCTTTTTCCCTTTTTAGTGAAAATGATTAGTATTTTTGTTTTATTGTCTTAATGTGGAAGAGAGAAGGAGAAAGACGAGCAAAGCAAAGTCAATTGAATTGTCGGCATTCGTTAGAAGATTGTGCATGCTGTGTCACATCTCTGGCCTTCTAATGCAATCAAAAACAAAAACATCAATAGTTTCGACAAAAAAAAAAAAAAAAAAAAAAAAAAAAAAGCCGCGCCAACGCTTTGAAAGGATAATATCGCAAAATCTGTGCAAACACAACAACTAGACGAGAGGTGAAAGACTATGTTTGGGTGTGTGTACGTTTTCTTTTTCTGTAAGTGATACTCGAAGGTAATTTTTCGTTCCTTCTATAATTCTTAATGGCGCGGACGATCATCAAACAATGTGAACGGCACCAATATTATCGGTTATGTATCGGTTTTCGGCTTATTTCAATTATTGCAAAGGCTAATATACAATACGCTGCCACTTTGAATTGTTATTGCCATAAATAAATAACACAAAAAAAAATATATTTGGAAAAACCCCATAATGACATGTTTCTTTGAGTTCGGGTTTTTCTAGGCTATGAACATGCGAAATAAATTGCGCAATAATTATTAAATATTCAGTGTTTTTAAATAACCTCTTTATTTAGTTTTTAATTTCATTGTCAGCTAAAGATTAGTTTTAAATGTATTTTTTAGATATTTCGTTAACAATTAGTTGGAAACCATGAGAAAAGCTAATTGATTTATCACAGTAGAATCTTGAAGAAGTAAATTAATTAAAAATAAACAGTTGAAAGCAAAAGTTTAAAAAGCTACACAAGTTAATAGAGAAGAATGCTGGAACTATGAGAGGAATGTGAAAGGAATTTGCCGTAGACCTGAATACTTTGAATCCGCCATGAAGAAGGGGATCCAGTTTGAAACGAATAAGTATTAATCATGAAATATAAAAATGAAGCGTGTCCCAAAATTAACATAAGATTTGAAATTCCCACGTGTTCCCAAGTTGGCGTCACTAACCAAAACCATTCGACAGCTATCATTTCAGGTTTATTAAAAAGTCTTGATGCGATAGAACCATATGTCTTCATTATTGAGCAATATTTTAGAAACAATGAAAACCTGGAAAATTGTATTTTCATTTCAATTTCAAAATATAATTTATCTATTTTATATGTCTATAACGCACGCTTAAAGGGCAAGATAACAGAATAACACAGCAGAATATTTTCTTAAAAATTTAATTGTTAAAAAATAATTCAGTTATAGCGAAAGTTATATAATAGATAAAAAGGAATAAAGTTGAAATCTGTAATGGATATTCGCCAGTATACCAATGCAAAGTCAATACCTGCCTGATTAATACAGAGGCATTGGCTCCGAATGTGTTATTAATTTGCCGTTCATTCAAGCAGATGCTCTATTTGAAGAGATCCTTTCACAGTAATTTGTTTGGTATTTCTGACTTTCGTAAAGCCATCTTTCGGTTGGATAGGCGCTCTTTAAAGGTTTAAAATTAAATTAAATTACCAGAGAATCCTTCTTAGCCACTAACTATTGCTTACTATACTTTGCCAACAAATATGAAATGTTAAATGCGGTCGCGTTGTAATTGGCGAAGACTTTTTTCTTTCATTCATATAATTATTTTTTTTCTTTTTTTTTTAAAAAAAATTTACTTCAACTGCTTTAATTACTAGTTTGCCACATGCATTTGTTCCACCTCGTAATATTCAATATATGATGAGAATATTTCTCTCAATTAGATAAAACCATAATTAAATCAATTTAATATGCTTAATTCCAAACAGATTTTATATTATTTGCTAAAAAGGCGTCAAAGAGTCTTCTTGTAAGGAATTGAATTTTAACCACTCAATATTGCGGACAATTTGACATTTAAGGATACGAGCAAAGAAACACAAAAGGATTGCCATCATCATCCTCATCCTCATCATGATCTATCTGACCGAAATGTAACCATAAATAATATTACAACAATGCCAATTTGTGGTAAAGCCGATGCAACAAATGCATGTGAGATGTGATGAAGAAGCCAATAATAAATACGCACTTCGATGCAGTTTACTTTTTCTCGTCTTTATTCATTGTTTCTCCCACCTTCTTTCGTCTTTCTTCTTTGTGCGGAGTCTGATTTTTGAAAAAGGTGTCAAATGAAAGTTATACAATCTGTATGTTTTCCAGCATCGTGAGTGTAGACGTTTGTTGCAAGCCCACAGTGTGACTGTTAATAATTCATACGTTGCTAAAAAACTCTGTACATAAAGCGTTGACGAGAAATCATCAATTGCAGAAAATAAAGTTAATGAAAAAATAGAATTTTAATTAAAAAATTAACTGCGATTTATTTTGTTTTTTGGAAAATACAATTGCGACTCCTAATCTTGCTGTTGACAAGTGCTTGTGTGCTTTCGCGAATAGCCGAAGCCTATCTTTTCGTTTATATTTATATTTAATGTACCCTCCAGTATATTTATCTAGAGATATGCAGAAGCAACTAGTGGTGAATCGTTAATTTAATTACAATGGAATTAGCAACAACAACAAACACTTCATGTAATAGAATTCTAATTCAATTTTATTATTAGTATCCAAATGGCTTAATTTACGACGCACATCTCAACAATGCATTTTGTAAATAAATTCTAATTTCTTTCTATTTTTATATTCTCTGAACTTCCACTCACCAGTCGCTTACCCATTAAAACTATTTTTAGTCACACTGTTCACAGATGTGTGTCAACGATCGTGGTTTGTAAAAGTCAATCTTGCTTCTCTATTATTGATGTTACACTTATGGCTTATTGTTTTTATAAATCTTAAATCGTTCTTATTCTGCCGGAGTACGAACCACGTACTCGTATATATGCACACGTATTCGGTGCAATCGTGGCTTTATTGTTAATATTGTTGAAAGTGACAAAAGGTCGTTCGTATTGTGGACAAATTTCTTATACTCGCATTGCTCGCATATTTTATGCTCCCTTCTATAAGTTGAAAATCTTTTGTAGCAGAATTTGTATTGATGTCAAGTTCTATTGTTTTCAAATATCTACGAGTGGTGCCCGACGTAATATTGTGAGCAAATATGTGTTATTTTTAAATGAATTTGGTGGTTTATTTTATTATATCTATTCCAACTAATGCATTCGGTTGTGTGGTTTGGAGTATCCTTTTTAGTTCGGATTTTTATTATTTTATTCTGTAAACGCCTGTCTGTCTATCATAGAATTATCTGTGGCATTGTTTATGCAACTTTTGGCCAGAATCAATTAAATTTTTTATGCGAAATAATCTTGTTGATGGTTTCGTATCGCCCCTTTCGTTATTTTTCATTTAAGGGCTGACTAACTGATACGGCTTTTTTTCGTTCTCCTTTTTACTGCTGTATACACATACACATCGATACAGATGTGTATGCCTGTATGTTTTCGAATGCGTGAATAAGAAGTCTCATTTTGGTATTGTAGTTGGATTGCGGCCTTCCTACCTCATCACCTATTTTCTGTTGAGGTTTTAAGGGTTTGTTATAGTGGTTTGAAGTGTAGAGAGGTGTAAATAATTTTAATTTATGATGTCAAGTTTATCATTGTAATTTTTAATTTAAACTATTTAGCAGCAGTTTTAGTCTTTTCACTATTTTTTAAGGTTTTCACAACTAGATAGATGACTTTATTTATAGAAACCTTGATGAGTGTGTCAAAAAATGTAGGCAAGATTTGTATTTAGAATTTTGATGGCATACTATATTTTCATTTGCATAAATGTTGTGGGCTTCTTGACAAAAACCTGTGACTCCAAATAACCGCATAAAAACAATTCTAAATTGTTTTTCCACGCTACATCAATACCATCCAATTTCAACCAGCTGGCACTATTTTCCCAAGTACCAGTTAATTGCCAGTCTTGCGTTAGTTTCTTAAACCGCCTTTATGTTTCGATTTTTTGAAATATTTCATGTACAGAATTTTAACAATTTCGGTGGAAACAAGTTTTCACATTAATTATTTAAGTATCTTTTTTATATAATTTAACTTCTTGCTACTCAAACGACTGCATTTAAAACGTATGAAAAACATACCTTTTACAAATGATGGTTTTAAAATATTCAGTTTAACAAAAATTACAAAAGAGGCATACATATCTAATAATAAAAAATTTTATTTGATTTAAAAAAAAAGTTTTATTTATGACGCTGCCTATCAATTGAAAATTAAATTTTTCTTTGCTGTCAGAAAGAACTTTTTGATGTACCATTTATCCCATTCAGTGTATGCTTTCGAAATTTTGAGAATATAATATTTGGGTGAAATTGTGGAAGAAATCAAGTTCTATAAACAAATTAATTTTATTATTTTCTCTTTTCTACACTATAAAAGTAAATTATTCTTTTACATACTGGCTGCCACCAAAGCTAACGTGTAAGGAAAAAGTAATAAGAGTAAATAACGTAACTGTACACATCATTAATGAACCTTGAAATTATATTAACTTGCATTAAAAGTGAGAAAAATATTTTTAAATTTTGAGATCATCAAGAAGATACTATTGTATGAAAGATACACCACAAATTTCTTTTCCATTGCCAAACTACCCTCTTAACAAAAAAAAAAACATATTGTGTTTGATTGTAATTAACAAATTAACTAACATTAAAAAATTTCTTACTTAAATCGCCATTCGATAATTTTATTATGCACATCGTACTTGTGGCAGCCCTCAATTACTATCATAAAATGTGGTGAAAATTTCTCCACTTAGCAACTGTAAGAACCTTGTAATTTCACCTCAAATACAAAAGTGCTGCGTTAAACATAACTAAGTAAAATGCTAAGATAATTCGTGCAGGGAAATTATTATTGGAAAACAAAAGACAGCACGAAGCGAAAATGTGATATGGAATCCATTGAAGGTGCCATATTTTCGTAAGCAAACCATTTTAGGTGCTTTGTTTATACAAAATATTGATTTACATATCAATATCAATGGCCTCATGTAGAAAAGCCGGAATGCGAATTCTTTTACAATAGATATTTTTATTGATCTCCCTGTATGGACTTAATATACATTGAAATCAATAACGATATACTTTTATTAAATTCTTCTCCAGATTTATAACTATTTTAAGAAAAGTACCGAATAATAATTGGATGTCGAAATACGGATTCATTATTCCTTCTTTGAATTAATTTTTTTTAATAAGTATACTTGCTTATTCTCTGGTAGTAGTTGTTTATTTCGCTTGGATCTAGATAACACACGAACATAATCCAAAATTTTTCTAAATTTACATCTATGGGTACTTTTCTATTATATCAAAAGTATCTCTGAACTACTTTTTTTAAATTTATTTTTATTTTTTTTTTATTTTATTTTTTTATTTTATTTTTTTTTTATTTTATTTCCTTTTTTTTATTTTTTTTTATTTTATTTTAGTTTTTTATTTTATTTTTTAATATATGTTGTTTTATTTTATTTTTTAATATACATATATATATTTTTTTGTGTTGTAATACTTCCATTAATCGCATTTGATACTTCAAAATTTATGTATAGTATAAGAAGTTTTATAGTTATAAAAATAGAGAACGAACTTGATCGACAGCAAAATATATTAAACCACAATTGAATAATGATTTGAAATCCAATCATTTTTATATTATTAACATATTTTTCTATGTTGTTTGAATTTTTAACATTTAGAATTTTTTAACAAAAAGATATTAATTTAATAATAATAAATATTTAATAATATTAAAATAATATTATTTTTAATTAATATTAGTATTGACAAATATTTGTATAAACTACTTATTTACCAGCTGCTGCTGAGTAATATATAGCTTCAGCCGATTTTGAACGGACCCTACACATTCTAGCTTTTATTCAAGCTAGAATTTAAACTCAATTATTTAGTTTAAGTACGAGTATTTGATTGGTTCGGTGTATTTTCATAAAAATAATTATTATTGAGCCGCAAATCGAGGTGTAGGTGGTGTGTTATCACACCACCAGCTAATGAATGAATCACAGAGATGTCGCTGTTATTGAAAAAGCAACACTATGTTAGTTACCGTTATTCTCATCTCACACACGTAATTTATTCATAGTAACGGTATATGTACTATAGATTCACTTGTACACAATAAACGTTAGTGTGTTTGTGGTTTCTCTTCTGTTACATTTTGCAATGTGTCGTCGCTTCGTTGCCATTAAAGACGTCTAACATTAACAGTGTGCTCTGAAAGTCGCAAGTGTATGTAACGCCTAGATGAAAAGGCCGGAAGAATATTTCAACACCACACTTTTTGAAAAAGCACAAACAGTTAAAGCAAAGAAAATCCTTTAAGAAATTATGAAATTCGAGAATTAATAACAGACTTGTCGACGACAACGAAGAGTGTAGAAAAAAATGAACAAGACTAATGCGTAAGAGTTGGTCTTCCGATATTTGCAATTAGGAAATTATTAGTTAAATAAAAAGATTCTACAATTTAAGCCGAAATTGCAGGGAGAAAAATCTATATACCTGAAAGCATGGCTTTGAAACGGTGTCGTAACCATTACAAAATAATTTTTTTGAAAAATGAAAAAAAAAAATTATAAAAATTAGAAAGTATACATACATATATAAAAAAATTAGAGAAATGTGTAACACAATTCAATGAAATATAGTGAAAATGAAGGAATACTAATTGAGAAAAATGAAATTTTAAAGTAAAGTGCTAGTCGTGTATTACATTTGAATTAAAAAATAGGTATTAAAAATGCACGTATGTAAAATAAGAAGCCTTAAATTGCCAACAAATAAATTTTGATAAGATTTCATAAGACGATTGCTTTGATTTTTAATGATAGCAACAAACAAAAACAGCAAGAGCCACGACATACCAGTGTAACTTAATTAACTACGCTCCTTACACGAGATATACACACATACATTTACTTGCGAATAATATTTTCGTCTGTATCTGTTTTCCAAATAAAACTTTCAAAGCATCAAAGGTGCCACCCACAGTAACAAGCAACAGCAGTCCGTGTAAAAAATTATTTTATTGTTGTAAAAGTCTATATAGAGGAAACTGCCTACACTGAAACTGGACGCTGTGGTGAATTCAAGATAAATCCTTTTAAAAGGAAATCGTAACAGTCATATTTCCCACTACGAACAACTGCTTCGCATTTTTAACGCAGTAGCCAACAAGAATATAAAATGGTAAATTTCAGTTACAACTATTTTTTTCTTTATAAAAAGTTTCATAATTTTTCTTTGTATGAAGTTTACTTTCTTCTTACAACATTAATTCCGCCGACATCACCATCTCATAAAGCCTTTAGGAAGTTAATTACATTTCAATTTAATTCAATCCAATTGCATTTATATTTCCTGTAAATTTTCTTTCCCTCATTTCCTTTTCCATTTCTGTTTTCTACTTTCATGCTGTTTTTTTTTTGCCTTTCCTTCAGTCTTATTCTTCTTGAACTAGCGACCTAGAATAAATACATTTTCATTATTATTTTTGAAAAAATTTTTTATTCACTCTTGCCAATGCTCTCAAGGGGAAACCAACGACGTCTACTCTTTGCATTTTTTTATACACACATCAATTCCTTTTTCTTTTATTTTTCCTTTTTGTTTTTGTTAATAAAAACAACAACAACAACTTTATAAAATTATTCAATATTGAATACAACAAGAAAGCTGAAGAATAATAACAAATAAAAACATTTAAAACGACAATTGCATTTCCTCAATGAAAACTAAGGCAGGCAAGATAAAAAATAGAACCTGGTTAAATAAGGCAATTGTTGGGAAATTAAGAGCAACAAAACAAAAGGATTTTAATGACTGCGGTCTAATGGCACAATAGGAACTGCATAAACAAAAACAAGTGCAAAATAGAAAATGTGTATGTAGATGTGACACCATAAATGTTGGATTTTTCACCTACAGGAAAAACATTTCCATTCAAGCACTCGTGCTCTTACAACTACACAATTCCATATTGTACGAGGTGCCACCAGCGAGAACTTGAGTTATTCACTTTCGTTAAAAATGTACAAAAATGATTTTTTTTAAAATTTTTTGCTTAAAAAAAGTTTCAAAGAAATTTGTTTTTACACCGCTATGGAAAAGCTTAGTTTCAGTAAATTTTGTGCGAAAAGTAAACGCGTTTATAGCATCTAGTCAGTTAGCCTTTTTGATATACATCATACCGCTGTATATCACTGCATTTTGCACTAAGTTCGTCATTCTTATGCATTAATTTATTACAATAAGAATTTCATCTCTTCACTAAATCTTCACGAACTTTATCTTCGAGGTAACCTTCGATAAATATTATAAATTTCAAAATTTTGTGCTGAATTTAGGCTGTGTATTGGAAGCAACACATACTGCTGACAACATTAAAAAATCATTCAACGTGAACTTTTCGATCGTCTGTAAAGCGATTACAAGTCCTCGCTTTGGGTTATAAATAAGCACTCCCATGCCTTCTGCAAAATCAATAATGCAAAAAATGTTACCACAAGACAACATTGATGAAACGACCCCTGGAAGTCCAACTCTTCTGATACGCTGGAGCATCGAATCACTGTGCGTAATGTTCTTTTTTTGTTACTACAATGTAATCGCAGACTTTCATGTAATCTTTAGCGACTAGAATGTTCTGAATAATAAAAATTTCCGGTACTCTGTAGCGCACAACTGGGGCTTGTCCTCTAAGTGTTTGATTTAAGTACCTGTTTGGTACCTTCAAGTAAATCAAATTACCTTTTAGAAGATTGCTTTTTGCAGAAAATGTTTTATAAGTTTATCTTCTAAAAATTCTCATCAAAAATATTGGCTCGAGATGGACTTAACGACCGCAATTCATCTGCTGCTTAATCCAAGCCCATCCGAACAATCCAAACGGAACGGTTTTTCGAAACAAAGAAAATTATATATTTGATACATCGCTAATTTACCTCAATACATTCACATAAAATAGGAAAATTATTTTGTTTATTATTGAAAATCTAATCGGCACATCGCTCATCCGATATGAGAAGGAATTATATTTTAAAAATTTATTCCTTTTGATGTAACTGGCTTCAAGCACATTTAAGTGAAAAATGTCAAGAATATCAATATTTCAAAAAAGTTTATTTATTGTACAGCATTATTGGCGCTTTTGAACTTTATTAAGGACACGTACAAAGTTTTAAAGTTTTTTCCTTTTTTCTCTCTTTTTGGTTATTTGCCAAAAACACATGAAAATTAGTTTTATGCGTAGCCAAGGAACATGCTAGAGGAGGAGATGTGGAAAATGTCTCCATTATTACACAACAAATATCATTATTTTCACTGTTTTATTTAATAAAATATAGAGTAAAATAATGGATTTAATATGCTACTTTCTCTTCCAATCCATTCATACTTCTTTCTATTTGTATTAAATATTTTTTCTCCAAGTTTTCTTTAAATACTTGCCAAATAAATCTTAAGAGTTCGGAATAAATTGCTTGCTTCCAAAATACAACCAATGTCAATCGCAGTCTTTCTTCTATTTGTCTTTTATTTCGATTTATTGCAATTATAATGACGTAACCAGCCCTCACAAAAGAGAAAAAATACTTGCCATCTACCCGCGCTATAAAACTGTCTTAATTCAGTTTGACTTGAATAGAACTCACAACAAGATTATGACGAACTGATGTCGCATTGCTTTTATAATTTTTATTGGAATTATTTTACTTAATTATTCCGTTAAACACTTTCAGAAAATTAAAAGGTTTCTCATATGTGAGCTTATTTTGTTGATCATTCATCCGTTTAACCATCCAAGCATCGCTTCAGCACTGCCACTATGTTATTCATGCCCAGCATTATCATCTGTTTTTTTGCAGGTTGTGCAATATTGTTATTATCTGTTCCTGGCAGCCCAACAACAAAATTTAACAATATTTTTTCTGTTACTGTTATCTCTTTAAAAGCATGCTTTGCTTGCATACATAGAAAACATTTAGTTGAACTTATAGAAACAAATAAATAAAACATACACACACACGAAAAAGCATGCATTTCCATACTAGAACATTCCCTATGCAATTTGCAGTCGTCGGTTAGGTTGCCGTATACTTGAGCAAACAAGAAATGATAAATCGATAATATGAGACACGTTAAATTCAGTTACATTACATACTTGGCATGCACACACGTCATAGGAATCGGAAAATAAAAGCAAGGCGCGGAGAGAGGTGTAAATGCAAAGAGTATGTGTCCCACCAGATGTCACTTACGCCATGACCGAGTGGCCCACTCACACTTAACACAAACGAAAGTTCGTGAAAAACACCGATTGTAACAGTGGCTCGAAAATTGTAAATAGCACAACAAGAAATTCAGAAAATAACTTGGCAATAACTTTTTTAGAAATTTTGACAAACAGCTGACAATTGACGTTTTTACAATGACTGAGCTTTTTCATTAGATAATAAAATAAATACAATAGCGAATTACTTTTTTCAGAATACTTTTTAACTCCAGTATTTGAAGAACCGCCAACACTCATGCAATATTTTGTGCTGGAATTAAGAAAAACCAATAGTGCTCACGAAGACAGAGGACATTTTAGAGCACATCTAGTTCATAAGCTGGCAGAATGTTATTAATTGCTCCCACTTCCCTGATTAAATAGTGGTGTACAGTACAATGTGGTCATGGCTTCGCCCTTAAATATTTCAATACATCTCTGATCTTAACGCACTTGAGAATAATTCATGAAAAATTGTTTTATTCCTGTCGCCCACATTTAAGATCCCTCATTTAAATAGAGTTATTAATTTACCGACCAATTTAGAACAAATTTTTTTAAAATCAACTCAATACAAGTAGAAATTATACAAAATCTATTATTACAAATTCGGCTTAAGGTCGTGTAATTAACAATTTATTTAAAAAAGTTGAATGTGCAAAAATAATTTTAATAATCTGTTTCCTAAGAATTTGAACTTTTCTGTTATATGAAACGGTTTCTAAATCCAAAGCTTTTATCCTTTCTCAGCTCCTTATTATTTGAATATCAAAAAAGTCCTTCTTAGTGATACCCTACTTATCTATTGCTTCTGCAATAGAAATGTGGATACGAAAGAAGAAAAGAACACCAACCATTAAATATTCACGAAGTGATCTGAAATTTTTTTTAATTACATATAAACTGTGTGAAAAGAAATGAATGAAATCGGACCATTCATTCTCAGCTTATACCGTAAACAGAAGAGAAAGACATTAATTTACATATATAGAGATATAAATCTATAAAATTTATAAATTAAAAACTTTTTACGCTTTTACACGAAAAATTTGTTTTTTTTTTTTTGAAAATAATATGAAATAAAATGTTGCATTTTTCCTACCATATGATTTTGGAACATGCAAACTTCACACTTTGCTAATCATTTTAATTATAAGTTAAAATGTCCGTCTTTTGCATGAATTTCCAATCAGTTTTTCTCACATTGTACTACTGTTCCTTTATGGGTTTCTTCTCTCTCATAAAGCTTTGAAAACCATGTGATTGTGTAACAAAAATACTCCACTTTCACCACATGCTCCCTCTCTCTTCGCTTATTCACAAACTCTATTCACACCACCATAATGGGAGGCAATCTGTTATGTTGATTTATTGTTTTCTTGCTCTTCTTTTGCTTTTTGTCAAAAAATGTGTTTTTTTGTCATTTCGTTCCACACAGAAAAGGAGGAGATGTATGGTGGCTCGCATACATACAAACACACACGCACACACGAATAGCTATGAAGTAAATATTTATTACATGTGAAATCCAATACGATTATGTGCAAAGTTGCGACTGAATTATTTTAAAAACGAAAGAATGTTTGTGTTTGTATGCATTCACTATCAGCATGTTTATGTGTATCGTATGTGCATGCATTTGCATGCGTAAACATATGAGTTTTTGTTTTGCTTTTCTCCATCAATTTATTTGTCCTCATTACTATTATATCGAAAATGCATTGACGATCTCTCTTGGAATACTTCAATATCATTCCTTTTAACCATTTAGGTGCACTTAAGCATTGATTAGCGCCTTTAATACGTGGGAACAGTATAGAAGAAATAATATCCTTGTACTTATGATGTCATCCTTGCAGCTCCTGTAGCATTTTTTATATGGTTTTCATTTCATTTCGCTTGTGTTAACTTACTGAAGTCATCATATCTGTGAAGTATGTGTGTATGTGTGCACAGAAGTATATGTGTGTGTGTCTTCATCCTTGCGCATCCTTATTTTATTATCTTTTTCTACTGGTTTTCACAAAAGCATGTTTTTTTCTTGTAAATGTCAAAGAAGTATCTTTACGAAAGGCTACGCAAATAATTGGCGAAAAAAACATTATTTTATAAAAGCCGGTTCACACTGCGCATTTTTTTTATTGAAAATTTCTGGAATTTTTCTTTAACTATTATTCGCGTCTTGATAAAATATCTTTTTATTAAGTTCGTTTCCCCATAATTTTTGTTTTTTTTATTTACAACATCACACAATCACATGCCAAATAAAATTTCATATTGAGTAACGAATCGAAATTCATTTTACCGTCAATTCATTTTATGAAAATATTTATCGAAAACTTTGAAGTATCTCTGGCATTTTTCACTCTTGATTAGCAACTTTGCTAATTTTATATCATCTTCGATTCGAATAACCTTCTTCTTCTCATTTTCCAGTTCAAAACCTGTAATTAAAGCAATTTCAACAAAAATTGCATTTTCATGAAACTCTACGCTCTTTGCCAATTTTCATATAGTGATCGGAGTCTTAAGTAAATCAAACAAAACATATAACATATTATATATTCTTGAATCATGATATCATGTTGGATCTATATGATATTAAAACTGGATTTCACCTTGAATTAATCACTATTCGCTTTTGTAGCTGAACGTACGACATTAAAATTGTTTAATTTAATTCAATTTATTTTGAAAGAAAAATCTGACAAATACTTGCCCAACTTCATCACACTTATTTTAGCCAAACTGGTAAATACCTCAAAACACTCGTTTGCAATTCGAAAAAAAAAATGTTGTGTGGTTTTTAATCTGAAAGTTTATTGACATGGAACGATTTGTTGCAAGACTTTGGAATCAAATTTCAGTTAACGGATGATGAATTGTTGCATTTCGGTTTTCATTTTCATTTTTGCAAGACAACAGATTGTTTTATAATTATAAAGTACAGCAAAAGCTCAAAAAAATTACTGCCACATCTCAAGAAAGGAGTAAACTTTTTTCAGAGGTTTTCAAAATTGAGAAAACAAACGTATAGATTTTTCGAAAACAATATAATTAAATTTTTCTAAGCATTTCGTTTTCATCGTTGCATAAAAATAAAATTAGATTTAATAGCCTAGGCGGTGCATTAAGTCTTTGAAGCGAGTTATCTTTTTCGAGGCTCTACTGTGCAATGATAAAGTTTTCTGGTGCATGATTCTGTTATAAAGGAAAATGTTCACTTTCCTATTTTAATAAGGGCTTATAATTCCACCAGTGGTTCGATATAATTAGCTCTACGAAAGAGACGCTGAAACTGCAGGTAAAATAATTTAGACTACCAGTTTGTGGTAATCTATTGCCATCAGGGAGTACTAGATTGTAAAATTTCTCACATGTTTTTTGGACTATATATAGTTTTCATTTGCATTCTGAGTTACGAGTTAATGTTTCTAAAAACCTTTACAGTGCAACTGGTGCAACCAAAAATTTTCACTGCAGTCTATCGAAAATATTTTACAGTTGACTACAAAAGTATTTGTTATAAAATTAAAAAATGTGGCATTCTTTTCATTTTTAATTAAAAGAGCAATATAAGGGTTTCTTGTAATCTCCTTTCAAAAAATATATTTACTTGCTTCGAAGCAGCACGAACTGATTTAGAAGGATAGAAGGGAGTATTTTCAAACTACATCAGAAAATGAATTTTCATCTAATACAAACCAAATTATATAAATTATAAAGCTTTTGATAAATCAAATACAAACTCTAAAAGTTCCAATTCACCGATTCCTAAAGTAAAGACTTACCTATAAAGATATTTTAGGAAATGAAACTGAGAGTGGGAAAAATGGAGTACCATCATTTTTATGCATTGACACTTCACTAAAAATGCATTTCAAATTTTTAGAAAGTATGCCAATTCTCATCTCGGTAGCATCTAGGCTCCAATATTTCATTTAAATGCTGCCAATATGGATTTCAAAGAGCACGTCGAAAAAAATAGCGGCTGCAGTTATTTCTAAGGGGTTTTGTGGGAGTGGCAGATTGTCTAGTTCGCCCAACACTTGCTGGCACTGGAATAATTTCTGTTCTTATAACTAAACACCAAAGTGTAGTGCATGACTCAATGTAGGAAGTTTAAGTCAAGCAAAATTAATTCTCTGAAAACATAAAACTACAAATAAATTTTATTTCCAGCCGCATACTGATGGTGGTTGTTTCCAAGCTCTGTCGTTATTCAACTGGGTCTCAATGACGCTGCTTGTTTGCAAATGCAATTTTATTAAATTCTTTTTTCCACTAAGATAATGCAACACATATTCAAGAATTATTGATTTTTCTTTTCTACAGATGAAATTGGAAATATTTTACAGATAAATGCTTTTTTATACTTTATTGACATGTTTAGATTTAAGATTTTAAAAATTAATCCATTGCAATATTTATTTACATAATTATTTATCAGGGAATTTATGTTTGTGACAGTTCGCACTAAGCGAAGACTGGAAAACTTGCACATATGATGCAGATTTAACAAAAAAATGATGTTAAAATATTTATGTAGAAGGAAATGCACACAAAGCACAGTAGTTTTCGAATAGAAAAGAATTAATAATTCGTAATACAGTAGGCTACAAATCTGTCAAGAATTTAAAAACAATTTTCTTTGATAACAAGAACTTATTCGACTATGTAAAAGCTAAGACTAAAGCTTTAAGACCTGCTTCAAGTCATAATTTGTCCATTTTTACACAATCGTAGAGGGGCGATAAGTTATCTCCGTCTACAAATGAAGAAACCATATGGTAGTCGCATTTTGGCCGAGGAGAGATCAGAGAATGTACTATGCGGTAGTTATGCTTTGGCATATCGTATGGCGAAACTAAAGAATAGTCATTTCATAGCGTATCACTGACGAGGTCTTTAAGAAAGATCTAGTGGTAACAGTAAGTGATAATTATATGTAACAATAGTAATAAAAAACCAATAACTACTTATTAATTATCTAAATAATCGAGAAGATGACATACAACGTGCAGCTATAAACATGAATACACAAAGTAAAGACTTTTTCAAGACTTTGCAAAGTAAACTTTGTGCGTCTAAATTAGGTTTAAACAGTTTCCCTTCATGGCCGCCATAAAAATCAAATAACGCAGGCTTGCTTGCAATAGTTGGTCCTAAAATTGTTTCCAGCCTAAAAATGCGTTTAAAAATGTTTTAAGGAAAATTGTAAAGTAATAACTTTCCACTAAAACCTGTATGCAAAACCATTTTTAATCATGAAAATTATACTTTAAATTAAATATCGCGCCCTCTTAAAAATATTAACACAATTGATGCAATAACTACGAGTTTAATTCATCTGCAAGAGCCATAAACATTTCTAAAGCTAACAAGTAATAAAAAATCTTCAGAGCATCAATCATGCCCAATTATAAAGTTAAGTTAAGCACACGTAAAAGCACATCTAAATAACTTTTACCATTTGAATTGAATTAAATTTAATTTGAATTCAGTTTTACCATTAACAAATTTAAAGCCGATTTTCGAATGTTTATTTATTCATTTTTCATCACGAAACAAACAAACATAAAAGTAAAAGAATCTTCTCCATTCAGAACTAAATACGTAATAGATTTCATTAGCGAGAGCTGTGAAAATTATGTCGTCTGTCTATACCACGCCAATCAATATCCACCATCATTATGTTGGCACGTTGTAACTGCATTAAGCAGGAATGGAAAAAAATGATAGAAAAAATCTGAACACGTAGTCGTTACTCCTGAAGCAAAAAAGTACCTCAAAAATAGTCATTGGGAGTTTTTCGAAAAATTTAATCACTTTCTGAAGATGAATTTAAAAAGGAAAAAAATATTTTTGGCATAGTTGAATATTATTTGTTTTAGATAAAATTTCTTTGCCATCTGATCTATCAATAATTTTCCAAATGCCAAATTTGCAGCTAAATATGCAATCCACACTTTGCTGCAAAATTTCAAGTAAAAATATAGATTTTAAGCTTGAAGTTGGATTAATATCAGCTTTTCTGGTAATTGTTAGAAAAAATGCAAACAAAATTTAAATTCTTTCAAACAGTGTTTCTCACAGCAATTACATACATTTTTATTGCCTTCATTTAATATTTAATTAATATATTGATGTATTGATATTGATTATTATGGTGTGTCAGCGCCCAATACCAGACTTTACACGTATAAAAGGCTTTTTTTATTGACATATAAATAAATACCTGAAAATGTTTAATCGGAAACTGATATAAAGTTAAAAATTTATTTGTTTAAAAAATTCACAAAAAGAATTTCGGCGGAGTGTTAAATATTAGAAAAGAGTGAAAATCTTCAAAAGTATTATATAGCAATGGGAGCCTTCACATTTGCATCAAATTACTTAATGAACGTAGAACAAAAGGAAACAGAGGCAAAAAAAAAATAAAAATAATAAAATAAATAATAATAAATTAATAAATTTTTAATACTTTCGTGAAACTTTAAAAAAAAATACTGTATTTGTACAAAATTTATTTATAATTATATGCCGAGAACAATGAACTGTCGTAGTGCCAACTTTCCGCTTATAAAAAAAGTATTATTAATACACACATACTCGCATCCTCGTAAGGGATATGTAAAGTGATTTACATATCTGAATATTAAACCTTTTTCCGGGAATAAAATGTTTGTCTGCTTGTCCGTCCAATCATTGTTATCTGTCTTATTCTTAGAATAAAATTTTTATCTGTCTTTACAGACAGATATTGTTGTCCGTCTTAAAGCGCTACGTCGCGCTTTTTGTAGCATGCAAATATGTTCGCCCTTCTCTACCTCTATTCATTGTTATTTATTAGCCAGACACAGTTATCAGAATGAAATAATTATCCGACCGATAGTATTGTATTGCTGCCCGTCTTAGGATTACTCTTTTTGGTAGAATGAACTTTTTTGTGTTTATTAATTTTTTCCGTCTCCGCCGATATTTTTTACCCGGACATTATATTTGTCCTCACAATATTTTTGTGCGTGTAATATTTAATATTTTTGTTCGGATATTAATGTTTGCCCAGATATAATTTAGTATATATAATATAGTATTTTTGTCCGGCTATTATTTCTTCTCGGATACTTTTCGGTTCCGAACATTATTTTGTCCGGATATTATTTTTGTGCGGATAATATTTTTGTCGCTAATATTCTTGTGCGGAAATTATTTTTCTCCGGATATTAATGTTTGTTCGGATAATATTCTTGTTCGGATATTCATATTTGTCCGCCTCTCTAGTTTTAATTGTTGTCCGTCTTTCTTGAAACCAAATTTTGCCTTAACTTATAATTGTTGTCGTCAAATACTTTTTGAATTAAATAAACGTATCAAAAATATTTATTGAAAGCTCATCGAAACTTCATATAAAATCAACATTAATGTTTTTTTTAAATTTAAAATAAAGTTAAATAAGGTTAGTGTTTTTTACACACACACACACACACACAACACGTGATTAATAAAGCATTTTATCACCATCTCCTTCTTCACTATTGTGATCATAATCATGTGCAACTTGTGTAGTCTTACTAAATACAATTGCAGCCATGAGTTTATGCTCATCACACATTTCTAGATTATTTATTCTTATAAAATCCATATTTAATTCCCAGCAGCACTAAATGATAAAAATGTATTAAAAACATCCACTAGTTTGCTTTGTTAAGTGGAATAAGTGCCTAAATAACATTAAACTTACAACAATATGAATTACGTATACACTTGAGTAATTATTCTCATACCCAGCGAATATTTTTTTTCTTTTCTTGCCACTTTCCCTTTTTATGTAATGCAGATGTAGATGTCTTGTCATTTTCCGCTAAAATAATTTATACTTTTAAAAAAAAATAAAATAAATGAATAGATAGATTTAGAAAATAGATTTTTAAATAGATTTTTCAGAAATAACGCAGTTTATTTTAATGATTTAAATATAAAATTAAATTTTTACTTAAAAAAAATTGCGTATTAGCTTTTTTTGAAAAATAAGACTTAAATAAAATTGGAAATTTTATCGCCATTTATTATAATATTTAAGCCAGCCGGGAGTTGAAAATAAATCAATACTGTTTTCCGACCATTTTGTCAAATATTTAAGAAAATATTTATTGAAATAAATCGAGTGAGTGTTCTTAAAAATTCCACTTTTTATGACATCATACACATCGGGGAAAAAATGTTGGTTGGGTAACTACATATGGATCAAGACAGACGATGTATGCTTCAAAAACAATAGACAAAAGACAAGGCGGATAAAATGTTTTTCCTTAAAAGGCTTAACAACTTAAGCATACTTAGAACATTCTAGTAAATGAAAATCGCAAGATTCATAAACTGCTTTCATCCTATTATTATTGCTCTTCTGGCACTAACCTGCATCAGCATGCCAAAACAGTTCATTAAAGTAAAACTAATTTTCACTTTAGCAATCATTTCGGCAAATGGCAAATAATATATAAATGACTTGTAGCGTCACATTTACTTGATGTTTTTGTTTTTACGATGTAAACTTTACATTATTTACATTATTTATTTATGTTTTCAAATGTTTAAATTATATTTTTGCTAATAATAAAGACAAAAAATTTTTTCCAGAAATTTCCCTTTGCATTTTTGGGTAAAAATCGTTATTTTTTAAAAACGTTCGTTTTTAAATTTTTAAATGAAAACTTGAGTTTTTTTTGCTCTTATATGTTTATTTTATGTTTTCAAATGTTTAAAATATATTTTTGCTAATAATAAAGACAAAAATTTTTTTTCGAGATTTGGCGTAATTTTCGATTTTTCCTAATAAGAAAGACAATTAATAAGACAATAATTTAAAAATCATAATGAATAATTATAATGGAATAATGAACCAAAAATAAGGTAATTTTAATTCAGAATGGTTATCGTATGAGACCATAACCAACCTACCAACGTATGCGAGTGTCTAGTAATGAAGTCTGTCGACCCGATGTATTTTCTGCGAAAGACAAGCCAAAGTTTCGCTAGTTGTGTCAGCCAATTACATCACTTACAATAATTCTTGATTTTTTAATTACAATCGAAATTTTTTTAATCTTATGAGTTATGTTTTCAAGTTTCAATAAACATTAAAAAAATTAACTCATTCCAATCAAAAATATTTGCTGGTAAAATAAAAAAAAAAATATTATATAATATTATATAATATAAAATATTTCATTTCCTGTCTGTTTTCAGTTGAAATTTGTTACAAAAGTTAAATAATAAATGTAAGTTAATTAAGAATTGCAATTATTCCTCTTTAATTTTTTTAAGACAAATCGTAGAAGAACGCGTAGATCTCGATTTTGGAATATGGGAATCCTATTCTTCATATACTATTGCGTCACAGTTTATTCGGCCAAAAGTGAAGACAAGACAGAGAAGACTTTCGATGTGGGCAACTTGGAGAATGAAAATAATGAAGAGAAATTTGACAAATCGGTTGAAACTGTAACGGAAGTAACAGAGGTATGTGGAGAAAAGTTATTTTACGACAACTACAAGAATACCAACAGAGTGTTTAAATTTTATAAAAATATAATTTAGATATATTTCGAAACCACCCAGGCAACACAACCTAAGCATGAAGCCGTTCCTACATGGCGTCCTAGGCGTGAGAACTGTACTCCGCCAGCAATTGAACAATTTCCACCGCCACTGATGAGCAAGTGGCTGAGAAGACACGGCGGTTTAATCATTCATTTTTTGGTGGCCATATTTACGTTTTTCGGTCTGGCCATTGTGTGTGATGAATATTTTGTGGCCAGTATGGACAGATTATGTGAAGGTGACTTATTACTGAAATACGAAGTTCGAAATATTTATTCAAATGGCATGTTATCATTTTTGTAGAACTTAAACTGTCCCCCGACGTGGCCGGAGCGACTTTTATGGCTGCCGGTAGTTCAGCCCCCGAATTGGCTACCGTTATTATAGGTGTGTTTTTTGCCAAAGACGACATTGGTATTAGTGGTGTCATTGGTTCGGCCGTGTTCAATATAATGTTCGTTATATCTGTCTGTGCTTTATGTTCGGGAACCGTTTGTCAGCTCAACTGGTGGCCATTGGTGCGGGATTGCTTCTTTTATTGCATCTCGATATTAGTTATGTTAATCATTATTTTTAATGATGTCATTTCCTGTGTAAGTTAACAAATTTTATAATTGCAATTTTGAAACTCTACATGCGGCAATTTCGTTTTCTGTACTTTTCCAGTTTGAGTCCGTTGTTATGCTGCTATTTTATGTTCTTTACTGTGTTGCATTATCCTTCAATACGCAACTCGAACGCTGGGCTATGTCTTTGAATCTTCCCTTCAAACTTCCAACCAAAGAAGAACAATCATCGCTTGTTACTTATAAAAATGTTCAAGAAAACAATTACACACAAGGCACTCAACAGCAGACTAATTTGTCGCAAGAGCCTAACGCCGGATCCTCGTCAGGAAACGAGCAGCAACAAGAATATCAAAATTATAGTGATCCAAATTCCAGTTGGGATCCAAATGCGGCTTGGGGTGACACTGCCGATCCTGTTGGCGTCAGTGCTAGATCCTCCGTACAACCGGCGGCTGTAGATGATTGGGGAACGGGTCAGTTTAATGTCGGTCAAGGACAAGAAAATATTGGCTACAATCCCGATCAGCCTGATTCAGTGGTTACCCAATCGCCCACGGGCGATAATACCGGAAAACCAGTTGTGGGTAAGCCACAACCAGACGCTGGAGAGTATTACAAATCGAATGAAAAATCAAAAGAACTGCGACCCAATCCTCTAGAACGTCCGACAACGGGTGGTTTGCCAGCACTGATCTCCTGGTATATTGTTTATCCCATACATTTTCTCTGCCAGAAAACAATGCCAGACTGCCGCACAGAAAAATATCGCAATTGGTATCCATTCACATTCCTCATTTCTATGGTTTGGATATCATTCTATTCATATTTTATGGTTTGGATGATCACCGTCATTGGCTCCACTTTGGCCATACCAGACACGGTAATGGGCTTAACTTTTGTTGCTGCTGGTGTTTCCGTTCCCGATGCCCTAAGCTCAATAGCCGTTATCAAAGAGGGTTATGGCGATATGGCCGTTTCAAATGCAATCGGCTCGAATGTCTTTGATATACTAGTGTGCTTAGGTCTTCCGTGGTTCATACAAACTGCTATTATTAAGCCCGGCTCTCACGTCAATGTCATTTCAAAAGGTAAGCTTAAACGCCCAACATAGGAAGCATTCTTATGGAAGACTTAAGGACACCTAAGGATAAATGAATCGACGATACTTCTGTAGAACATTTTTTTTATTTAACATTGAAAAACTTTAACACTGACTGAGGTAACAAAAGCTTTTAACTACTGTTAACCAATTCACTTGCACACACTTTGTGCATGTGTATGTGTATGTAAGCAATCACATTGAGCACTACCACACTTTTGCTGCTTCACTAATATTACCAAAGTTGCCATATTATTTTGTACAATTAGCTTTAGGGCATTAGAAATCGCAAAATTCAAAATTATTTCAACTTTATAACTTTATCACTATTTGAATAAATAAATTGCCAACTAACACGAGGGCGTGTCATTAAGTCATTTTAACGATTTTCTGTATCGTTATCTAAAGACACAAAATGTAATAGACGGTATTTTTAACAAAAAGTTATAAATTAGTCAATTGCTCTTAACTTAAGCAATCTGGCGGCAAGTTCGTCGCAAGAATTTCTGTAAATCCCTTCTGGAAGCAGACTTTCTCAAGTTTCGATTGGACTAGAAACACTTCAGCAAATCCTTGCAGAAGTTACTTCCACAAGCGACTTGCTACTTGATACACGGCTTTTATACCAGACAAATTCAAATTATTATAATAATTGCATTTCATTTTTGAAACAAATTAAACAACTTTTTTCCAGAAAAACAAACCAGCATTATGTATGAAAAAGAAGCGAAATAAATTAAAACAATCGAGTAAAATACTCCATTGTGCGTAAATATTAAAGGATTTTATAAAATATTCATAATGGCAAGTGTATCCGCGGTATCGTTGCTACATTCTAGTTCCTCTACATACGAAAAATTATGTACATAATTCACACATCGAATGCATCCGACATGTTTGATTATATTAGCATTTCATCAAGCAATTTTTTAACTTTTCCACATACAACTGAAATACAATATTTACTACTACCGCCTACAACTCAGTTATTATGTAGTGTATCTTGTTTATCTGATAACTTGATTCGTTTTTTATCGATTTATTTATTTTTTAATACAATTTATTTCCATTAATCATAGACACTGTTAATGAAGAAATACTTAATTTTCCTTTCAAGGTTTAACTTACTCAACGCTGTCACTACTCTCGACGGTTTTATTTTTAATATTGTCAACCCACTTAAATGGCTGGAAGCTAGATAAACGCCTAGGCATCATACTAATGGTATGGTACTTATTATTCATAACCTTAGCCTCCCTCTATGAACTGAATGTGTTTGGTAACATGAATCCACCAGAATGTCCAAGTAAGTAAACCAATAATAGTATATAAAAATATGTGAAAAGGAAAATTCCTTTCTATGATAAAATAAAAACTTTCTCTTGCCACCGCTTCGAGCACATTTTCAACGTTTGTGAATATGGTATAAAAGATTTAAACATAAACTGGAGGTATGGAAGTGCGGTTAGGCAAATAGCTGTTATATGAAGTATTTCTCCTGCATGGAGTTCGGATCTAAAATATATTACACAAACCAAGAGGATCCGCTAAGTAGTCTATATTACAAGGATGAAATTATTGAGACCTTGTGACTATCGGCAATCCTTTTTAGCAACCGAATAGCCACTGAAAACAATCGTACAAGTAAAATTATTAACGTAAAGTGCCGAAGTCAGAGCACACAGAAAAGTTTATGTTGTAGTATGTGATAGTATAAATAAAAGCTACATATCAATAAACAATTTGAATTCCTATGAAACTGGAAAATAACATTGGAGGGTTGAATAAAACATATTTAAATTGTTTCTATATTAATTTTATTTATTATTTACTCTAAAAAGCATAAAAACAGAAGCCCACATATGTGTCATAAGTACATCCAGGCGTTTCAATAAATAAATCGATATTCTTTAGTAACTATTAACGCCAAAGCTGAATTTATGCATCGTTTCTGAATGCTCATTAGGTCTGCTCACGTTATTTTTCATTACAATTTTTTTATATGAAGTTTGACGTGTATCGTTTTTAGGAGAACGAAATGCTTTTGCATTGAACTTTCTATTTGCATTGATGTAATTTAATCTTTTTGCTTTTATCGATTTTTCGAAACCAACTTTAATTTTATGAAATTCGTAAATAAGGGCTGCCATTATTGATGATTTAAAGTCAAAAATCTTCAATATATTTAAATTTTTCTATTAACAATTAGCTGACTCACAATGCAGTTGAATTACTTTTGAGCAAAACTTCTTTAACCCTACTGGAAATGTATATAAAAAGTTCTTTAGAATATTATTTATTTATTTATAAGATAACATTGTTTTCTTTTAGGTGATTATTAAATGCAGAAAGAACCACAAAAAATTGCATACCAGAGCATCCCACAAGTGTTTAAATTATAACAAAAAAAATAATTAATTTATATAAAACAACAATTCGATGTGAACCAGTAATAAGTAGGAACAATTCGGAAGCTGTGTTTAAGATCGCTTAAGAAAATATTAAATTATTATTTTTTAACATGATTTTAAAAGAAATATTATTAAATAAAAATGCGTTTATTAAAATTACATAAAAAACAAATAAATATTGTTAAAAGCACATAAAAAATAAATTATTTTAATTTAAAGAACAAAAGAAATTGTAACATTTGCAACACCAGGCCATAAAAACTCATGTCATTATAAAAAAAATAAAAACTAAAAATTAGAAAATTATATTGTTATATTGTTAACAAGAAAATATGCATCTATACATGTACGTACACACATACACACAAAAACATGAAGGCACTTGTATATAAAAAGACATCACGGCTGTAATTAGTGTGGTTGGCTGAAAAAAGCAGAAATAGTTTTTTTATTTTTATTTATTTTTTGTCTCGTTTCTTTTAAGAGCACAAGTTTCTTCTTATCTCTTTGCATTTTTATATCTCATCCCTGTTTAAGTAGAGCATTTCGTTGATCTCCAATAGAAACGCCATAAACCTATTGCGAAAAGGGCTACCTACCGCATTTCTACTTGAGACCAATGATTTGACAGTCCAAAACTCCTTTTTTAGCCCCCAAACTTTTTTAGTTGCTTTATAAGTATGGTTTCAGTAAAAATATTTAATTTCCGATCAATTCAAAATACCCCAAAAGGCAATTAGGCTGATATATGTATATATTTTTAATCAAATCAATTTAATTAAATATACCTTTAGGAATTTTTATATGGGTTTCTTAGGAAGCATCCGGCATTGGATATTAATGTTCTTATAAGGTTGCACTGCCCATCAACTAAGAAGCTTGACAAAACGCCACAAATATAAAACAAAAATAGAAAGATGAAAAATACTAGAAAAATCAGCTTAAAAAAATTATTTTTTAATTTTAATTTTATTTCTTATGAGAAATGTAGCCAAAAACATGGAGAGATTAGCGTGACATTGTTCAGTTATCTGTTTTATTCTACTGTTATAAATAATAAATGCGTCCTTACATTCACAATACATGTAACTAAAGTAAGCTTTCCGTCACTTACAACACAGAAGGAATAAATAAAAATTAGATCCAGATAATAAGTTCACTGGTTTTTCTTAATTCTCTTTTGATATTATATTTCCGCTAAGTGTCCTTTGCTATAAAGTCTAACAAGGCAAATAAAAGTATCAACGACTGGAAGCCAATATCACCGCAACAATTTAGCGATTCACGCACTGATTTATTTTCGTTACTTCAGATATGTCTTTTAATTAAGGAAATAAATTCAGTTAAAAGTTTTTTACGTAATTGAAAAATACTGTGAAAACATTTTCTACTCCAACAGTCATTACAACTGTCCAGTTCACATTCACAGACAGAAACACAAACACACACACTCATACATTCATTCACCTAACCAACCAGTAGATTTTACAAGAAACAAAAACTAAATAATAATGGTAGCATATTTTACATTTTTACAACGCACCGTACAACAATAACAAAATAATGTTAAAAAAATGAATAAAAAACAAAACAGAAATAATTAAAAAAAAGATAGTAGTTAGATAAATAATTTATATTAAACTCCAATTAATAAATCTTTAATAACATTATATTTGTTATGAATCTGTATGTTTTAGTTAATTAATAAATTAAACTTCTTGTTAAAAACATTAAAAAGAGCAAACAAATGTATTTTAAATTTATTTTTGCATTAAATTTAAAACTTCTTACATCTATTTTGTTAAATATTGTTAAACTTATTAGAAAGAAACCATAAGCTTTACTAGTTATTTTTAAAAATATATTTATGAATTTGTGTTTATTGAAATGTTATAATTTTACTTAGAAAATATATATTTTCAGTTTTAAAAAACAAAATCAATTTTCATATAGAAAAATAATCCCTTGAAGAAGTTATTTCTATGAGAAAAATATATTTGTTTTATATTTAACTTGTGATAAAATGAGCATGGTCCACTATCCGACACAATCGTACGATTCATTTACATGAATGGCTTTGGTGATTTCACTTTACTTTAAAAAATTACATACAAAATTCGTTGCAAGTGTCACAATTTAGCAATGCCGCCTTGAGGGCTTGATTCAATATCCTGCACAATCCTACCCAATCGCATAATTTGTCAAGTGTCATGTATGGTAGAAAAATGTGATAGTTCATGCGAACGGAAAAATTCATGTGACAAGTCGTACGATTTGCCAACCACCATTTTCAAGCATCTCAAAAAATTAGTCAAGAATTGGTTGTGTTATTAAATGCTCTTGTGGGTCATTTTATGAAAAAAAAAAAACCTTCTCTTATTTTTTGTTTTATTTTAAATATTAAAATTCTTAAGAGAGTCATACGCAACAGTTGTATTGCATTGTAGAGAGAAGATGATGGGATAATCAATTAGATAGATTTGGAAGTGACAGAACAAAAGGATAATACTCAATCTCTCCCTACATCGGTCTCTCCCACAACCGCTCTCTGCTAATTAATGATTTTATTTTATTATGAAATTTTTAAATTAACAAAATGGCAAATGGTTTCGTTTTAAGGGAGAGAAAAATAAATGACAAATAAGTAAGAATAAACAACAACTTAACCCACAATGAAAAAAAAATTAGCCCAGAGATCAATTATATAACAACAAGAAATAAATACAACGAATTTTTTTCACAATAAAAATGAAATGTATTTATACAAAAAACAAAAGAAAAATAATAACAAAATGACAAGAATTATCTCTCATAATTCCATTTACATACCAACTATGTTTTATACTACAAATTATCAGGGTGATTAACGACGTAAATTTGTATAGTCGCATGTATGCGAATCACGAACTTGGAGCAAATCTCTCCCCTCCTTACACTAAGCCAATCTCCAAAGGAAAGAAAGATTAGGAAAATCTTTGGTTTCTGATTCACAATTGTCATCACAAAATTTTATTTTACTTTTTTTTTGTTTTTATAATTGCAACACTGTGAATTGCTGATTTAGTATTTGTTTCGCAATTGCAAAAAAAAAAGTAAAGAAGAGAACTCCATTAAAAAGTCTTCGCTATGTAGAGGTGAATGAATTAAAAGAAATTATGTGAAAGAAAATTTAAATTTGTGTTTATACAAAAAAAAATTTTAATAAATGTAAGGCAGAGCGAAAATAAATTAGAATGATTTAAATAAATTTTGCATGTAATAGGTTTTGGCTAGTTCAAAGGAGAATGACAGAAATGGCACAGTGACTTAAAGACATACTGTGGCTACATAAAAATATTTTTGCCTCCATTTTGTAAACTAGACTATAAAGGTATATAAATTTATCACTCGGTAGTATAAAATATGGTTTTTCCACCAGGATATATTTAGATTTTCCTTTTTGGATATTTTCTTTCGACATTATTGAAATCAAAAATAAAGAAAATACCTAAATTAAAAACCGGGTCAATTTTTCTTATACAAATAAATAAAAGTTTATTTCCCCTAAAAAAAATTAATTAATTTCAAAATATAGTCAATTGCTTGTACAAAAAAACCTAAAGAATTTTTTTTAATTAAATAGTATAAATTGTATACGTTGAAATTCTTTATAAAATAATAACTAAATGTTTATTTCAATATCCCTTAAAAGATATAATCTCTGCATCTATTAATTATTTCGAAAAACAAAATAAATCAAGTTAAAATAAATGAATTATTAAAAACTTAATTCGAAACAATAATTATACTACTAAACGCAAAATTATATTGTCAATAATTTATCCAAACATACCTATATTAAGATACTATACTTAATGAAATTTGATTTGAATGTTTAAAAATGTTAACAATACTCTTATATACAAATATTTAAATGTGTATACTGTCATTAAAGGTAAATAAATTATGTACTTTTATAATTTTAATTTTTAAACAAAATGGAATAATTTTTTTTAGCTCTAGAATTATTTAATTTGCTCATTAATGTAATTTGAAATAATAATTAGTTTTTATTTTTCTAATAATTTTCATGCACTGCAAAAGTGCTGATTTAAGATCTGATTTAACAAAAAGAAAACAAAAACATATACAAAAACAAAAAACAACAAAAAAAACCTAGTAACAATCGTTAAAGTTAAAGAAACTTTTAAAACTACCCACTTACAAAAACAGCTGGTTAATTCATTCCAGTCAAAACAATATTAAAAAGAAAACTTCCCTCTGTTACAATAACTTGAAACTTCTACTCGTACACTACTGTATTTACCTTAATAAAACATAAAAAAACAAACGAAAGAAATGTTTTGAAGTTACAAAACTGTTCCATCTGTCAATTTATAGTTTCAATTATTTATTTAGCATTAAAAGTAATTGTTAAAATTAAAAAAGAATAATAATGTATAATATATTAAAAATATTTAAGAATAATATATAAAAGAGAACTTGCACTACATAAACATCTTCTATTGAAATAGTAAATTGCAATAACAAATAATTCATATACAATACATACATACATACATACTTATGCATTGATTAATTATATAAAAATACCCAAAGTAAAAACCAAATAAAATGAACTTAATAAAAATAATAAACCAATATACTAGTTACATCTGAAAGTGTTTAAGTATTTATTTACTCATTGAGGTACATTGAAACTTCTTGTCAGGCACTTTTTAATTGAAAATAGCTACATGGGAATGTCGCTTATGTTGTTAAGGGTATTTGCAACTTTTTGGATAATGCTATCAAAGTGCTAATGATTTATCACTTTAATATACTTCTTCATAATTACTTTTTAAATTTTCATCCCCACTCTTTCTTTTTATGTCGATACGAATTTTGTTTCTGGTATTTTAAATTGAAAGAGTTTTTGTTGCTGTGAATAAGTAAATAATTAACATTTAAAGAATATGAGTTAAAACTCTTTAACCTAAATATGTTCTTCTAGAATTTTCACCAGAGAAATAACAAAAAATCTAGTATAAATGCTAGTATCCCTTCAAGGCATAGATTAATCGTGATCTACTCATCTATGGAAAATTATAGAGTGACCAGATGTAACATCATGCACACTTCTTTCAAAAGGATTTTTTGTCACATTGATGGCATATATTATTCCTATAGAATTAGATACTTAGAAATTTGATGCATTATCATTAAACTTTAATGTTACTGAAAAGAAAAATTGAATAAATCACCGAAATCAAAAAAAAAGTAATAGTTTTTTTTAATATTTACATCTACATTTATTGTAAGTAAACATATATTTTTACGAGGTTATTATTTTTTGAAGTAAAATATTATGTATCAGTTTGTTTGCTTTCGCAGTTTTAATTAGTTTCCCATTTGCTCAATACGGTTACACTAATAAACTTAGAGAAATAGTAATGCTTAGAGATTCATTTCTGCTTAATTTAAATATTTATGCGATTTTTACATGGATTTATTTTCATGCACAAGTTATTATTTTATGTGGCAATACTTGTTTTTTTTTTATATTCCTAATAATTTAACAATTGTCTTCAAAATGTTAGTGTTTAGCGCTTATATCTCTCTAATGAGAGTGTATGAGTTAAAAATAAACATTAGCAATAATCTCTCTCTTTTTTTTGGATTTGAAATGTTGCCATTTTGTAAATTTTTCATTCACGACTTAACGAGTTTTATTTCTTTTCCAGGAATAATTTCAACGAATTTATGCAATGAAATTTCTGGTCTATTTCTACAACTTTCTTTAGAAATTTAATTTTACAAAATAACTTGAAATTAGTCATATGATGCATACAAAATTCGGCAACAAAAATTCCAATAAAAGTAAAAAGATCGAAATTTGTAAAAGAAAATATGGAAAAACCCATGAAAGACAAGAATTGTGTCTGCTTTTCTTTTCATCTTTCTTTTCTGTAACGAATATAGCATCAAAATAGGGCGCATATAAAAGTGTGACGAAAAGGGATGCCACACTTAATACTTTGTTAACGTATATTAAATCAACTGTTTTTCAACATAAAATCAATAGCCAGGATAAACACAAACTACAATGTGAATAACACAACTACTAACAATCAAACAAAAAAGCCACTTGTCAAAGTGCTGATCGTATACTTATTGATTGCAAACGGGCTGACATACACAGTTTGGCTTTGCTGTCAGTTAAGAGTTCAAAGTATATTTCTTATTAAAAAAATTTCTTAAGACCATTTTTGTGTGACGGGATGTTTTGTTTATGTTATTTAATTTAAAATGACTTTCCTTCAAGAACCAGAAAGGATTTTTACAAAAATAAATTCAGATGGCATCACTGAATGTAAGCTTCTTTAAAAATCACAAACATACACACAAATTTTCATATTACTTTATATTAAGCTCTCTGGTAAGAGTGCGCCACCAAACTGTAGTGAAACCAAAAACAGTTTTCACTCCACTGCCAAACCGGTCAAAACCTTTTTAAGCGTCGTATAAATCCGTGGCTAGAAAATAAGTTTGATTAGAGTTAAAAAAAATAAATAAAAGGTAAAAGGTTGTTTGTATGAAGATTCTACAAAGAAAAAATTGTTTATGGTTTGCTGAAATACGTTTTTGGAAAAATAAGATATCAGGCATGAAACTAGTTTTAATTACATAATAATTATTTTCAACTTTAAAAAAAAAATTGAAGATTCTGTTAGTCCAGCTGCAATACATAAAGATATAAAAATTGGACAGCATACCAACAAGAACAACAAACGTGTACATATACACGCATGTATTAAAGAGCAGAACGATAATCGTTTCCATCATCGTATATACATAATTCCGTTTTGCTGCCATTTTACATAAGTATTGATGATTTCAGTTAATGAGAGACGATGTATCATTCGATAACAACGTCACCTCAAGTAAAGTGAGAACAATAACAGTATCTGTTATTTTTTATATGGAAAATGAAGAGCAGAGGTCAGATTTTGTTTTTTGTGGAAAATCGTTATCAGTAAAATTCTTTTCTGCCATCTTACTGTACGCTTAGCGGTAGTTCGCCGGCTAAACAACAAGTAATATGTTATAATTAGTACAACATACACACAAATATATTTAATTATATAATATTTGGATAGATATATGTACATACATTCATCCAAATAATAAAAAATAATTAATGTGTACAAAAATAAAATAATCAATAAAATTTGTTCCCAGTAGTGACGCGGTCTTTCGGTAAATTAAAAAAAAAAGTTAAAATTTTGTCGCTGTGTGTAAAAGTCTTAACCGTACAAGGCACTGAAGTGATAGACAAAGTATGTGGAGAAGGGTTTGCCACTGGAATAGGTTTAAGACTGGAAAAATATTTAGAAAATGCATAAAATTAATCGGCCGTGTTTCATGCTGTTTTCAGATAGATTTTAATCAAAATTTCCTCGTGGGTAACATGCTGCGTGTACAATATTGGTATTAACTAAAGAAAGTTAAACCTTTTCAAGGAGGTTTTATCAACATATACAATGTAGTGTTTAACTAGCGTACACAAAGAAATATGCATTTGTATCAGCGATTGTTGGAAACCGAATAAAATTTGTGTTACTCCCAAACCATACGCAACACACCCACCCAGTTCCGCGTTTGTTTGGCTTTGTTGAATAGGTTTTTGTACGATGCAATTCAAATTAAGTTCAAAATAGAATTTCTAAAAATATTATTTCAAAAAATTGGCCGAGAGTATCTTTCTTAGCCGGTACTACTACCAGATGTATTGCCGTTCCAAAGCAAATCATAGTGAAATTTGCGAAATCGGCCACCGCATAATTGCCAATTTAAATTTGAATATTTCCGTAACTGAATTCATTTCATATTTAAATCATACCGAAATCCTTAAATTAATATTAAGAGTAGATTTTGTGAGAAATATGCTTACGAAACGTTTTTTAAATAAGAAACTACCTAAAAGTAAATTACAGTTATATTATATCCCAGTATATATTAACATCTATAGATATTAGTTTGGCATACTTGTCTGGGATTAACGTGTTGGCAATTACTACCAGCGAGTAAAAACTATACCGCTTAAATTCATCCACAAATTTTTTCATGTCTCTACAGCTTATTTCGATAGTTATCACATGTCAGCACACGCTGGAATAGCATTCATTAAATGCTGGCAATAATTTGACCACTCATGCTAATTTTGTCGGTTTTTTAGTAAACTGTATAAGAAATACAAATTTAATTTTAAAAGAAAAGGAGATAAAGAAAAATGCAAACATTCCTGTTAAAATGTATAAATAAATGAAATTGCAGAATATAAGGCGTAATAGAATTAATGATCGAATTAAATGCCCACCATTGTATAATAAAGCATTGAAGCCATAATTTAAAATAAATATTGTAATCGCACTAAAGAATTAATTAAAAATAAGTCGAATATTTTGCAATTGTTTGAATATTGAACTAAGACTGCCGTTGGATTAAAGGCACGCTTTACTTTTAAAGTTTTAACCTCTACGTTTTTTATTGTGAAGCTACAAAACAAATTAATGTTCATCTTTTTCCGCTAAAAAGTTCACAAGTACAATCAATGTCCAGCGCAATTTGATAACGTTATTAATAGCATTTTAATAGTTTTCGTTAAATTGATAAGCTAATAATTTATTTTGTTTTTTTTTATTCAAGTACGAATTATTAGTAAATTGTTTACCAAGAAGTAGAAACCCAGCATGGCAACAAGTCTTCCACAAGTAGATATTAATCAGCCCAAATATGATCAAAGCACTTACATTAACCGGGCCAAACACTTTTTCTTATTAACCAATCCATTGAATCTGTTGGCAACGAATAAAGAATTGGAAAGGGCGAAGAGAATTGTTAATGACTATCGTGCTGGTAAGCCCGTAACGGAGGTGAAAGATGTTGAAGATTTGTGGCGGGCGAAATATTTGTATGATTCCGCTTTTCATCCGGAAACCGGTGAAAAATCACTAATTGTTGGTCGCATGTCGGCACAGGTCCCAATGAATACGTTGATTACCGGATGTAAGTATAAATGGAATTTAAATTATGAATTGATATTTACGTACGAGTACGTACATACAGTTTGTAGTCCACAATACCATGGTACTAAAATCTGTGCAAACTTGATATTTTTAGTACTTTCTGGAGCCAAAAGCAGCTACTTTTAATTTTTTTTTTATTTTCTTAGATACAGGCACACATGTATATTTCATATTTTATTCGTATTTACATTTCATTTAATTTAAACATTATTAGCACAGAACTGAATTTATCGATATGGGTTTTCCTACTTAATTAGAATTGAATAACTTTTTTAAAAAAAATTTTGACTTATTTTTTGTTTAAATCCAAAATTTTTATTCTTGTTTTAGTGTTCTTTTTTTCAAACTATTTGTATCATTTTTTTTTATTTTATAGATCTTAAGATATTTTTTTTAATTTTATTAATTTCGGTTTGGTAACTACTTGCGGAATTATTTATTAAAAATGCCCAAAAAACATACGCACGCATGTGTGCGATTTAAATTTTGAATTACATTCTGCATCTGAATGGTTGTGCTATCAAAGTCGGTGTAATGATTATTATTACTGCAATGTAATGCTGAGGTGTAATATTTCTGTGTTAAAATTCTCAATTATTGTATAAAAAAATCGAAGAAAAGAATAATTAAATTTATTATTATTTGAGACCAACTAATTTATTTTCTTTTTGGCTCACAAATATTTTTATTATTTTATTTTATTTGGGAAATCAATAAAAAAAATTGTCTTTATTTAGTGTTTAAATCGCACTAAAGTATCAAAAATAGGATAATAATTTTTTTGCATAAAAATAAATTAAAATTTTTTGCGCCCATGTGCAGTTCACTACTTGCTTATGCAGATCATCGCGGAACTTTTATTTCTATAGTGAATATACGAAAAATAAGATATTTATATCGAAATAAATTTTTTCTTTTTAGATCATATATTTTTTTCTTTATTTTATAATTCTCAATTTATTTGTGAAAATTCATTACAAATAAAATGAGTAATTACGAAAGAGATCTTATTTCGTTATCTACTGCGTTCAATTAGAGCTTAAAATTAAGAAGCACTTTTCTAAACCAAGTAAAATATTCCACTACAGTTGGTCAACCCTGCCACAGATAATATCATTTCCCTTCCATATATAAACATGCATAGGTGTAAGTAATATACCTATATTTATACAGATATATATGTATTTCCCGGCAGCATATTAATAATGTACACATGTACCACTAAAAGAGCAGCTCCAATTAAATTTAAACTCTTGATTTTACTATTACGTTAAATTGCTTCCGAAATATTATTCTTAAGTAGTGAATATCATAAACAATTTAGGTTCAAATTGTTCAAATTTTCTTCAATATAAAACGATGTTGTATTATATTTGTGTGTAAAGCTGCATGAAACTCAATTGCTTATTGGTGACGTAGCGCACATGTCGCACATTTCTATAGCATAGAATTTGTAAAAACAATTTAGAAACAAATGTCAAGTTCATTGGATGTGCAAGAAACTGTTACCACGTGCTTAACTAAATTAAATTTTGATTAAAACAAACATTTATTTAATTTAAATATTCATGTACTAAATGTTTGTTTGTTTGCTTTCTTTAGGCATGCTTTCATTCTACAAAACTACACCGGCTGTTATATTTTGGCAGTGGGTTAATCAAACGTTTAACGCAATAGTTAACTACACAAATCGTTCCGGTTCCACTCCCATATCCAAAGAGTATGTTCAGGATTCATTAATTGAAGAATTATATTCTTTATGGCATTTGATTTTATTAATCACATCAATCGTGTTCTCTTTTTAGGCAATTGCTGACTTCGTACGTTTTGGCGACGGGTGGTGCTTTAACAACAGCTTTATCTTTGAATAGGATAGTCAAGGTCAGTGACATTTTGATGATATCACAAACAGAAAAATAAAACATTTAATTTAAAATTTTTTAAGCTGTATAATAATAATGATATTTTTAATTTGATCAATAGATTCCTTTCCTATTTATTTGCCATGGGTAATATTGGCCAACCTTTGCTGAGCTTTTGCGGAAATTATTTATAATAAAAATTTTTTTTCAAATAATTTCATTATATGTTTTCCTGAAGAAGCTCACCAAAGAAAATTGTTCATAAAAGAGATAATATACATATATTATATATATGTAATTATATATATTATATTGTATAATATTTCTCAACATAATTATATACATAGTTCTTGTTAAAATCTATAGGCAGACAATTCAAAGCTTCTAGAACACAACTAAGAACTTATATATAAAGTCCATAGCCTTATCAGTAAAAATCTTCTTAATTTGAGAAATAGTTGGATTAACAAAAATCCAAAAAAGATTAAAAATTAACGAAATCCATCGCTCAATAAAAACATTAGTCATATGCGTTGTATGCAGATTGTAAGGAGTGCTTTTGGTACTAAAGTTATTTGCAAAAAGAGAAAACATTTGGGTTTAAAGCACAATAGAATGAAAACTGATTCTTTTTCTCTGCCAAAGTAATAATTTAGTTTAGAAATAAGTGGCGGGTCATGTGACCCAAAATCTAGGAAAATGAAAACAGAAAATTACAAATTAACATGATGTAACTTTTTTTATAATTATTGCAGAATTTGAATCCTTTAATAGGCCGTTTGGTACCTTTGGCAGCCGTGGCCGCCGCTAATTGCATCAATGTTCCAATGATGCGTTTGCAGTAAGTTAATATTGGATTAAAGACTTTGAAATGCTCTCGGAAAATATTGCAATTAATTGAAACTTTCTTACGATAGGGAATTGAAAAATGGCGTTACCCTATTAGATGAGGAAAATAATGAATTGGGTATTTCGAAGAAGGCAGCAGCAGTGGGTATTTCCGCTGTAGTGGCCAGCAGAATTGCGATGGCCACACCAGGAATGGGTAATTAAAAAACTTTTATATAATTTATCAACAGAGATTGTCACTGCTTCTAATATTTTCAGTACTAACGCCTCTTTTAATAAGCAAATTGGAAAAGGGCGGCTTTCTAAAACGTTTCCCCAAAGCCAGTGCCCCTATACAAACTCTTTTCTGTGGTTTTGTGTTAATATTTGCCACACCCTTGGGATGTGCTTTCTTTAGTCAAAGAGCAGCTATAAATGTAAGTAGTCAAAAATTTAATAAAACCAATAAAGAATATTTTATTTATCTCTTTAAATTATTTACAGGTTAATACTTTAGAAGCTGACGTGCAAGAGTCTATCAAAACGAAAAACTCCAAATTAACAGAGGTTTGGTTCAACAAGGGCTTGTAAATTATTTACGCAATCCATTAAACATTTTAACAACCTCAATAAATGCAAATAAGAGCTTAGAAACGTTACAATCTTGCAAAAGCAAACGCCAGTTTCCTCAACTCAAATCAAGACTCCGAGTTTCTGACAATAATATAAATAAATAAATTGAAAAGTCCTGCATATTTTAAGATGATTAGTTTAAATTAACCATGAATTGTTTGTTCGAAATGTAAATTAACTTTTTAGATATTTACAATATTTGTATTATAACTTCAATACTTTGCATTTAATAATTTGTGATCTTTGCAGTGTCTGTAGAACAGCCTACGATAAATTTTTTTTTTTTAGTTTTGTTTTAGCAAATACATAAATACCTCAAGCATATTAATTATGGTCATAAAAACTGTTAAAACGTAATTAATATTTAGCGTAAATATAAGATGTCACTTACATAATAAGAAATTATTTTGTTTTCATTTTCTTCTCTTTAGTTTCTTCCGTTCTAAGAGGAAACTGTATGCATTTAGTAACATTAAATTGTTCAATTCTCTGTTCATAATTAAATATAATTATTGATATACATAAAATAGTATTAATATCTTATTAAATTTGCTAAAAACAAAAAATTATTTTATATTGCTAACGTGGAAAACCAATATTTTAAACTTCTACACGCCATAAATATGTAAAAGTTTCATGTTTCTAGCTTTAAATTCTTTTAAGTTACTTTGCATTTTATCCTACTAATCGTGGTTATTGTTTCCCACTCGGCCACATACCCTCTACTTTGAGAGCTCACAAGTAGATGTTTTAAAGAAATTCTTCTAAATAATTTATTTAACTTGTTTTTTAAATAGTTTAAGGAATTAGTCATTTGTCGTTTGTTGGAACGTTTTTTTATAAGATCAACTTTCCAAGATACAAATTCGTCATAATCGCAAATGTAATGGCAACCGAGAAGATTTAGGGAAAAAATTTTTTGGCTCATTCTTAGTTGGTTAAATGCTTTAATTATTTAATTAAAAATTGTAGGCATAATTTATCTTCTTTTATTAAATTCATTTCCTTATAGGCCAATTATTTTAAATATATGTATATTTTTTTTAAATGTGCCACTTACACATGTATTTAGCTTGTAAGGCCTAACATCTTTATGCCATTTTTATTTTAAGTAAAATATTGTAATAATAATATTGTAAAACCTGTTCTTAATTTTTGTTTTTAATAAATTAGACAATCCCCTGATGAAGTGGACAAAAATCCACGAAACGTTAGGAGAAATATGCAATAAAATTTAGTTTTATTGGCATAAAAGATGTTAGGCCTTACAAGCTAAATACATGTGTAAGTGGCACATTTAAAAAAAATATACATATAATTTATCTTCTTTAATTATCCAAATTAATAGCACAAAATAGATTAGTTCTCAACATTTCTCTACACCTTTGAGTATCTTCTTCCGCACAAATCTATTCCAAAATTTAAAAAAGAAAATATTTTTAAATTAGTGTCCAATTTTTTTTTAATTTTTTTATTCAGATTTTTGAATAGTGTATGTTGTAGACACAACGTATTGGGAAAATATTAGGAAATATAAAAATTGACATAAAACTATTTAATTAAAAAATGCTTAAAAAAAGAAGAACTAAATTTAATGTATTTATGAAGGAAAGTAATAAGTTTTGTAACAACCTATCATTTGGTAGAATAATTGGGAGATATTCATTCCTAGTTAAGTAATATTTCTTATTTATTTAATTATGGACAGTTTCGGCATATTTTATTTTAAAAAGGAACAACTGCTTCTCTGCACTCCTGTTTACTAGAAGCGAAAAATTTATTTTGCTGTTAGAGCTAAAGAATAAATTACTTTAAAGTAGTAACAACCCACACTCGCCAAGTCTTGTACAAGATTGCTTATCCTGACAATAAACATTTTATCTGTAGCAGCTACCTAGGAGCCAATTGTCCATTATTTTAAAAACAGCAATTTTAAAACAGTTGTTAATTTTGTAAAGATGATATTAAACCTTTAAATTAAATCTTATTTTCACGAACTTACCTTGAAATTTATTTTAAACATATAATATTCCCAGCAATATGGTTTAGTTTTTTAACAAAAAAAAAAAAAGCATGTGCGAACAACGGGCGCTTTAAATGTAATCGCCGAATAAATTTCACAAAAAAAATTATTATTTTTACTTGTCTCCATTTTATTTATAACGGATAAATAATATCGCTGATCCACAAAGTAAGAAATAAAAATTTTATCACTAAAATATTTATAATTTTAGTAAGTATTGCTGCTTTACAATACCTTCCACGTTTTCATAAAAATTTGTTTTATTACATTTTTAATATTTATTACATTTTCTGTTTTATTTATATGCACACTAACTATAATTATTAGTAATATATCTCACTTCTAGGAAATTTATATGTCAACAAATAACAACAATCACCATTTTGGAATTACTTTTAATTCCAATGTTACCCTGTGATTTTACCGGACTTGAGTGTTAGAATGGTGAGTTTAATTTTACAATTCGATAGTTTTAACGGTTATTATTATCAAAGTCACCTTTGGAAATATTTTTAATTTTAATGTTTACCCTGTGATTTTGCAGAACTAGAGTTTAAGAATTGTGAGTATAACTTTAGAAATGGAAAGTTTTAATGTTGTATAATTCAAAGGCGTAACAGAAGATTGGCAATAGATGAATAAACTTATGTAGTATCAAATGCAAATCACTTATACTTTAAACAAAGTCAAGTAACCATTACAATTTACGTATATATGAAAAGTTATAGAAATACAAATGGTGGCACATGTTTTTCAATTTAGTATTCCCTCCATATATTTAGCATATGCTTTTGAGTTATATGCTTCAATAATATAAAGAGCAAGCGTCAAAACAATAAAATTTCTACTTGTACGATTTCACTCTATCATATACATATATCACAGACTAATATGTACATATAGACAACTTGTAGTATTCTGTGGTATTTACAAACAAAAGTTAGTAAGCAGTAATCTGTTTTTATGTTTTCCTTGTATCTGCATTTATTTTTTATATATCTTTTTAGATTACACCGATTTTTTTAACAACAGCACTGAACTTTGAATTTTGAAACCAAATAAGTAAATATGGCTTGTCGTTTTTAAATTACATATACATTAATATATGCTGCCACTTGAACAAAATTTATAATTATTACTCTTTCCAAAATCAAGACGATTCCCCTTAATCTGGCTCGTCGTTAACAAAGATGAAATAAAACCGCAAAAAAACGGTCCCAGAGAACAAAATAGAATACATAAAAATATAAAATAAGGCGGGACCGGGAAAAATTAAACGGCTAATCAGTAAGATGAAAAAAATTTTATATAACCAATACGACTTAATAATGTGAAATTGTGACATAAAAAAATTACACATTAAAAAATTATAACATATTTTAGCTAACCTGTCATATTATTGTTTTGATTTTTGTATGTGTCGAAAATGTCAAGAAAAGCTTTTAGAGCTAATTTTACATAAGCAAACACGTATTTTTTTACCAAGTTTACTTTAATTCGCCTTGAATATGAAGTGCAATACATACATTTTAATTTTCAAATGAAGAAAAATATATATTTTTAGAAAATATATGTATATGCCGTAGATAGTAGTATAAAAATTGGGTTATTGTTAGAAACCTTATGTAAACTTTTGCATATCCGCCAACCCAATAATGAGCTGGCTTGTTGTTGAATTGTATGTTTTATAAATTTTGAAGGTAACTGTTTGAAGACTTACAACCAAATGGCAGTTCTTTAATAGTTTTTAGCGTAACGACTCAAGAGAATAGTATTTGACACATTTTGTTGCTTGTACGCCGATTCTTAATCTTTCGGCTTCGTTCTGTATGTGCATTGACATCAAATTTCTCTTTTGTAAACTGTCATTTCATTCACGTTGTATTATTTCGCACAAAGCGAGTGGAAGCAAAAACGAGTGCTTGTAAATTCTTTGTATAAAAATTTATTATCAATCTCGGCGCGTTTCAATATTAAATTTTTAATTTGTGGACTAGCTTGCAATTGTTGTAGAAAGAATGTGTTAATGCCCCGCATAATAAAGAAATTTTTATCAATATTCGAAGTTTAATGCCAAGCACGTCAATTTATGTATGTAGTTAAAATCATTTTTATGTTCATACATAATTACAATTTTTGTGCTTCCTTTAGTTTTTAATTGACTATGATGTATTGCAACACTCATTAAAAAGAAGCTACAAAATTTAATGTTTTTACAAAGGTTAGTCAGACTTTGTTCCCATATATTTTTCTAAAGCAGAAAGAAATCATATTTCGGCATTAAAAGAGGAAAAATATCTCCAGAAAACAATCATTAAAAAGGTAAACAGAATTACCCAGTTCATTGAAACAAAATTATCGACGCATTTCTGTTCGCTATCAACAAAAGAATTAAAGAAGAATGCATCGATAAAAGATAATTTTCTTGTCAAAATAATAAGATAAGGTACAACGAAAAAAAGTGTTAAATGTCATAATTGAAATAACCAATAAAATATACGTAGAGAACAAGAAAGACAAGCGAAAGCATAGTTGAAGCAACACAAATTGACAATTTGCAAAACTTGTTCACCAGTAATATATTGGACAGCCGTTTAAAAACACCTCCATGTACTAGTTAAGGGTACTGCCACAAAAAGAAGAAAAAGGTTTATTTTAATATTGCAATAAGGTCTAAGTACATATAACGAAACATTGCAAACAAACGGAGCTGCAAACGAGAAGAGACATCTAAAAAATATAAAATATTTCCTAAAAAGTCCTTGGTTAAGGTAAAACATATCAGCTGTTTCTGCAACTCGTAGTGCAAACAAATATTTAGCTACAAGATGAATGTTGATGATTATGAATCTTTGCCGACTACAAGTGTGAGTGTAAATATGACGGCTGGGGCTATAGCCGGTATTTTGGAACACATTGTTATGTATCCCATGGATTCAGTTAAGGTATAAATTAAAAACTTGTTTATTTCTTGCATTAAATAAAACCATTTTTTTTAATTACCTAACCTAACATTTGTGCAGTGCGTTGTGTTTAGTGATGTAATTCACCTTTTTCCTTCTATATTTTAACACAATTACTCTTTCTTGCTTACTATTATTCTCTTCAAGTTTTTAAACTGTTTATCTCAGAGATGACAATTTCGTTACTTTTGTTTACAAACCCATAAGATATTCATTAAGTGCAATTTAATAAATCTAAACTGCGCGCATTTTTCTTTCAGTTATGGCAAGCAAAGAACTTACATAAAAATTCTTAAAATTGTATTTCTGTTGTTTTTATATCGATAAGGATGTGTCTTAAAACAATTCATTTTCTTTTAGTAACAAATGACAGAGCAACAACTACTAGGAATATATGCACGCGAGTACCTGTCACTAGATCAACTATTTTGATTTTCTCTGCCCTTTTTTTATTATAGTACAAGCACTGTATGATAAATACTTTTTTGGCCAATTGCCTCAGCAGCCAGTGTTTCTACTCATTATAATTGTATTCATATAATTTTAATTTTGAGTAAATAAATAAATACTTTTAATTAATAATGGCACTTAAGTACATTTTCTGGTGTATTGCTTTCATCCCTGATTAATTTCCGCTCTCCTAAATTTTTTTTTGTTTGTTTTTATTTTTTTTGTTTTTGCAGCCACATGTGAAACTTGCACACATCAGTTTTAATTGGAAGTAATTTTAAATATCTGCTTTTGATTTTATAGAAAATATTTACTTATGCTTAATATTTTGGTTTAACGAACAGTACTGCTCGTTGAAATTTGAAAGCAATCTAAGTTGGTTTGCTTTTTGTTTGTTAATTATTTTGTTGGAAAATAATTGTAAATTTAACATCACTATTACTGTGTTTCATCACTGCATATTAGTGAGAGAAATAATAATAATGAATTGGTGATAAACAATTTTTGGCAATCCTTAAAAAAAAGAAAGTTTGTCTAAAACGTGGTTAGCAAAAGTATTTGGAAAGTCAGGTTTGCTCTCTTAAGAGCACATGTGCTCTTTTTTCTGTACAAAATAATTTACAATATTAATATTATGATCTGTCAATGTCTCTTGAATTTATCAGGGCTCTTTATTGTATAATAAATATAATTTTAAAGCACAAATAATTTCTAAGATTTACGGGGAAACAATAAAATAAGATTAATAATGGTGAACCAGTCATAAATAATTTTTTCGCCTTCTTTATAATTAAGAAGTTAGTGAAATATTGTTTTGTAGAAACAAAGTTATTTCTCTTTGAAAGAGTGCACATTGTTTACTAAATATGTTGAAAAAAATATATTAAAACTTTGTATGTCACCAAATACGAATTTTAAATTGTGGTTCGGTGTACCAAACACAACTTTTAAGTTACTGCAAGGCAAGCATTTAAAATTGTAAAGTGTACGTTTCATATGATTGATCAAATAACAGGTAACAATGAATTTTAAAGGGTTTATTAATTTTGATGTTCAGATCCGCAACTGTGAGAGTTATTTCTGACAGCTGTAGGGAACACTAGTACAACCAAGGTACGAAACCAATATTTTAATAGTAAAAAACTTACCTAAGTTAAAATATATAAAGCGTTATTGATAAAGATCTGTTGTATGTAGCATGCACATACAAAGAGGAGAAAATAGTGTTCTGTCCGAAAGTTTTATATATATAAAAACGATCGGCGAGTCCCCGTTTTTCATATAGTGAAGTTATTTTCTTATATCCAAAGCCTTTGATTCGACTTAAATTATGTTTCAAAATTTGTGTTCATTTCTTATAAAATTTTCTTCACATATTTCACACCTCGTAGTTTGGCATGTAATTTACTACAATATGTAAGTAGTATGTACTTATATATAAAACGTAATTGAAAGATAAAACGTAAAAATTAATTCAATACGAGCAAATATTGTATTTCAAATGATGTCATTCTGCGCAGTTTTAAAATAAAATGCTGTTTCAAAATTATTTAGTATGTAGAGTGGCACAGGAATCAGATGGGGTTTCGTTTACTAAATATATTCATTTGCTAAAATTCTTTCAGAAGATACATATGTGTTTAAAAAAAATTCAATTCATCGTATATCTTATTTTAGGAAGATGGTATTTATCCTTTCGCTGCGGAAAATATTTATACATATGTAAAATTCGAATTTAAACTTAGTACTTTAAATTTAATGTTAATGAATAAGTTGAAATGTATTTCAAATAATTAAATTCTCATTTTGTTGAAGTATAGTTCAACCATGGCTTTGTGTGTGTATACGTTTGTATGCATTGATGTGTTTGATGCATATGTATGTATGTGCATACATATATATAAAGTATTAATAACAGAGTTATTGGTTAAAACAAAATAAATAAATAAATTTACTACGGAAAGGCTCCCTATTCTAAATGTAATTGTTCTAAGTTGGGCGAAAACTTCTTGCAGACCAACATACCACTTTTTGTGCCAAGTCGTAAAAACATTCCAATCTATTAAAATGAGCTCAGGTTTTTTGCTAGTGGTAGTTTTTTTATTACCAAGATTATGCAAAACGACTAAGCTGTCAATAATGTAATAAATATATTGTGATATCTCTTTAATTTCGAATTCTTTTCTGAATGTTAAATCAAAAAAAGAAAAAAAAAAATTACAAAAATGGAAAGGTAAAAAATTATTATATTGAAAAAACCTTTTTCTATTTTGTATGCGACACAACTCTATATTTATATAGCTACATGTATACGGTAACACCCAGGCATGCATATGTGTGCATGTAGTTCAGTAATTTTGCATATATTATATATATAATGTATAGTCGTGAAAACTACTAACTGCATAACATCTTACTTGACGTATTGTCTTCTTATAAAAATGAGACATTTTCAACAGCAATAACATTTAATTTATAAATAAATTAAGTTCTGTATACGTTATTCTCACAAACGACGAAGATAAGATTAAATACATTTATAACGCTTTTATCTATTTTTTTATTATATTTTTTTTAAAAAAAATGTATTTATGTATGCTAGAGAACAAAATGAAAAATATTATATTGATAATAATTTAAATGTTATAATTTATTTTATAAAAATATAAAAAAATTAGATATCAGTCATATTAAATAGAACAACAAACGGAATTTAAAAATATTAGGTTATTAGTTGTATGGGCCCAGTTAATAGGGTGTTCATTAAGCTCCGCATGTTGTTGATGCATTAAGCGAATAAAACAAGTATTTTAACCGTTAAATAAACTTAAAATTATTTAAACTATTTTGATGCAACTTAATTGCCAAAAATTTATGAAAATTGAAATAGAATTTAACATTTTCTTTCTGTCGAATAACAATTGTTTATTTTTTCAGAAGGCTTATGACAAAATTTATTCCTGCATAAAGAATTAAATTGATTTGATATTCGCCCATAACAATTTTAATCTCTGCATAAAATTTCTAACCAGGCTTCCCTAAGTAAATCAGTTTTTTGATTGTATAGGCCATTTAAAGCATCGCCTCGGCAATGCAATCTATTTAAAGTCTACAAGTCGGTTTAATACTGTGGAAGTAATCAAATGGCATTTTACATGATTAAATTAAAATTGTTCGAATAGATTATTTCTTGTTAGTAAATATTTAAGAAGTCTTATTTGAAGTAACCTTTGCTAATTTGAGATTTAAACATTTTTTTAATATAGTTTTGAAGTTACAGTCTTATGGTTTTAAATTTTTAATACAACAATTTTTTACTAAAAATTTTAGACCATTTAGATATTCTAGTTTGTTGCGATTGCCTTTTGGCATCTCTCTTCCTACCTTCTCTGATTCCAATAATTTTTGAATTAATATTCCAAATTTGACTAGCCGAACTTGACATTTTAGTTAAAAATGATGAAATAGAGATATACAGTTCTTATAGTCATGGGCAGTAAAATGCTACATATGAGTATTGCGCTACAAAGGGCTGCTACAAAATACAGCACACAAGGGCGTGGCGTAAAGCTTAACACATTTGTGCACTAGCGATCAAAAATAAAAATATTTATACAAGTAGCTTTTTATTTTGAAGAAGTTTAATTGGTATGCTTAAATGTTTTGGAAATATATAGACCCGTAATATATACATAACAAGTTGAGCATATACATGCATAGATATTTGCAATTAAAATAAACTGGCGTGCATGTGCCTCAGAATTTAATCATTTTCGTGGAATCTTCAAGTGAATTTTGAATGAATGAATTAACTATTAATGAAAGACATAAGCAGTTACTTAAATTTTATAGAAAAGAATGAATGTAAATTTTTAGATTTTCTTATAAAAGCGAAGTGTGTGCGTTATTAATACATAAATAAATAAAATTATATCAAGCTATAAAAAGAAATTTGCAAATGTCATTCAATTTAAATGTGGTGTTTAACTAATTATATTATACACGTAACACAGCAAGCAAAATTTGATCGCAATGAAAAAAATATACTATATTTAAATTCGAATTTATATCTGTAGTTATTTTAAGAAGATGTCAAAATTGTTAAAATTTACGTATATCATTGATTTTTTAGTTTAGTTTCAATATTAAAGGTCTTTTCTACTTTTTAGTTCGAGCCAAACTCAGATATGTGAACAACATAGGATTTGCCTGAAAAAACCGGGCCAATTTAGAGAAAGTTTTAGATTCACTATTGTTTATAATCGTACGATTTGTCAAATGTGATATGATTGCTGCAAAAGTAAGTCGTACGATTTGAAAAATTTGTAAAATTATCTATTTGAAAATTTTTTTATAGATTTAAAATTTTTTCATTTATTGAAGTCGTTTTATAAAATTTATTTTTCATCATTTTTGCCTAATAGCGTGACACATAAAACGACATTTTGATACATCGATTTTTAAAAAAATTATGGAATCAGATTCACTCTAATTGCTCAAAAATTATAAAACACGGAAATAGAAACAAAAATATTTAAAAAACATAAAATTATTAAATACTCAATATTTATTGTGGACCTTTTTGTTCACTTGATTAACTGATTTTTTATATACATATATATATTTTTTCCCAAAATTGCGTTAATTAAATTATTTCACTTCCAATACGCACGATATCGCAACTTCTTATTGTCTTATTTTGTAAAAGAGATATCATAACAAAATCGTTTTTTGCATTCAAGTCAAAATTATGCTAATTTCTTAGACCAGTCGATTCGTCTTGTTTTAGTTATTTTGGATCTTCTATTCAAGTCGGTTTAGTGTTGTGTATAAAGGCCCATTGGATCCTCTGTGAAAGTAATCAAAAGATATTTCACTTGATTGTCAAAAAAAAAAAAAAAAAAAAAAAAAAAAATTAAGAAAAATACTACCTATTAAAGTTTTTTGAAAACATTATTCCACCAGCTTTTTTTAATGAAGATTTAGGATGAACTCTAATTTTTCTTTCTATAATTTGACATTTTTATAATATATTGTTTTCACACCACACCAGTTCACATTTTCTTATTTGAGATTTTAGCAAAAGCTTTTTTTTTTTTGTTTTGCGTTAGTTCGAGTTGTAGTAAAGGTAAATTTTAAATTTTAGTTTGTTAACACAAACGCAAATAACTTTGTGTATGCTTATGAGCTCGGTTGGTGTAGGCTTTATTAAGGAAACCTTCTGATTTATATACAGATTTCGTTTTTTGCGGTGTGAAAACGTCGAATATGCTATAACTCACCTTGAATGGAATATTAAGTGACTGCATCAGAAGGTAGTCTTTTATAAAAATGTGTACAATTTTCGATTAATGATAAAATTTAAAGGTAAATAGTGATATAATTTCACTTAACTTTCGAAATTTGTAAAATACATAATAAACATTCTATACCTAAATATATATAAAAATATAAAAAAGTCTACAAAATAAGACAAAACGCTGTTAAAGAGAAAATCGAGTGACGCAGCGAATATTGAATATTCATTAGATGTTATAAAACATCACAAGAGTTATCCGTTGGCGACAACTATAAAATATAATTCCCAATGCGAATGCTAGAGCAATAAAAGAAATTTTAGTTTCATTTTCTTACTTCAAAAATAATTTCTAATTTTAATATAAAGTGGCACAAAATCTATTTGTATGCTCATTTTAAAATTAATGTCACGTTTAAAAGATTCCACATGTAAGCATTTTGTACAGTTTATAAAAATAAAACCGAAATACATAGTAAATGAATTCTACAATATTTGGCAATGTAAAATACTATACATAAATTATGTTGTATCTGAAAATGTAACCAGCTTTTAAAATTTTACTAAAGTTGAGTACATTGACCATCATCCATCCATATTGCAACGTCATGCGATATATGTATATTGGAGATCTTGCCTTTAAAACAGTCTCACCGACTGCAATAAATATAAGTACATCAATAGTATAAATGTGTGAATGTATAGTATGTGTGTATTTACGTATGGCTGTATGTTTGTACTATTGATTGATTTTATGAGCTTTATTTTATTTGAAAGCTTTCGCCACAATTACATCGTTTATTATTTCAAATATGAGCATTTCGTTTTTATTTCCATATACATACACACATATAAACACTTATCACCTGCTAAGAAATGATGTATTTAATTAAATAGTAAATGAAAAAGTTGACTCTTTAGTGCACCCCTTTTATAGCTACAAAAGTACATACATATCGTCAGATGAAACGTTATTAAAAACTACATAATTTATATTTTTATCATTACAAGATTTAAATTCATCAAGGGTATTATTTTCTGATGTTAATAAAAAGCCAATGAAGTACTTTCTTATATATTTTAATATATGTATGTATATGTCTAATAATGTGCTTCCAAAATCGTATTTTTGGATGGTTTTAAGCGAAAAATGTTGATCTGTTTCCATTATCTTGTAATTTATAATTTTTATGTTTTTTTTTTTTAATTTAAAAAAAAATTTAGATGAACAGCAAATAAATGTAAATTATTAAAATTTTTTATTCCCTATTCAACGGTTGCAAAGGATTGGAAATGTGATTTTTATAAAAAGTGGGAACCCAATATATAGCTTACATCATTACGAATTTCATGTGGCGATATGGAAGGCGTATTATCATATCATTATTATTATAAAAACTTTAAATATTTTACTTTCCTAAAAATCGGTTCAGTATCCAATTAAGCAGATATAACAAATTACTTCATACCATCTTTTCAGAGTCATTTTGATTTAAATAAATTTTGTTTAATAATTGTATAAAATTATTTTTTTTATTAGCTTTTATATAAAAATTTGCATATTTATAGCTTATACATACATATATAGTGCATCTATTCAATTGTATTGATACCCTTCCATGGAATTATGTGTGAACAATAAATACATGTAAATGTATGTGTAAATAATGATTTCGTTATATACTACAGCCACCATTATTGATTTTTATACCAAAGTTTCACATGTATGGGTGTACATTCGGATGAGTGCATCTATAGATATAGATTATGAATGTGTATTTTTAACGATATTTTTTTTAGATGTGGATTTGTATGCGTACATGTATATATATGCATATGCATACATCCATACATGTATATGATGCACTTATTACAATTATTGATATAATTGCTTATAATCTCTTTTCATTTCTATATATGTACGTATTGTGTATCTTGTGTTCTATAAATAAGAACAAGCAGCAAAGTATTAAAAAGGTTCGTGTGTAGATGACTAGAGAGAGACAGACCTTGGCTCTTTGCATGCTAGGGAACTATATATATTAGGCTTGGCACGAAATCCATAAGCCATACATATTTGTGTTTTTTTTTTTTTATATATGCATGTACTTATATTATACATATAATAATTGATTTCTTAGTATAACTTCCGGTTTTGTTTCTATATTGTGGAAAGTGTTCTGTTTTAGACTTCTTAAATTTCGTTTCCAATTTTGGCGACACTGATGCGCATAAGTTGTCTGATGGCCTCCTCATAAGTCAACGCTACATTATTAAAACTTATAATGCTAAATCATAAAATAATTCTTTATGCAATTTTTTATTCAACTTATAATATGAACGCACTGCAAGGAAAAAAGTAAAAGCCGTATATATACAAGTGTTATATAATATAGTATTTTATCTGTATATCATTGGGAAATCCCACTGTCTATGAGTGTGGCAAGTAATATTGCCTATAAATAGATTATTATTATTTTCCGTTTGTTATTATAAATTTTAGTATCAGAAATTAACTAAAAGCGCAGAAATTTATTTCTATTTCTAATGATAATAAAATATTCGTAATCACTTTTAATAGAAAGTTTGTAACGAATTATGTTCCCAAGGCCATATTCCTCAACTTAAGTAAATAAATTGAAATACACAAAATTATACATACGTAATATTATTGTATTTTCCAGTCTCTTTATTTGCAACACGGATATGTAACGCACATCTCGTAATACTTTGCCTCACACTTATGTATGTACTTATGCCTTCTTCAAGTATTAAATGGTGTAGAAAGTATATAATATAAGAATAAAAATAAAGGGGTTTAGGGCGAAAGATTTGAATATATAAAAAAAGCAATTGGAAATTTTTAAAAATGGGCGGTAGCTCAACGCATATAATAAATAGCAACTGCATTCGTATAGCAGCGAAAAAGAATACATAAGAAAATTGTACATATACATATGAAAATTGTACATATACATATGAAAATTGTACATATACATATGTAAATTGTACATATACATATGAAAATATCTAAATTCACTTAAAGTATTACAATATTATAATTATATTCAGTTGCAGTTGTCGGTAAAGAGAAGACTAATAAAAAAAATACAGAATTGCCAAAATAATAATCGTTTTTTGATTGAGCATTTCTAGTGCATTATTTTTATTATATGCAGAATTTTACAAGTTTGTATTTTTATTATTATTCCAGTATATCTGTATGCATCTGAATGTATGTATGTACGTATTTGCCTCGGTGTGGTGCTGAAGTTGCTTTTTGTATAAAATCGATATGTTGTCGTGTAGCCATCGCATGCAGGTACATACATTGCAGGAACTTACAAAATTAATATAGTATAATTTACGAGGCCAAATTAACAAGTTATTGTAAAAATGCTAAATTTACTGAGGCATTTATAGAACTTTTTTCTTATCGAAATTTTGCTAGTCCTTTCAATAGCTTCTCCGTAATAGCAAATAACCAATAATACTTTAAATTATTAGACGTACATTAGGTGACAACATAGTCGTTGGCAGACCTGCTGCCCCCCCGTCGGGCATAGAGCTATAGAAAATAATTTGCATGAGGGGTTTTATATTCTCAATAAGCAGGTTGCCACTGCAACAAAACTCCGTGTATACTTTAGTCTGTCTTTGGATTAATACGTTGTATTTTGTTTAGGAAAAGATTTCACTGGGTAAGATGCTGTTTTGAAATTTTGTGCAGCCTGAGCATTGCTAATAAAAATCTCATTACGTAATTTTCTATTGGAACGTGTTATAGTATACTTTGTAAATTTATTTATGGAATAGATTATTTCAAATAATCTATATTCTACACGCCTCAATAATATCTTTTATTACCTAATGCCTGGCATTGCTTTCTTTCGCAAATCACTCCTACAAATCAAAAAAACAATATATGTTTGTTTTAGTAATGACAGATTTGTAGGACATCATTTAAACGAGTTTAATTTAGAAAAAAAAAAAATTAACTTATTAAAGTAGCCAAAATTACCAAGTTAGTTCAATGTATTTGCAGATAATCCTTAAATGATATCATTATTTAACAAGAGTTTCAAAAACCTTTTCTTTTTCGTATTGGTTATAAATTTAAGATTATAAATTTTAATTTATCTGTGAGTATATGCACACAATAGAACAATATGAATTAATTTACTTTGACTTTCCACTTTCCCTAGATGAACTGATGACTGCATTTCTCCATTGTGCTAAAACCAAATTCATCAGTACAACTTCCAACAAACAGTTTTGAAAAATAATGCCAAACCCCTGTTATTTTATGCCCACATTCTCAATTAATTGAGAATTAAATAACCCAATTATAGTTTTTCAAATCTACACACAACAAAAACATTTTGTTCGATATGAATCTGTTTTATTTTTCCTATAATCATTATAAAATTAGTCGCCCGTTGGTGGGCATTAAAAAAAAGCGTTTAAGAAAAAATGGTGGGAATCCCCCTCGAGTTGTATATTTTAAGTGAAGTTATATAATACTTCATGCATTTTATATTAATAAAATTTAACATTGCATTAATTTTAAATATTTAATTTTTCTTTTACGACAGACTCGCATGCAAAGCTTATTACCAGCCACATCAAAATATAATATCACAGCCACATTTACCAATATGGTCAAAACAGAGGGAATTTTGAGGTAAGTTTCCGCTCAAAGTGTCGAAATTGCAACTACAATTAAAACACAATAAAATGACTAAAACGTAAATTTTTGGTTTAGACCCATACGGGGTGTGACAGCTGTTGTGGCGGGAGCTGGCCCAGCACATGCTTTATACTTTGGTTCCTATGAAATGTCTAAAGAGTTTATGACTAAAGTAACTACAAATAAGCATATAAATTACAGTAAATACATTATTTATTTAAATAAGAGATCACAGACACTCAATATGTTTAAATTGCAAATTTTAGTGGCTTCCGGTGTTATTGCAACTCTTATACATGATGCAGTATCTAATCCAGCTGAAGTAATAAAGCAACGTCTGCAAATGTACAATTCACCTTATAAATCGGTATTGGCTTGTATGCGTGGCGTGTACCAGAAGGAGGGCCTTAGTGCCTTCTATCGCTCATATTCAACACAGTTGGTAATGAATATTCCAAACCAGACCATACACTTTTCAACGTATGAGTTTTTCCAAAATATGGTCAGTATATTCTATTTGTTTTAATTGTTAATGCGTACATGTGTACGTTTGCTCATACAAATGACTATTGCAATTTTGGCAGCTCAATCATGAACGCAAATATAACCCACCGGTTCATGTTATAGCGGGAGGTGCCGCCGGTGCTTGTGCGGCTGCGATCACAACTCCCTTAGATGTTGTGAAAACACTATTAAATACTCAGGAAACTGGTTTAGTTAAGGGTATGTTGGAGGCCATTAAAAAGGTAAGTTAAAGAGAATTTAGCGAAAAATGTATACTTGCATAAATTATACATTCATTAGCAATAATCTGCAGAAATGCAATAGACTATGCAACCATCAGGCTTCACTAGTAATTAACTGCAGAAAAACAACAGTCTGTGCAATTATCAAGCAAGACTTCCCACCTGGTGTGTTCCTTTTAAATTTGCAATGTATTAAGGTATAGAAAAATTTTAGCACGGTGTTCACACTATAAAAAAAATCTGAAGTTGTTGGTGGGAAGTAGCAGAAAGTCCGCTGCATTTTTTAATTTAATTTCTATTTGTACTCCATTGCTTTTCTTTTCTGTATGCGACGTTTGTGAAGTTTTGATTAACCCTTTTTTAAATTGTGAAAAAGTAGAAAAAAAAATACTTTCGTAATATTGTCTATTTGATATTTGATTAGATCTTGTTTCTTATTGTTTAGTAATTTATGTTCGAAATGTAAATGTTCTAACGCTGGAATGTCGATGGCTCTATTATCAAATCGAGTATAGAAGTATTAAAGAAATTTCGATGTATAGATACGAATTAAAGTTTCAAATAGAATTAAATAAAATATCTGAATGAAAATTTGGGTAGTGTGAACTGGATATAAAGTACTGAACTGATTTACCCAAGTCGGATCCACTAACTAGTGGCAGCGTTAGTATTGTAGTTGTACTACTGATGTAGTGATGCAATTAATATCATACCAACATGTACATGATTTGCAGCCAATCAAATGATTGTTTATAAATACATACAAAAGCTCAATGGCTTTAAAGTGTACTAAACTAAGTAAATATGTTTTCACACACTATTAAAATAAATGTAAAAGGTATTTAAAAGATTTTGATATAAAATTTGTAACAGAAACAAAATATGGATTGTTGATAATATACACTTACTTAATGCCTTTAAGTTTTTTTTTTAAGTTGTTGCTAATGGAATTCCACGTGGTAGTAATTTTATTAAATATGTATTTGGTTCGATCGTATATTTTCATATTTCTTATAAAAAAAAAAATTGAATTTGAAATTATTATTGAATTTATTTATATGGGTGAAGGAATATAAATCCATCTATCGTCAATGTGATGAAAGCTCTACAAAGTTAGTTCTTTAGCTTTGGGAAAAAATTTGTATGAATTGGAAGGCACCTAATAGAGTTAATACAGAACCACTAAATACATAAAACTTTCTAATTTAGTACTATAATTGAAACATGGTGATCAGATAATGAGGGAGATAGGAAGAAGAATATAAAGCTTTAAACATTGGTTAAAGTTGTAGGAATTTTTATTGTTTGTTTATTATGAGTATTTTCTGTGACGAAAAATTAATTGATGTAACGGCCATCATTTACAATTATAAAATAATTAAACTTTTTAGATATATTCTGTGGCTGGTCCTCAGGGTTTCTTCAAGGGTTTAACTGCGCGCGTGCTTTATTCAATGCCAGCGACTGCCATTTGTTGGTCTACTTATGAGTTCTTTAAGTTCTATTTGTGTGGCATCGATCGGGATCTGTACAAGTCGACGATAATAGGAAAAAATATTTTGCAACCAAGGAAAATCTCCAATTCAGATGTGGTTGATATACATATACCTAATGCATATCTTATGGTACCAGCACCTGAAACGAGCGAAGAAGTAAAGAATTCCAAAGAATTATCTCCAACGATAACAACCCCACATTCTCCTACACTACCACCAACAACAACTTTACCAACTGGTCCTATTAAAACGGTTTGCGAGTTGTCGACCAGCGTTACTTCACCTACTCTTAATCTTACCACAAGACACAGAGATGTAAAAAATCCCTTCGATAGAGGCTTTTCCAGTTCATAAGCACAAAGAATTTTATTGAAGATGGAAAAGAACATTGTATAACATTTATTCTTAACTGCTCGCCCATAATACACACTATGAGTACAATAATCAAACAAGCAACGTTAAATGAATATGCAAAACTCGTGATAATCTCAGCGTAAAGATGACTCGCCTGTGAGTTCCAGCAGCATCTTGATAAAACGCTAGTCCTATTTGTTTGACTTATGCTGCATATGAACGTTCGGTCAAATTTTTCTTTTGCAACAAAAAAACGACTGTTCTGTGTGTGTGAGTGTATTTATTGTAAAATATATAAGCAAAAAAAATGTATTAGAGAACTTAGTTATGCCCTTAAATCATACCGCATCCTTCTACTCTGCATTTCAATGAACTCCGTTAAACAGTCACTTTTACCAATAAACAATTTCTCCTACTCCTTATTATTTAAAATGCAAAATCACAAATGTGGTGATTTTTTATTATACATTTTCGAGAAAGAAAAACTTTTTATGTAATATAGTACACTTAACAGAAAACCAATCACATCCAATCACTATTAATATTATTATTATTTTTTAATTTATATCCTATAATATCTATATAATAAAATTACATTATGTAAATGTATGTTCAAAATTAGAAAATAAACAAAGAAAATCAAACATTATTTTAAACGGATAAAATAAAACTCAATTTTTGTAATTTAATTACGCCAAAAAGCTAAAGAATAAATAAAATATAATAATTAAACGTGAAATCATAAAAGCAGAAAATAAAGGATTCATTAAGGACTTTTTTTTTAATAATTTGCCTTTTTTCTAAGCTTAAGTGTAGATATGTAAATGAAAAAATGTACTACATATAAAATTTCTTGCATATGTAATAGATATTTTTAGGATTTAATTTTTTTGGTTGAACTAAAGTTGAACCTCTATTATTGTTCTTAAATCTTAATTAATCTGTTTGTTATATAAAATAAAGCAAAAATATACAGATTGTTTTAGTTAATAACTGAGATTTAGTCTCAATTTAAATTAAATACTTGCTAGTGCAAATTTTAAATATAATACCCACGGCATTCTGAAACACGGTTTCTTCGATAGCAACTTTATTTAGACTGTCTGTAGCAGTTAATTGTTTACATGATTTTGGGGCTACATAAAGAATTGTTTCGGAAGCCATCAAAAAAATCATTACATCCTTCAGCCAACTATTAAATAGATATCTATTTGAGTATATATTATATTACTATATCACTATATCAATTCACCATTAGTACTATTTGCTATCGTCATTATGTTTGTATCTGATTGGATGAGAAAATGTAACAATAAATCAATTAATAGATGGATAATGATGGCTATAAGAAATCGCCGCCAGCATAACACCTGATAGGTTTTCTCATAATTGAGGTTCGACTGTATTTCATTTAATTAAAACCAAATTAATATGAACGATTTCCTTGCACGGTTAGCAGCGCGTATATGAAACAATTTTAATAAAATAAAACACTACGAAAGAAAAGATTTTGAATGTGTATATTTACACTACTACACATTTATCGTCAAATGAATTGCAAAATGGCTCTTAAATGCTCTTCTAGTGTTTTTTTTTTTTTGTGACTTAAAAAAACATAATTAAATTATAAACTTATGAATTATTAAACAGGTATAACTACAATGGTTTTAAGCTCGATATATGTATATACATTTAATGCTTTATGAATTATATAAAAAGTTCGAAAGTCGTAACATTCCATTGCAAATGGAGAAGAAAAGCAGAAAATTACTTCTACGAGAAGTTTTCTTTGACGAAAAATCGGCTTTCAAAAAACTTTTAAAAATAATGTATTAGTTTTGCTTAGAAGTAAATTTAAGATTAGGCATTAATTTTACAAAACTATATATCTGTTTTTTTTAATATTGTAAATGGTTTTAATAATAAAATAATATAGTTATTGATTTCATTAGATCTGTAATGTGGTATTCGCTTTGTAAAGACTAAAAACTTTTCAAAAGAAAACTTTAGGCGTATACATTAATTTTATATGAACTTCTATTTTTTTTTTCTTTTATAAATTTAAAAATAAAAGAGTTAAAATATTAAAAAATGTGATTTTAAAAAAAACCAGAAAGCAACATTTAATGCAGACTTCCTCAATCACCTGATTTGGAAATTAAAGAACGCGAATTGCAATGCAAAAAAAAACTTCTTTCGCATACTTTTATCTGGAAGAAGCATTACTTTCAGTACAAAAAAGGAAGGAAAAAAATGTAAACATGTTTCTAAGTAATTATTCAAACCAAAATATATTAAATAAAATAATCCTGTATCTGGTTTATAATCTATAAAATAATTTGAAAATAAGGTCACACACATCCAGGTACTCATATACATACATGCAAGCTTATGGATAAGCAATCGTGTTTCCCTTAAATTGCTCATATTTAGTTTTAAAAAGCAAGAACTCCATTTTTATATTGTATTCACGCCTCCTATTACAAAGAGCAAAATGGTCAAACTTAGGCTTGTTCTAAATCCAGGAACATTTAAAGAACTTTCTTTTCGTAACACTACTTCGTTAACAAATAAATTAACTTTAGAAACGAATAATTAAATAAGTAAGATATTTGTTATTTGTATTAATTAGAAATATAAACATAAAATTGATATTTTAAACAATAACATTAGTATTTAGTGATTATAATTAAATAAATAAAGAAAAAAAAAACATAATTAAAATAATTAAATTGTTATCGTAAACGACACAAGCATAAAGAGAAGGAATATTGTAAAATACAAAATTTAATGCGAAAGAAATAAAATTGTTTTTATGTCAATTATAAGTAAAGAAATATTTTAAAAGACTTTTAACAGATACTTTTTTGTGCACTTAATAAATTAATTTCAGTAAGTATCGCAGCTCCATAAATCGCATCACGCTATTTGTTCGATGTACAAAGGATCTTGGAAGCAATACAATTTTGGAGAATAATCGCTTAGCTCAGTTAACCGAATTTCAGTGATCATTTGAAGCTCATAAATTAAATTAAATTATTAACTAATAAGACATTCTTTAATTTTTTTACAATTTTAATCTAATTCTTTTCGCTTTAAGATAATTTTTTTTATAAATATTAAAGGCAGTATAAATAAAATGTAAAAATATTTTGTAATGATAAAACTTTTAGTATAAATTGTATTGTTACTGAAAAATTTTAAATTTTTCTACTTTTCGAGACTACTGTATTTGAAAATTCAACTTCTGTTGCATTTTATATGGATCCGTTTTCATTTTGTTTCCAACCAGGGCGTGCGTTTTCGTAAGAAAACTAAAATAGTAAAATATTTCTTGTGTAGTTCACTGTAACTATTTTCTTTATAATATGAGTAATAGTTTATTTTCTTGTTCCTTTATAGATTCCAATATTTCGCCTAACTTTGGTGATCTTGTTCAAACAAGCTGTACAAAATTATAATTTCACATGCGAAATAGTTTTCAAACTTTATTTTACCAGATTAGATTTAATATTGGCATCGCGAAATTTGTTTTATATAATTATTTTCTATTAATTTCTTACACTTTCGAAGCATTTTTGTTTATTATAATTCAGAAATGATGATAAAATAATTTTATTACAAAAAAAAAAAAAAAAAACGATAAAAGTTGTTAACCAAGTTGACTTCATTTAAATACGTACGTCGAAAAAACTTTTAGGCAGTTACTTGCTTGAAAAATAAAATGCAAAGTGTAATGACATGTAGATAATTTAAAATTAAAGTTTCGCCAGAAACAATATAATTTTTATAATTCAGCTTAATATCTGGATCATTTCTATACACTTTCAGATAAATTGGAAGAGAGACTACTGGAAATAATAAAAGGAATTAGTTCTTTATTTAGTTCATCAATCATATTATAGTTTTATAATTTTTTTATTCTACATAGTTTTAGTGAATGCCTCAAAAATAAAAATATACAATAATTGGTAGTTTAAAAAGCGGTGCGCATAGAAACTATGTTTATTGATCACGACACCGCAGAAAAGCCCCAATGTGGCGCGTCTTTGTAGCATTGCGAATATAAATAAATAGTATATATAAATAATGTCTAAAGTAATCGTTATAACAATTAACAATTTAATACGAAGAATTTAAAATTTATGTGAATTTATATCAAGCTATAGAATCCATGCGCCGACGACGCGAGCGTTGACTTAAAATTGGTCTTGGTTTGTACAAATCTTCACTGGAATAGCGTTGTTGTTGAGTTAATTTTTGAACTACTTTATGGCGTTCTAGAATTGATTTTTTGTCACAACCTAGGAAAAGAAAAAGTTAGAAAACTGAAAATCAAATAATGAAAATGGAAAAGTATACGTATACTAACAATAAGTATACGGATAGACAACTAGAGCAATAGATTACAATCGTAATAGTAATTGCTTACCCAAATTCATAGTTTGTTTCTTTTAAGCTTTCTATAACAACTTGGTTTTTTCTGTTTACTGACTTTATATTTAGATGTTTAGATGATGTATGAGATGTGATTGAATTTCCTTTGGTTTTGGCTTAATATAAAAAGTACTAGTAGTTTTATTCTGATTGTTTTGCCCGTTGAAATATTGCGTAGTTAACTTAATGCTTAACATGTTCATATTGATGGTATTGATTGAAATAGAAATTTTTTTTTGTAATCGTTAAGCTAAAAGTAGGAAAGTTAAGATTTGATACAATTGAAATTTATATTTTTCGAATAATATAAATTCAAATATGTTATAAACAAATCATGGCAAAAAACGGAAAACAATTTTCAAATAATAGAAAGTTTGGAAAATAATTAAAAAAAGATTAAAAACTAAAACTATATAAAAATTTCATAAATAGAAGAGAAGTTGCTGAGTTGTTACATAAAAAAATAACTTATTAGAGAACATAATGCAGAATTCAGCAGAATATTGCAGATGGTATTAAAGGCTAAATTTCATTACTTACACGCATTTTTATCAACTTCTTCGTTCTCTTTCGAATTGACGCTGCTTGTATCTGAGGGTGTTGGTGATGGTTTCGATTGACGTCCTTCACTTTCACTAGAAATGCAACGCTTTTTTGGAGTTGTCTCAAGCTCTTCATAATTATAATTTGTGCTCCTTTTCAAAGCTTCTGTTATCATACTTATTCTATTATTCTCATAACTTCCATCCTCTTCGTTAGATAATTCAATGCCTTCATCGGTGAACGAGTCGAATCGGAAACTATTAATTGCATCACGACATAAGTCCATTGTATCATTAAGAAGTTTTAGCCGGTTTATGGTATTAAATTGTATTTCATCAAAATATAATAAATCGGTACTACTTGTTTCTATATCCTGTATCTGGTGTTCTCCCTTCAAACTAACAATTTCTGTGTTGTTGTTAAATTCGCCAGAGATTGATTTAATAGCTTCGGTTTTAATATCTGGACAGGGTTTTTCCACCGGCATTTGAACTGTATAGCCTTTGTTGTTCAGTTGTATAAATTGAGTTTGGGGATTTTTTAATAAATCGGTTAAAATCACAACATGGCTTAGATGTTGGTATTCACTAGGAGATTCTTGTCTAAACTCTTTCGTTTCCGTTTGATCCTTTTGAACACCTAATTTGGCTTATTATAAATTCGAGTATAAAACATTTAACAGATTTTACTTACCATTTGTTTTGCTAGTGGACGATTTATTTTCGCTACTACTTGATTTCGAAGATTTGGAAACAGATAATGAATAACTCGATTTATATTGAGAACCGTATTTAGTGCCACCACTTATATTTTTGTCACCGTCGTCATCATCGTTTGAGTCGGTAGATTTGCGTCGTTGTACCTTATGTTTAGCCTCAGCATGATCATCTTTTCTTTCATTCCGTTTTGATGATGATGAGGACGAAGAATGGTGCCGCCTGTCTGAATCGCGTTTGGATTTTTTAGATTCCTGATTTTCATTTGATGAGGAAGAAGATTGAAAATGTGATTGTTTTGTATGTTTCAATGAGGAATGTGTGGAGCATGTTGAATATTTTTCTAAATCCTTTTCATTATTCCTGTTGTGTGAGGAAGAATATTTGCTGGAGGAGGATGATGAAGAGTGTTTACTACTACTACTTTTTGTACCACTACTAGAATGGTATTTCGAGGAATCTTTGATTTCTTTACTAGAACGATGTCGTTCTCTATTATCTTTTTCTTTTTCACGTTCGTGAGATCTTCTGCGTTCCTTTGAATGTTTTTTATGTTTCGAAGAAGACGATGAAGAATATCTACTTTGAAGGTCTCTGTCCGATTTTAGTGACGGTAAGGACGACGTAGTAACTGGCAATGCAGGCAAAGGCGGCGTAATTATTATTGCTGTTGGTGTGGAAGAACCAGCTACTTGTTTTGCAGTTTGAATTTGCGGTAATCCATTTTTTTCTTTGTTGTGAAAAGTTTTTTTTGGTGTACAACTTGGCGGAACAGAGGAGGAATCTTCTACACTAGACCCAAAACTTAAGTCTTGAGCATTAGGTGTGCGTTCACAATCTTCTTCCTTATTTTCAGTGATCGTTTTATTTGTAGAAAACTTGAAACAATTATTATTTTCATGTGTGACCAGTTCCTCCCCAGCCATATATTTTTCGTCACACTTGATTCCATGAGGATCGAGTGTGGTTAGACCATTCTTACGTTCAGTACCTTCGAATTTGATTTCATCTTTTTTAATATCAAAGTGTAATTCGGACTTTGAAGATATATTTTCAAAAGATTCACCATTTCCAGCAATTGGTTCACATGAATTCTCACTAAATTTCGGCATTTGAGCTTCTTCCGATATGTTAGCAGCAACAGCTTCTTGGGAAATGCGTTCTAAGGAATCATTTTTTAGATTTGTCGACAAACAGGAATCACTAGAAACAGTCGATAATTGAGAATCTTGCGAAATTCTTGCATCTGCAAACGTACTAGCCTCTCTATCAACTTCTGTTGCGTAATGAGATATTTTGGACTTATTGTTATTGGCGGCTGCATTTTCTATTTTAACTGCAGACTCACAAATTTCTGGTTTAATACTCATTTCCAATTGGTTTTCTTCTTTTAAATCATCTTTAATTTGTTTCGTTTCATACTTAACCAGTGGTTCAAATGGTGGAGATTCATCGTCGTCTTCCAAAACCTTTTCTTCTGTATCCATATCAACTGCAGTTCTGTCTTCCATTGTTTCCGATTTAACGGTAACATTATCCGAATCAGGACTAACTTGTTCCAAATCTGTAGGTAGCAAGCTACTAGTCTCCACTTTTAGAGGCGGTGCATTTAATGGTAATGGTGGCAGAGGATGCATAAGTGGTGGTGGAGGTGGTTCAAATTTTCTGGGTGGAGTTGGCAAACCTAAATATTTATATGCAATCTCTTCAATGCGCGGCTGAAAAACACTTCCAATTTTAGGATTAACTACTTGATCTACTATGCGTTCGACACCTACATCTAAAAATCCCGACCTAGCGAAGCATAATAAATACGTATAAAATATCTTTGTAAATTACTTCTTAAAATTTTCAACTTACTCTGTTATATGCCTTCTCAACTTTTCTCTTAGTTGATTTTTATTTGTTTCAAGAGTCCATTTCTGTTCCGACAAAAATTTCTTTACAGTATTCTCGACGCGATGCCTAAGATTTTGATAAGCAGGTTTTGTGTCCACATCTGCCATCGAATCTTTTCGAAACTCATCAAAAACACCCTGAGATTTCACCTCATGAACAATCTTTTCCGTTAATTGAGCATCCATAATAAACACTTTGATATATATATATATATATGTATGTATGTATGTAATTTTTGTAGTTTTTTACAACTATTGTATAATTTATCACATTTATATTACATATAAACTTTTTGTAATGTGAATCCTTTAACCATTGAAAAATGTTTATGTCCATACAGTCGTGGTAGAAGTAGACATTTTGTTTTTGGTAAATAAGTCTTAAATGTCAAAATAATACAAAGTAATAGCAAAGTTACAAAACTGCGCCACTAATTTTACATGGCTGAAATATGTTAGCTATCAATTCACTTCGCTTTTCATTACTTTATCAATCTTGTAAATAAATATATATGTATGTGTATTTGCACTATATCAAATTAACTTTATACAATTTAAATTTCTACTTTCTTTCATCCATAAATAAAATTATTTTAATCATATTTTTCAGAAACTGTTTTTTACAACTTATTATTGCGTGATCTAAATAAGCGTTGATCTAGAACAAAAAATCCTACTTTATCCAGCAATCGTTTGCATAAATTTATGTTTAGTACGCCTCTTTACAGAAACTATTAACAAATATTATTTATAGTGCATTTTGACCATTACTTTGCAACTCTGTTTATTGACGTCATTGAATGTTTGCTGAGAAATACAACACAGCCTTTAAGAATTGCAGTCGATTTTGGCGCGGAATTAATGGCAAAGCTTATAGATAATATAGAAAGTGGTGTTCAACGTAAAATATATAGAGTGTGCAGATAAAATATTAAGTTAAAGATCTTTAATGTTGTATTAACATCCATCAAGAGTATGAAATCCTGTTGAAGTGAATATACAACGATATTTCTACAAATTAAAAGTAAGAAAAAACACTGCAAACACGCTTTACGTAAACGCAACAGAATTGAACATACAGCAATGGAAATCATTGGTAGTAAAACAGAAATTCCGTCAGAAAGTGTTTGCCGATCCACTAGACGTGCCAGAAGCAATAAGTCTATTGTAAAATTAGACGAATGTAAAGATCAAGAAAATGTAAATAGTCGCAGTTCAGAGAAAATTATACACACTGGAATAAGAGATGATGCGAGAAAAATTATGACAACAGAGGTAAAAATAAATAGCACTACAGTCTACTTGAATTCATCGACACCGAGAAGTATGTTAGGCATTTTTAATCCACTTGAATTATTTGTAAGAAATTTAAAATTTTCGAATTTCATTTATTTATTAGGAAAAAAGGATCCTCTAGCCAATCTGCAGTCAAACTTAAGTCCCAAATACATTGGGTTTACAACACCACCTAATATACTAAATAATAGCACGGAAGAGATAACTCGTAGTTTAAGAAGGCGCCATAATAACAGCGTTAACAACGGCAATATTTCTGAAGACGCGGAAATTGATATAAAGTTTACACCAAACAACGAGAATACAGTAGGTTTCGTGCGGTGCACCACTCGAAATATAGATTCACCTCTAACGCCAGATAATAGCACGCATGGGAAAACATTTGTTAGTCCAATTGACAAGTTGCTAATCAAAAATGGTGCTGTAATGGATTTCAATATTAATTTAACTTTAGTGGATAATGATGACCTGAACTTTAAAAATAAAGATGTACTTATAAATAGTAAAAGTAAAAATAATTTAAATGTCATGGAGTTGTGTTTAAAAGAAGTAGAAGGTTTTAATGAAAGATTACAAAATAATCATTTATCTACATCTATTGGAAATATAAGCAGTATATCCACGAAAATTGGCAAAGAGACGAATGTAATTGAAAGTGACGTTGACGTTGTTGATGATGAAGAAGGCAAGAAGATTAATGTTTCAAATGTAAGCAATATTAAAGACAATGAAAATAAATATACTAATGATGGAATAGATAATGATTTCCCTCAAGATAAAAGTGTCGAGATATTGGAAAATTCACAAAGTGAAGAGCTTTTAGATAAAGTAAATGAAATTAATCTGAATACAGATAACTCAAACGCTTTGGTGCAATATAAAACTGAAAATGGAGTAAAGCAGCATCAAATTAAAGAAAATGTTGAAAAGAAAAATAAAGACCCAGAACGGAATTTACCCATTATCGAAACTGTTGAAGATAATTTGGAAATTTCTGAATATAGGAAAAGCGTTATCAAAAGCAGGCGCGAAATCATTGAACAGAATAAAAGAGATCTGGTTAAGATTAAATTGGAATTTGGGGAAATTGAGGATAATGATGAATTTGTTAACGATCCTCCGATATCAGCAAAGTCACCCTCTGCCATAAGCACAGATAGTGCAAAAGGGTCTTCAATAATTAATGAAGCTTCTTGGATATCGTTCTCTACTGGTGATTTATATTGGGGCCAAATATACAACTATTGCTATTGGCCTTGTATGGTTTGTCCAGATCCTGATGGCAAAACAATTGTGAGGGAAGACATTGGTCGTTGGGGGGGTCAAACGGTTTTGGTGCATGTTAGATTTTTTGCTGACAATGGTCGCCGTAATTGGGTAAAGCGTGAAAATCTTATGCCATTTAATGGCGTAGAAAATTATCAACAACGTATGGTTGAAATTCGTGAGAAATATGGCATAAAAAGTTTAAAGTATAAACTATATGTTCCACCGAAAAAGAAGGAAAAAGTTTGGTATGAGGCAGTAAATGAGGCAAATATTGTAGCCGAAGTGGCCTTCGCGAACAGACTAAAGAAATTTTTTGAAATTTTTGAAAAATCGAAGTAAGTGTACATACTTTTCTGTAATGTTATATAATTTTAAAAGATTTAAAAATTAATTTCTACTATACAAACGTAGTTGGAAGTATTACTGCCGATTCAGTAAATTAGTTTGTATCGGAATCATTATTATTTTAAATACTTTTAGCACATGTAGGCGTTGTGTGAATTCACACCTTTTATTTCATATTATTGCAAGATGGTTTTTTTGGAGGGTATATAAAAATGTATTTTTATAATCAACAGTTCTTATAGGATTATCCATCTTTGCTCATAAAGTACCTTGTTAAATATAACTAACTAAGGCAATTCCACAATGCTAACATGATGATAATTCTGAAATTTGTTTGACCTAGATTAGAAGCTAAAACCAATTAAATAATTTTTAAAATTTAAACCTTTAAAGTATACATTCTTTTGCATATATATTTTTTGCAGAGCTTTTCAAAAACTTGAAAAACAACGTCGAAAATCGTTATACGTTTCCCTAAATTCAGGGCCGGGCTCTGAAATGGAAAGGTTACATGATTCAAATTATGATACTAATAGAGTTCCCGTTACTGCAGTGCTGAAGAATAAACGTGAACGTTCTATATCCCCGTATAGTCCCGCTTATTCCCCAGTAAAGGCTCTGCCGGCAAAACGTCGAAAATTAAGCAGAGATCTAGATTTGGCCAGTTCTTCAGATTGTGGATCTGTTGCTATTACAAAAATGGAGGAGAATGCATGCAACGAAGATTTAAACTTAATTAAAAGTGATTCTATTGTCTCGACGAGCTTCAAAACAAATTCTTTAAGTGATTTGGGCATTTTCAATGGTTTGGAATTTAAAAAATTTTATGCAGTCATGAAAGATTTTGTTATAGAACAAAATCACAATGAAAAATTGGAAAAGAGTCTAATAATTGCAGTACGTAATATATGGGCTCTAAAGCAACTAGGACGCAAGCAAATGGAGCGTAAATTACGGGAATCTATTGGTGAAGCCGACTTGTCGCCAGCATTGGCATTGACTAATACTCGATCGACGAGTGAGGGATCAGTGAAGCGTCTATCTTCCCGCTTGAAAACCTTAATGGTGCGAAAATCTTTAATGGCTGAGCAGAGAAATAAGTTTTCACCAGAAAAATCTGTTACACCCTCTCCAAACACAAAATCTCAAAATGTGAAGCCAATGAAGAAAACACTTAATCGACCCATACTTGAGGTAATTGATGATATTTTTGATTTGGATACCAAATATTTATTCAAAGGTATGTGCAGAGATCCAGTGTGTAAATACTGCTTTAAACCTGGTGAAAATTTAAAACGATGTGCAAAAAATTGTACATACTGGTTGCATAAAAACTGTTTGTACAAAGACTATAAAAAGCAAAAAGGCCGAGGTCATAAAACACAAAACCTTACAACAACAGACAGTGACACAGTAAGTGGGGCTCAAAGTTCTTTAGTTACTGGATCAGAAGTTGATAATTATGCCACTGTAGAAGCAAATGCTTTTCCCGATGTAGTAATTTGCAAAGAATGTTCTAATAATGAACAAATAAAGTGTATGGTTTGCTGCAGTACCACGTGTAAAAGAGACGACGATCCTTTAGTCAAGTGTACCATGGCACAATGTGAGCGCACATTTCATCCCTCCTGCTGCAAATATTGGCCGCAAGCTAAACTTACAATGTCAAAAAATCTTATACAATCATTTCGTTGTCCATCACATGTTTGCCATACCTGTGTTTCTGATGACCCCAAAGGAAAGTTCCAACACATAAGTAATTCAAAATTAACAAAGTGTGTACAATGTCCAGCTACATTTCACACAGACTCAACTTGCATACCCGCAGGCTCTCAAATTCTAACAGCATCTCATATCATTTGTCCTCGCCATTCGAGTAGCAAACATGACATGACAGTAAATGTTAATTGGTGTTTTATATGTGTTGGTGGTGGACAATTAACGTGCTGCGAAACTTGTCCTACTGCGGTGCATGCCTTTTGTTTAAAGATACCCATTGCTGCGAATGAGGGATACATATGCGAGGAGTGTGAATCGGGTCGCATGCCACTGTATGGCGAAATGGTTTGGGCAAAATTTAATAATTTTCGGTGGTGGCCGGCTATTATATTACCTCCTACTGAAGTACCGAAAAATATTGCCCGTAAAAAGCACAACCCCTCAGATTTTGTTGTAAGATTTTTTGGTACACACGATCATGGCTGGATTTCAAGGCGCCGCGTGTATTTGTACTTAGAAGGAGATTCTTCGGAACCACCAAAATCGAAATCTGGTAAGGCTGGAGTATTCCTTAAAGTTAAATTCCTTTTCTTATTTGATTATGTATATTTTAAGGTTTAGATTTAAGCTACAATAAAGGCATAGAGGAGGCCAAAGAAATTTACGAAATAGTTAAAGCAAAAAAGGTTAAACAGCGCAATTCAAATGAAAATAAAGAGAAATTGCATCCACAGCCTTATGTTCGCATTAAGGCGAATCGCGCCGTACCGCCCGTTAAATTGCATATTAACATTGAAAGTGTAAACAAGTGTGAGTGTGACCCTCGAGTAGAAAATCCGTGCGGAGCCGATACAAATTGCTTAAATCGTGTTCTCTACCACGAGTGTAACCCAAAGCTCTGCCCAGCCGGTGAACGGTGCCAAAATCAAATGTTCGAGTCGCGTATATCGCCTCGTTTAGATGTGGTCTACATGAAAGAGAGGGGTTTTGGCTTAGTTTGCCTTGAGCCTATAAAATCAGGATGTTTTATAATCGAGTATGTGGGTGAAATAATAAATTTCGATGAGTTCCAATCACGAGTGCAACAAAAATCTCGGGATCGTGATGAAAATTTTTATTTTCTTTCTGTGGAAAAAGACTATATAATTGATGCCGGTCCCAAGGGTAATTTGGCAAGATTTATGAATCATTCTTGTGATCCCAATTGTGAGACTCAGAAATGGTCTGTTAACTCTTTAAACCGTGTGGGTCTATTTGCCATTAAAGATATACCCCAGGTAAATTTTTAAACCAACTGATACATACGTTACTACCTTAATCGATTTTAGTAAATGCTACTTGTATATACAATTTTTTAGAACACCGAGTTAACATTCAATTATCATTGGGACGACATACTGGGTAATGAAAAGAAGACATGTTACTGTGGTGCAAGCAAGTGCGCTGGGCAAATCGGAGGCAAAATAAAAGATTTGGAAACTACTAAGGTAAGTAAATCAAATGTAACTATAACATAAAGTTATTTCTACTTTTTTGATTTTTTGTTATTTACATTTGAGATCAAAATTATATTCTCCCGAACAAAGTAGCTTCCTCTGATATACAGTTGAAACTCTTCTTTTTCGCTTTTTATTATATATCCTATTATTCGGGCTTTACCTCTATTAATTTTACCCTTATCATTATATACAATTCAAATTTATCGACTGTGAGATTTTGAACAAACAACAAATTAAAAAAATTATTTAAAAATATTAACAGCGGAAAAAAAAATTTTTTTAACTCCCAAAAAGCGGGAATAGAACTAGAGATTGTATAATGTTAATTATAATTTACCAAAAACTGTAAGAATTTAAAAAAATTAGCAAAGAAGCACTTTTTCGGAAGAAAAGAAAAACTAAAAACTGATCAGAAAATTTTAAACCCATGAGAAATCTTAAAAATAAATTTTTATTAATTCCCAAAGTTATAATTAAATATATTGTCGCAAAAAGACCTACAAATTTCTATTTTTCATGCTAAATCTAAATATATTATTTTTTTTTTAAGGAATCTACTACTGCTGTAAATGAAATTAGTAAAAATAAGTCGAAAATAAAAGGCAAACGAAATAAGAAATTGGCGAAGGGCTTACTTAAAAATAAATTTGTATCAAAATTGAAATTAAAACCCAAAGTCAAAACTATATCTAAAAAAAGCGTAGTTGCTGCGGTCCGATCCATTGATGATGTTGATTCTGCAATAGAAAAATCGGAAGTAAATGAGGGCTCTACTAGCAGAATTTTAATATCGCCAGACTTATTTTTTGAACAACTCTGAACTAGATTTTTCTTTCTACGACTGTATTTTTATATATTTTGTATTCAATATTCACGTAAAAAATTATATTCCTTATATTCGATGTTAAAATTATTAATTTATTTTTATGCATGCATATGTTAACCCGTAAAAATTTAAATAAAAATCTTGTATAATCTTAACTTTATTAACTAGAAATAGATGTTTAAGATGATTATTATTTATGTATTATATATGTACACATAGTTATGAATTAGTTTTACAAAAGTTGGGGTTCAGTCATTACAATTTCAAACCAGTGAAACTCGTTTTAAGTAAATGTTCCATCCAGTCATTTCTGTGTTATATGTATTTCTCAATTATTCAATCTGTATCAGTTGTTTGTAGAGTCTTTAGTCAACGGAAGTAAATAAGAAAAATGTGTTTTTCAAATGATAAGTTATAAATATTTTTTTTATTTAAAACAGGCTCCTTGAATAGCAATAAATTAACTCATTCGAATAAAATACATACATGCGTTCATGAAACTGCCAGTGCAGTTCTTGGAAGCAAAACTATTAGTATTCTTTTCCTGGAGTTTTTTTTTTCAGTTAAAATATAGTAAATATTTTTCCAAATCACACGCAAATGATAATTATTAGGGTATCACTACATTTTTGTACTTAACAAATTCCCGCAATTGTCATAAATTATTTAAATCCTGCTCGACATTTTTTTTCAATACAGGCCAACAGTTTTTGATGAAATAATACACTTATAATTTCGAATTTAAATTATGCAATAGGTACACATCAAATATTTTTCTTAACTAGATTTGATATGTGTTACGTATTTGTTCCTGTAATGGTTTGAACAACAACAACGGTTGTTCTCATGGTATGAGTGCCTCTCATTCCGTATGGTTGCAAAGGTAAAGCTCAATAAATAAAATTTGTCATACTTTGATTTCCTTCCTCGACCTTTCATATTGTGGGAGCTTCATGCTATTCCCCATTCGCCCTCTCTACCTTGATCCTTTTTTTTCATTAAAGTCCTGCATTCTACTTATTCTAACCTTTATTCCTTTTTCGCCATCTTCCGATTAAATTTTCTTCTACACCATTTTTCTTTTCTGTTCATTTAAACTTTACCCTTATTATTCCTTATTCCGTTTGGGGATATTCTTATTCTACCCAAACGGAATGCTTGTATTATTTATCCGTAAAGCTCTCTTAGTTAGTATAAAATAGCTGTTTTCATTTTTTTTTTGCCTGCCTTAACGCAATTAAAAAAAAAATGTTTCGGATCCTTATCCGCTGCGATTTGCGTTAGGCGGTATTACATTACTTATACAAAATTGTCTTCTTCATTTATACTATTTTCTTATTATTAAGTCTCATTATTGAAAAAAAAAACAAAAGAAAATTATCTTGGATCGATTCTTTTATTACTGCTATTTTTAATTTTTCACTGTATCCATAGGGCAGAAAAACCAACAAGTGTTTTTAGGTGTAAGAATGGTAAAAACAAATTACAAGCTATTACAAAACAATTACAAATTACAACACAATGTACTCCTTGTAAGAACTATATTACAAGGTACTCCTTACAAGGAGTGCCTTGTTTTCCGTTTACTTTCTTAACTCTCGGCAGATCACTTCTCTCTTTTCTGACGACTTCACGCCACGGCAGATAAATTCTTTCTTTTCTTTTTCTGAGGACTTCAAGCATCGGCTGAAAAATTCCTTCTTTTCTTTATGTGATCACTTCACTTGTTTTCTTTTTCGGACAAATTCATGCCTCGGCTGATAAATTCCTTCTTTGATATCTTAAGTATTTACAACCCCTTTGATTTTCTTTTATTTTTTTTAATCATACTACACTAATATTATTTACAATGATACTTATTTACCTTATTTACCCAAAAAGCCACTTCTCTCTATCCTTCATTCTTGACATTTAAGCTCTATTAGCTTTTCACAAACGCAGTATAAGATCTACTTGGCGTTTGACGAAGTCTTAATCTTCATATGCAATATAAGTTATATATAAACTGACACAAACACAATATGCTAAAATATTATTGAAAAAATTGATATATTTTTATTTTTTAATTCATACAATTATACAAAATATCCAAATTGGAGATAAATCTTTATAGGATTTATTATAAAATCTATATATATATATAAAAAGCATTTCAGTCAAAAAATTCCATTATTTTTGAACAAAGGAAGAGTAAGATTATACAAAATTGCAGACATGGTACATACAACCAGGAAGTGACCTCCTTTGCTTAATTTTAATTTGTATATGCACACATTAAGATATTATATTCTTTAGATTAGATTGAACTTTGGCATTTATAATATATGATTATATTTCTTAGAAAAGTGTTCCTAACAGCACTTACAATTTAGAAATAATGAATTTAATGATGTGTAGAAATGAGGAGAAAATATTTAATGCTATGATAGATGGAGGAAAAATAATTTCACACTAGTTTAAATAAGTTTTAAAAACAAAACTAGGGTAATTATAAAATAAATTCAAAACTATTAACTGAAAATCAAACAAAAATAATCAAGTAAAGTAACCACTTAAAAGTAACCATTATCGTATATTGGCACAATATTCGACACACGTTGCACAATATTTTTTAATGAATCCCGAGAGCTTTCATAAATTGAACTTAGAGCCAAGAGACGTAAGCCGCACTGGTTGCTTATTTCAATCACATACCACTTCTCTAAAACTTTCAGGGAATTTTTTACAGAGTCTGTGGATATGCTCTCAGCTTGAAATAAAAATAAAATTGTAATTTTTACAAGCAAAATAATAAAAACAAAATTCTGGAAAAACTTACCATAAGGACATTTTTGTGTATTCACTTTGTTGGTCAACTCTTTTATTACAAATTTGATAAAATCTGTTTCTAGCATTGAATTTTTATACAGTATGAACAAAGATTCAGCTACACAAAGATAAGTTTGAGCAAAAGGCGCTAAAACTTCACATAAAGCCTTTTGTTGCACAATCGTATCGATATTTAAGAATATATCAGGTTCATCTTGTTCTACATTTGTGTAACCGTTGGTCAGGACTTCTCCTTCATTATAATAATCATCATCAGTATCTAAGTATTCCGCCAAGCTATTAGCCATACGACGGGCTTCCACAACATCATGAATCGGTTGATCAATCTAAACCAGAAAAATATAGAAATACTTAGTATTTATATAAAATCGGTATTTACATTCATGTTAAAAAATTAATCCTAAAAGCTAAGTCTAGTACATCTGGTTTTTGTTATAGAAATATTTTTAAGGTATCAAATTAAAAAAATAAATTTAAAGTAGTAGAATTTATTCTGATTATGTGATAAGTACCAATGTTCTTCACCAGCGCATACCCAACTCCATTCACACTTTAATCACTGAACAGATTTGAATACCAAATGCTTACGCATTAAGATCATAATAAGTGTCTAATTTTATACAAATCGCTTATGTAGTACAAAAGATATTCGCTACTAAAAAGAAGTAGCGAACCACAAGATTGTTATCTTAAAAATTGTGAAAATTCACAAAATAAAAAAAATCGATTGATTAAAGTCGGTCCACCCTTTTCCAAGTCTAACTCTGGCTCAAAAAAATTTTTTTTTATAATAAATCTTCAATTCTTTAATAACGTTTTTGCACAATAAGAATAGATTAACTGACTAATGGACAAGGCACATTTCTAAATGTGCACAGATTATAAAGCAAATAAAGTATTAAAGCAAGGCCATCACAGTTATAACTCACCTTCGCTGTTGCTATCATATTTTGCATTATCAGTTGATCTATCGTAATTTCAAGCATATTTTCTAAATTTTGTGTAGGTTTGTTCAAAATATATTCATAACGAAAAACTTCGCAATTTTCCAAAGCAGTTTCTATTAACTTTCGCCGAGATACACCAGGTCCATTCTGACGAAATATAAAAAAAAAAAGGAAACTTAAATTCCATATGAAAAGTAAAATGTAAACAGAAGTACCTTATTAAATTGCTCTTGGTTGCTTGCGACCTTCTTAGGCAGTAAAGCATGGAAAGTAGTCAACACAATTGATTGTAAGGCAAAATGTGGTGTTAACATATTTGAATAATATGCCAGCTCTATCCAGCTTTCAATATTTCCTCTTGGGTGTATGATTATCTCACCAGCGTCATTTTTGCTTCTCTGCACCATATCGTCGCCCAATAAATCGGTGGCATAATTAATGATATGTAAAGAGTCACCAGAGAAGCCGATATCCTTCCGGCCCCTCAAATTGTTCCTCAAATAGTCCAATTCTTTGGCAATATCATGCGGTGTAGCTCCATTGCGATAACGTGTTAACAGTAGAAATGCTAAAGCATTAGTAGACATTACTGTGGTAGCAGCAGCACAATCGAAAACAACTTGCCGAGAAATACTGTCAATAAGGTTGCGATGTTCCTCACACACAACGTCGGTGCCGTAGAGTGAAGAGGTAGATTGGTTGTGTTGTAAAGTATGTACAGTTGGTTTATATATTTTTAATGAACCGTCTTCTTTGGCGATTTTGTTGTATGACTGAACCAACTCTTTGATAGAGTACGGCTCATTGAAATCTATTCGCATTAAGCCGTATTTGGAGTTTAGAGCCTACGAGTATTTGCAAATCATAATTTTAATACGTAATTGTATAATTTTAAAATTTTTGGTTTGTTTTTTTCAGATTTTTTTTTTTTTTTTTTTTTTTTTTTTTGAAGCAAAATAGTTATACGTGTTACTGTAACTTCTATTGCGCCCCAAAAAAGCAACAATAAGATTTGTTGCTAAATACAAGTAATTATGAAATTATGATATTATTAACAGATTTCCTCTGTAGATGAACCGCTTTTAAAAATATTTATTTTAATCATTAATATTTTGATTAAATAAAAAAATAAATGATGATATGAAATTTTTTCTTTTTCGACAAAAGTGAATTTAAAAAATATTCTTGCGATACAGTTGCGAGTACGTTATGTAATCCTATTAAGACTAACTAATATCGATTTTTTTTATTTATCGTTACATTAAAAGAACCAAACCCATTAAAGAAAATACATTTTGTCAAAGAAAAAAATGTAAACTTTTTCGGTTTCAAACCATTATTCCTATACATAAGTATTTGTATGTGTTCTGCCCACGTTTATAAAATATGCATTTTTTATTACCTTCCATATGCCTGATATAGCTTTTCCAAATGATTCCGGTACTTTCTTTTCTCCCTTTTGCTCACGAACAAAATTGCCGTCGACCACTTTTTCATAATTCACCGAAACGGGCACCAATAATGCGTCAGGAATGCTGCGATCCATAAATGCATTAACTATTACCGATAAAATTCCACCCTTTGGCATACAAGGTTTTCCTGTACGTGTACGACCGCCTTCAATAAAAAATTCCACATTGTGACCCATTTTTAAAGCATGTTGCAAATAGAGATGTAGTACAGCTCTATACAGTATATCCTTTTTACCAATCACAGGATCAATTTTACGTTTTATGAAAAACGCTCCTAAGCCACGTAACAGTTCCCCAAATACAGGAATTTGTAAATTGTTGCCGGCTGCCACGAGCGGGCTGCGTATGTCATTATTGGTTAAGATAAAAGTGACCATAATATAATCTAAATGGCTTCGATGTAATGGTAAGAATATTAGCGGTATGCCAGGTGCCTTTTCCGAAGCGGCTTTCAACATTTCGATTTGTTGGGTATGTGTCACAACACCAGAAAGGAAACAAGGCAATAATTTGTAGAGCAACCAAGAGGTAAAGGCCAGCAAAAAATTGTTCAAAGTTGAGCGCATATCTTTTAAAATTGCCATAGCTCTCCGCTCCTGACGTTTAATTAGTTGTTGATAATCTTGATTGTCATCATCAGAAATTCTTATCTTTGGTGCTATGGAAATCGAATTCTTACTGTCATTTCTATGGTCATTAGTTGCGCATTCCTTAAGCATTTCTTGTTCGCGCAGAATTTGATCAGCTGCCTGTTTAATTGCTCTTTGCAATATGGGATCCTTTTTTACTAATGATGATACCTTGGAAAATTGTACAAATATGCAGATAAGTATATTAATTATAGAGCAATAACTCGGTTATTAACCTACCTGCGTGTATTGAAATTTTTTACTTCGTTTCGCCTGTGCCACATATGGAAAATATAGTCCCCAATCAAATATGGAGTTATATGGTTTTCTGCCGGAATGCGGTGTCAGCTCCAGCATATTTTGCGTACCAATACCATGTGGTAGCTCATTTTCCCGTTTTGGTTCCTAAGTAAAAAAAAAAATACACAAATAAGTGCATACAGCACTTTGTGATGTAATATGCGCTTGCTTGTCTGATTGAAATTATAATAATTTTTTTTTTATTCCATAAGAATACACAATACTTTGTGTGTCCGAAGGCACATCTCTGCGACATACATAGATGTTATGTACTCTAATGATAGAAGTATTTTTTAATTAAAAATAAACACACACCTCAAACCAACCACGAGTACGAATGACTTGCTCCAGCATTCTTTAAGCTGTTGATTAATATACCTTTCTTTACTTTTCTTTTCAAAACGTTTGCTATGCACGGACTTTAGTTATCATCAAATGTCTATCAATTGATCTACGTGCATTCCAATTACTTTTTTGTTTTATAGCAACCAAATTGTACACGATACAGAAACTTTTTAAATAAATGCAGTCATAAAGTTTTAAATAAATGCAGTCATAAAGAAGCACGCCTGTTAAACACAAAATCAAAACAAAAGTTGGAAGTTGTGATGCCAGAAATATATTATGCAAAATAATATGGTTAATCAAGATCCGAATAACCGGTAATTAACGTCTCCATCTGTCAAGATCTATCCAAACTACTAGGACATTGATTTTTTCGTTGTTTTCTTACCATATGTCAAAAGTTATATAAAATTAATGCGCACCATTTCTTCTGTTAAACATTTGTTATATTGTTTGGGACAGTATGCCTGTTACTACTTATTACCGGTTGCAAAGTTCTTCCTGCTTAGAATTTGGTTTTTGTTTACATTTAAAACTGTTACAATTCAATACACTCATTTAAAGCGAACTTTCGAAAATCTTTGACCAATCTATCAAATTGTTTGTCATGAAAACATACACGAAAAGTGTTTAAATTCAGGTTTACTTGACGATGTGCAAATTTAAAGTCAGCATCATCACGGATAATTCTCTAACTTTGAGAAAATTGGAATTAATTTATTTGCATATTTATTTCAATTTATTTTGGAATAATATGGAAATATTCAATTTATTTTTTTCGTTAGTGATAACATAATCTTATAATAAAATTTAACAAGTTTTTTTTTTTATAGAGAAGCATGCGGCTCGTAATCAATAGGTAATAAATGGGTTGTTTTTCTTAAGCATGTTTATGTATGTACATACAGGCATAGTAATATATATGGCTATGTATGAATATCGGCACCAAAAATGTAGAGCAACGTACATAAAATAAATTACAAATGTATGTTTCTTACCCATGATATGTATAAAAATTTAAAAATGATGTACGTATAAAATTTTAAAATGCTTCTACTATATAAAAACATATTTTTTAAAAATAAAATTGTTTGCATAAGTACGTACATATGTAAGCCTTGGTTTACATGCAGTTTGTCAGAGTATTTTTTCAAAGAAAGCGAGATAGATCAAAAATCACTGATCTAGTAAAACTTTGTTCTCAAATTATTCTTTTCATGTACATACATCAGTCTGTAAGTTTACTTGTTTTTATAAGAAATCAATTGTTGAAAAATTCAATAGCAATAATAAGTTTTATTTGCCATTTAGTAGGACTTGCAGCACCTCTTTGTCAAATATGTACTATAAAAGGATTTCCTAAACATTTTTTTCTAACTAAACCTGGGAAGCTTTTCACTTGTGCCCAAAAAAACAGACTAAGGCTGTTCATTATCCATTCACCTAAAATAAAAGATGTTTGAGGTTTTACACAAAATCTTTGCATACGAAAGACGTGTCACCCTTTTTCTACGTAATAAACATTTACATATATTATATTAATGATCACAATATGTCTATGAATTGGAGCACTCCAAAAACAAAAAAAAAAAAGATCAATTTGTGTTTTAACATTTTTGATTAAATTTAGAACTGCAATTTAGTCAAATATACGACTTACAGTGGCAAAAAATTAAGTGCCGTCAATTTTTTCTACATACATATTTCAAATACATTTCAATAGCAATAAAAATGTTGCCATCACGATTTTCATAAGTGGTTTTCTGTGCATTCATCCACACGTACATGTATATGTGCGGACGTGTACACGAACGTGCGCGTGTATACTTATTTGATAAGTGGGTTTTTAATACTTTTGAATTAAATTTTACTTACCGTTTTCGAAGCATTTCTTATAGTTATAAAAAAATCATTCACCAAAGATGACCTGTAGTTCAGATTTAAATTCAGATTAGGAAAAATACCAGCAATTATGGCGGGAGCTCTAAAAGTAAATATAAACAATAATTTATATTAATTTAATTGCAAATAAAGCTACAAATTATGAAATTTACTTATACAAAATTGAACAAATTTCATTGGATCATTCAAAGTAAAATAAAAACAATCTGCAAGAGATTGCGAGCCGGCTTAATTTATCAGACGAATGTCTTTTTTATACTTCAGTTCATAAAAATACTGTTTAACTTTAATCGGATTTTAAACTTTATTACGCTGTTTTTATATAGTTGCCAAGTACATAAATTACTGATATAAAGAAATAAATTTCAGTAATTTTATAAAGTAAAAATTAACACAAGCTACAAAATCCACAACAATGGCATTAATAAATTTCTGCTTCTAATAACGATAGTAAATTTGAATAAAAAAAAAAAAACAATATTTTTTCGATCCATTATACATAATCTTAATTATTAGAGTGATAAGGATTTAATGGCAGAAGTGTCTTTCAATGCTATTAAACATTACAAGGGCTCCCTTAATTTAAACTTTCATAAAGTTGTATTATTTTTATAATCAAAAGGAAAGATATACATTAACTAAATTACAAGAAGAAAGAATCAAATAAACAATTTCCGCATTTATGAGTATTATGGAAAAATAAATATTTTTATCATAAAAATATTTGGCAAATTTTGTTCTTGTGCAATCCCACTTTATTTACCAGGTAACAGAACGTCGACAACAAATAAAGATGTGTAAGGCCACAAACGCACAAATTAGTGGGCAGTTTCTTGCGTCTATACGCCAAGCTGCCTTTGCGCGGCCACCCTGTACTGTTATTACACCATGTCGTTCGATTTTACACACTCTCTACTTTTAATTTGTTGTATTTTCTTGAATATTTAACCACTTGCGTTGTATTTTAATCTTTGTAAACTTTGTACTTTAAATTTAAAAATTACTCAATTGGTTTTGTACTCGCTTGCTTTGTTTTATTTTTGTTGATTTCCGATTAACTTTATTTGAACAATGAATTATAATGTAGCGATAAATATAATAATTTCAGTTATCATAGTTACACCATTTCTGAAAATTAATCAATTCCAGCATGTTCATTAGATACAGCAGCTTAATTATAAGTCAAATTTTATTGAATTAAAAACATATATACATATGTATATATATTAAAACTACATAAATTTGAAAGCTGCATAAATTAGAACCACACCTCAGAACTATAAATTGTACGAGCTTTTTAAATGCATTAAAGCATTTAAAAAAAGGCACGTTTAATTAGATCTCATAATCTTTCCACAGTAACATATACTGGCATCTAAGGAAAAAAAGAAAAGGATAGGAGTGACTAGTGATCACCACAAAACAAAACGCATGGATGTAATATTTACGCTTTAGGGCTGTAATATTTTTTTACTAAAATATGAAATTAAACCGTTTATATCTTTACCGTGCTCATAGAATTCAAAATTTAAATATACATCAAAAAAGAATATTCTAAAATACTTCCTTTTTCCTAATGCTTGTAATAGAATATGGGATTTTTTATTTCTTATTATCTTATTTCCTTGCAATTCTCTCTCTTCAGCTCGTGTGAAGATACCTAATCATCATAATATATAACATTTTCCATTTTAGTCAAGCTTTTAGCATTTTATTTAATTTTTACGTATGGACGGCTAAAAATCACAAAAATCAGATCTTTTTGTGTTATTTAAATACTGGCAAATATCTAAGAAATATACTCGTATTTTGAGACAAAAAATTGACTAGTAAAAGTAATATAAACGCCAGTTCAGCTTAAAAAAATGGGGAATTCCATTCAAGACTGCCATCCAGAAGAAGGGAATCATCGAATTACGCATCTTTTTTTACTTTTAGTTAAGTTTTTGCCATTTTATGGTATTTTCACGTTTAGAATTCAACTTCAGCAGGAATTCGAGGATAAAGGAAGGAATTGTACGGCTCAAAATCACTAAGGTAGCTACCTTATAAAAATCGCAATTTTTTGTGTATTTCAATTACTGGCAAATATATAAGAAATATACTCGTATTTTGAGACAAAAAATTGACTAGTAAAAGTAATATAAACGCCAGTTCAGCTTAAAAAAATGGGGAATTCCATTCAAGGCTGCCATCCAGAAGAAGGGAATCATCGAATTACGCATCTTTTTTTACTTTTAGTTAAGTTTTTGCCATTTTATGGTATTTTCACGTTTAGAATTCAACTTCAGGAGGAATTCGAGGAGAAAGGAAGGAATTGTACGGCTCAAAATCACTAAGGTAGCTACCTTATAAAAATCGCAATTTTTTGTGTATTTCAATTACTGGCAAATATATAAGAAATATACTCGTATTTTGAGACAAAAAATTGATTAGTAAAAGTAATATAAACACCAGTTCAGCTTAAAAAATGGTGAATTCCATTCAAGACTGCCATCCAGAAGAAGGGAATCATCGAATTACGCATCTTTTTTTACTTTTAGTTAAGTTTTTGCCATTTTATGGTATTTTCACGTTTAGAATTCAACTTCAGCAGGAATTCGAGGAGAAAGGAAGGAATTGTACGGCTCAAAATCACTAAGGTAGCTACCTTATAAAAATCGCAATTTTTTGTGCATTTCAATTACTGGCAAATATATAAGAAATATACTCGTATTTTGAGACAAAAAATTGACTAGTAAAAGTAATATAAACGCCAGTTCAGCTTAAAAAAATTTGGAATTCCATTAAAGGCTGACATCCAGAAGAAGGGAATCATCGAATTACGCATCTTTTTTTACTATTAGTTAAGTTTTTGCCATTTTATGGTATTTTCACGTTTAGAATTCAACTTCAGCAGGAATTCGAGGAGAAAGGAAGGAATTGTACGGCTCAAAATCACCTTATAAAAATCGCAATTTTTTGTGTATTTCAATTACTGGCAAATATATAAGAAATATACTCGTATTTTGAGACAAAAAATTGACTAGTAAAAGTAATATAAACGCCAGTTCAGCTTAAAAAAATGGGGAATTCCATTCAAGGCTGACATCCAGAAGAAGGGAATCATCGAATTACGCATCTTTTTTTATTTTTGATTGTTTTTGCCATTTTATGGTATTTTCACGTTTAGAATTCAACTTCAGCAGGAATTCGAGGAGAAAGGAAGGAATTGTACGGCTCAAAATCACTAAGGTAGCTACCTTATAAAAATCGCAATTTTTTGTGTATTTCAATTACTGGCAAATATATAAGAAATATAATCGTATTTTGAGACAAAAAATTGACTAGTAAAAGTAATATAAACGCCAGTTCAGCTTAAAAAAATGGGGAATTCCATTCAAGGCTGACATCCAGAAGAAGGGAATCATCGAATTACGCATCTTTTTTTATTTTTGATTGTTTTTGCCATTTTATGGTATTTTCACGTTTAGAATTCAACTTCAGCAGGAATTCGAGGAGAAAGGAAGGAATTGGACGGCTCAAAATCACCTTATAAAAATCGCAATTTTTTGTGTATTTCAATTACTGGGAAATATATAAGAAATATACTCGTATTTTGAGACAAAAAATTGACTAGTAAAAGTAATATAAACGCCAGTTCAGCTTAAAAAAATGGGGAATTCCATTAAAGGCTGACATCCAGAAGAAGGGAATCATCGAATTACGCATCTTTTTTTACTTTTACTTAAGTTTTTGCCATTTTATGGTATTTTCACGTTTAGAATTCAACTTCAGCAGGAATTCGAGTAGAAAGGAAGGAATTGGACGGCTCAAAATCACCTTATAAAAATCGCAATTTTTTGTGTATTTCAATTACTGGCAAATATATAAGAAATATAATCGTATTTTGAGACAAAAAATTGACTAGTAAAAGTAATATAAACGCCAGTTCAGCTTAAAAAAATGGGGAATTCCATTAAAGGCTGACATCCAGAAGAAGGGAATCATCGAATTACGCATCTTTTTTTACTTTTAGTTAAGTTTTTGCCATTTTATGGTATTTTCACGTTTAGAATTCAACTTCAGCAGGAATTCGAGGAGAAAGGAAGGAATTGGACGGCTCAAAATCACCTTATAAAAATCGCAATTTTTTGTGTATTTCAATTACTGGCAAATATATAAGAAATATACTCGTATTTTGAGACAAAAAATTGACTAGTAAAAGTAATATAAACGCCAGTTCAGCTTAAAAAAATGGGGAATTCCATTCAAGGCTGACATCCAGAAGAAGGGAATCATCGAATTACGCATCTTTTTTTATTTTTGATTGTTTTTGCCATTTTATGGTATTTTCACGTTTAGAATTCAACTTCAGCAGGAATTCGAGGAGAAAGGAAGGAATTGTACGGCTCAAAATCACTAAGGTAGCTACCTTATAAAAATCGCAATTTTTTGTGTATTTCAATTACTGGCGAATATATAAGAAATATAATCGTATTTTGAGACAAAAAATTGACTAGTAAAAGTAATATAAACGCCAGTTCAGCTTAAGAAAATGGGGAATTCCATTAAAGGCTGACATCCAGAAGAAGGGAATCATCGAATTACGCATCTTTTTTTACTTTTAGTTAAGTTTTTGCCATTTTATGGTATTTTCACGTTTAGAATTCAACTTCAGCAGGAATTCGAGGAGAAAGGAAGGAATTGTACGGCTCAAAATCACTAAGGTAGCTACCTTATAAAAATCGCAATTTTTTGTGTATTTCAATTACTGGCAAATATATAAGAAATATAATCGTATTTTGAGACAAAAAATTGACTAGTAAAAGTAATATAAACGCCAGTTCAGCTTAAAAAAATGGGGAATTCCATTCAAGACTGCCATCCAGAAGAAGGGAATCATCGAATTACGCATCTTTTTTTACTTTCAGTTAAGTTTTTGCCATTTTATGGTATTTTCACGTTTAGAATTCAACTTCAGCAGGAATTCGAGGAGAAAGGAAGGAATAGGACGGCTCAAAATCACCTTATAAAAATCGCAATTTTTTGTGTATTTCAATTACTGGCAAATATATAAGAAATATAATCGTATTTTGAGACAAAAAATTGACTAGTAAAAGTAATATCAACGCCAGTTCAGCTTAAGAAAATGGGGAATTCCATTAAAGGCTGACATCCAGAAGAAGGGAATCATCGAATTACGCATCTTTTTTTACCTTTAGTTAAGTTTTTGCCATTTTATGGTATTTTCACGTTTAGAATTCAACTTCAGCAGGAATTCGAGGAGAAAGGAAGGAATTGTACGGCTCAAAATCACTAAGGTAGCTACCTTATAAAAATCGCAATTTTTTGTGTATTTCAATTACTGGCAAATATATAAGAAATATACTCGTATTTTGAGACAAAAAATTGACTAGTAAAAGTAATATAAACGCCAGTTCAGCTTAAAAAAATGGGGAATTCCATTCAGGACTGCCATCCAGAAGAAGGGAATCATCGAATTACGCATCTTTTTTTACTTTTAGTTAAGTTTTTGCCATTTTATGGTATTTTCACGTTTAGAATTCAACTTCAGCAGGAATTCGAGGAGAAAGGAAGGAATTGGACGGCTCAAAATCACTAAGGTAGCTTAGTTATAAAAATCGCAATTTTTTGTGTTTTTCAATTACTGGCAAATATATAAGAAATATAATCATATTTTGATACAAAAAATTGACTAGTAAAAGTAATATAAACGCCAGTTCAGCTTAAAAAAATGGGGAATTCCATTAAAGGCTGACATCCAGAAGAAGGGAATCATCGAATTACGCATCTTTTTTTACTTTTAGTTAAGTTTTTGCCATTTTATGGTATTTTCACGTTTAGAATTCAACTTCAGCAGGAATTCGAGGAGAAAGGAAGGAATTGGACGGCTCAAAATCACTAAGGTAGCTTAGTTAAAAAAATCGCAATTTTTTGTGTTTTTCAATTACTGGCAAATATATAAGAAATATAATCATATTTTGATACAAAAAATTGACTAGTAAAAGTAATATAAACGCCAGTTCAGCTTAAAAAAATGGGGAATTCCATTAAAGGCTGACATCCAGAAGAAGGGAATCATCGAATTACGCATCTTTTTTTACTTTTAGTTAAGTTTTTGCCATTTTATGGTATTTTCACGTTTAGAATTCAACTTCAGCAGGAATTCGAGGAGAAAGGAAGGAATTGGACGGCTCAAAATCACTAAGGTAGCTTAGTTATAAAAATCGCAATTTTTTGTGTTTTTCAATTACTGGCAAATATATAAGAAATATAATCATATTTTGATACAAAAAATTGACTAGTAAAAGTAATATAAACGCCAGTTCAGCTTAAAAAAATGGGGAATTCCATTAAAGGCTGACATCCAGAAGAAGGGAATCATCGAATTACGCATCTTTTTTTACTTTTAGTTAAGTTTTTGCCATTTTATGGTATTTTCACGTTTAGAATTCAACTTCAGCAGGAATTCGAGGAGAAAGGAAGGAATTGGACGGCTCAAAATCACTAAGGTAGCTTAGTTATAAAAATCGCAATTTTTTGTGTTTTTCAATTACTGGCAAATATATAAGAAATATAATCATATTTTGATACAAAAAATTGACTAGTAAAAGTAATATAAACGCCAGTTCAGCTTAAAAAAATGGGGAATTCCATTAAAGGCTGACATCCAGAAGAAGGGAATCATCGAATTACGCATCTTTTTTTACTTTTAGTTAAGTTTTTGCCATTTTATGGTATTTTCACGTTTAGAATTCAACTTCAGCAGGAATTCGAGGAGAAAGGAAGGAATTGTACGGCTCAAAATCACTAAGCTAGCTACCTTATAAAAATCGCAATTTTTTGTGTATTTCAATTACTGGCAAATATATAAGAAATATACTCGTATTTTGAGACAAAAAATTGACTAGTAAAAGTAATATAAACGCCAGTTCAGCTTAAAAAAATGGGGAATTCCATTAAAGGCTGACATCCAGAAGAAGGGAATCATCGAATTACGCATCTTTTTTTACTTTTAGTTAAGTTTTTGCCATTTTATGGTATTTTCACGTTTAGAATTCAACTTCAGCAGGAATTCGAGGAGAAAGGAAGGAATTGGACGGCTCAAAATCACTAAGGTAGCTTAGTTAAAAAAATCGCAATTTTTTGTGTTTTTCAATTACTGGCAAATATATAAGAAATATAATCATATTTTGATACAAAAAATTGACTAGTAAAAGTAATATAAACGCCAGTTCAGCTTAAAAAAATGGGGAATTCCATTAAAGGCTGACATCCAGAAGAAGGGAATCATCGAATTACGCATCTTTTTTTACTTTTAGTTAAGTTTTTGCCATTTTATGGTATTTTCACGTTTAGAATTCAACTTCAGCAGGAATTCGAGGAGAAAGGAAGGAATTGTACGGCTCAAAATCACTAAGCTAGCTACCTTATAAAAATCGCAATTTTTTGTGTATTTCAATTACTGGCAAATATATAAGAAATATACTCGTATTTTGAGACAAAAAATTGACTAGTAAAAGTAATATAAACGCCAGTTCAGCTTAAAAAAATGGGGAATTCCATTAAAGGCTGACATCCAGAAGAAGGGAATCATCGAATTACGCATCTTTTTTTACTTTTAGTTAAGTTTTTGCCATTTTATGGTATTTTCACGTTTAGAATTCAACTTCAGCAGGAATTCGAGGAGAAAGGAAGGAATTGGACGGCTCAAAATCACTAAGGTAGCTTAGTTAAAAAAATCGCAATTTTTTGTGTTTTTCAATTACTGGCAAATATATAAGAAATATAATCATATTTTGATACAAAAAATTGACTAGTAAAAGTAATATAAACGCCAGTTCAGCTTAAAAAAATGGGGAATTCCATTAAAGGCTGACATCCAGAAGAAGGGAATCATCGAATTACGCATCTTTTTTTACTTTTAGTTAAGTTTTTGCCATTTTATGGTATTTTCACGTTTAGAATTCAACTTCAGCAGGAATTCGAGGAGAAAGGAAGGAATTGGACGGCTCAAAATCACTAAGGTAGCTTAGTTAAAAAAATCGCAATTTTTTGTGTTTTTCAATTACTGGCAAATATATAAGAAATATAATCATATTTTGATACAAAAAATTGACTAGTAAAAGTAATATAAACGCCAGTTCAGCTTAAAAAAATGGGGAATTCCATTAAAGGCTGACATCCAGAAGAAGGGAATCATCGAATTACGCATCTTTTTTTACTTTTAGTTAAGTTTTTGCCATTTTATGGTATTTTCACGTTTAGAATTCAACTTCAGCAGGAATTCGAGGAGAAAGGAAGGAATTGGACGGCTCAAAATCACTAAGGTAGCTTAGTTATAAAAATCGCAATTTTTTGTGTTTTTCAATTACTGGCAAATATATAAGAAATATAATCATATTTTGATACAAAAAATTGACTAGTAAAAGTAATATAAACGCCAGTTCAGCTTAAAAAAATGGGGAATTCCATTAAAGGCTGACATCCAGAAGAAGGGAATCATCGAATTACGCATCTTTTTTTACTTTTAGTTAAGTTTTTGCCATTTTATGGTATTTTCACGTTTAGAATTCAACTTCAGCAGGAATTCGAGGAGAAAGGAAGGAATTGGACGGCTCAAAATCACTAAGGTAGCTTAGTTATAAAAATCGCAATTTTTTGTGTTTTTCAATTACTGGCAAATATATAAGAAATATAATCATATTTTGATACAAAAAATTGACTAGTAAAAGTAATATAAACGCCAGTTCAGCTTAAAAAAATGGGGAATTCCATTAAAGGCTGACATCCAGAAGAAGGGAATCATCGAATTACGCATCTTTTTTTACTTTTAGTTAAGTTTTTGCCATTTTATGGTATTTTCACGTTTAGAATTCAACTTCAGCAGGAATTCGAGGAGAAAGGAAGGAATTGTACGGCTCAAAATCACTAAGCTAGCTACCTTATAAAAATCGCAATTTTTTGTGTATTTCAATTACTGGCAAATATATAAGAAATATACTCGTATTTTGAGACAAAAAATTGACTAGTAAAAGTAATATAAACGCCAGTTCAGCTTAAAAAAATGGGGAATTCCATTCAGGACTGCCATCCAGAAGAAGGGAATCATCGAATTACGCATCTTTTTTTACTTTTAGTTAAGTTTTTGCCATTTTATGGTATTTTCACGTTTAGAATTCAACTGCAGGAGGAATTCGAGGAGAAAGGAAGGAATTGTACGGCTCAAAATCACTAAGGTAGCTACCTTATAAAAATCGCAATTTTTTGTGCATTTCAATTACTGGCAAATATATAAGAAATATACTCGTATTTTGAGACAAAAAATTGACTAGTAAAAGTAATATAAACGCCAGTTCAGCTTAAAAAAATGGGGAATTCCATTCAAGGCTGCCATCCAGAAGAAGGGAATCATCGAATTACGCATCTTTTTTTACTTTTAGTTAAGTTTTTGCCATTTTATGGTATTTTCACGTTTAGAATTCAACTTCAGGAGGAATTCGAGGAGAAAGGAAGGAATTGTACGGCTCAAAATCACTAAGGTAGCTACCTTATAAAAATCGCAATTTTTTGTGTATTTCAATTACTGGCAAATATATAAGAAATATACTCGTATTTTGAGACAAAAAATTGACTAGTAAAAGTAATATAAACGCCAGTTCAGCTTAAAAAAATGGTGAATTCCATTCAAGACTGCCATCCAGAAGAAGGGAATCATCGAATTACGCATCTTTTTTTACTTTTAATTAAGTTTTTGCCATTTTATGGTATTTTCACGTTTAGAATTCAACTTCAGCAGGAATTCGAGGAGAAAGGAAGGAATTGTACGGCTCAAAATCACTAAGGTAGCTACCTTATAAAAATCGCAATTTTTGTGTATTTCAATTACTGGCAAATATATAAGAAATATACTCGTATTTTGAGACAAAAAATTGACTAGTAAAAGTAATATAAACGCCAGTTCAGCTTAAAAAATGGGGAATTCCATTCAAGACTGCCATCCAGAAGAAGGGAATCATCGAATTACGCATCTTTTTTTACTTTTAGTTAAGTTTTTGCCATTTTATGGTATTTTCACGTTGAGAATTCAACTTCAGGAGGAATTCGAGGAGAAAGGAAGGAATTGTACGGCTCAAAATCACTAAGGTAGCTACCTTATAAAAATCGCAATTTTTGTGTATTTCAATTACTGGCAAATATATAAGAAATATACTCGTATTTTGAGACAAAAAATTGACTAGTAAAAGTAATATAAACGCCAGTTCAGCTTAAAAAATGGGGAATTCCATTCAAGACTGCCATCCAGAAGAAGGGAATCATCGAATTACGCATCTTTTTTTACTTTTAGTTAAGTTTTTGTCATTTTATGGTATTTTCACGTTTAGAATTCAACTTCAGGAGGAATTCGAGGAGAAAGGAAGGAATTGTACGGCTCAAAATCACTAAGGTAGCTACCTTATAAAAATCGCAATTTTTTGTGTATTTCAATTACTGGCAAATATATAAGAAATATACTCGTATTTTGAGACAAAAAATTGACTAGTAAAAGTAATATAAACGCCAGTTCAGCTTAAAAAATGGGGAATTCCATTCAAGACTGCCATCCAGAAGAAGGGAATCATCGAATTACGCATCTTTTTTTACTTTTAGTTAAGTTTTTGCCATTTTATGGTATTTTCACGTTTAGAATTCAACTTCAGGAGGAATTCGAGGAGAAAGGAAGGAATTGTACGGCTCAAAATCACTAAGGTAGCTACCTTATAAAAATCGCAATTTTTTGTGTATTTCAATTACTGGCAAATATATAAGAAATATACTCGTATTTTGAGACAAAAAATTGACTAGTAAAAGTAATATAAACGCCAGTTCAGCTTAAAAAAATGGGGAATTCCATTCAAGACTGCCATCCAGAAGAAGGGAATCATCGAATTACGCATCTTTTTTTACTTTTAGTTAAGTTTTTGCCATTTTATGGTATTTTCACGTTTAGAATTCAACTTCAGGAGGAATTCGAGGAGAAAGGAAGGAATTGTACGGCTCAAAATCACTAAGGTAGCTACCTTATAAAAATCGCAATTTTTTGTGTATTTCAATTACTGGCAAATATATAAGAAATATACTCGTATTTTGAGACAAAAAATTGACTAGTAAAAGTAATATAAACGCCAGTTCAGCTTAAAAAAATGGGGAATTCCATTCAGGACTGCCATCCAGAAGAAGGGAATCATCGAATTACGCATCTTTTTTTACTTTTAGTTAAGTTTTTGCCATTTTATGGTATTTTCACGTTTAGAATTCAACTTCAGGAGGAATTCGAGGAGAAAGGAAGGAATTGTACGGCTCAAAATCACTAAGGTAGCTACCTTATAAAAATCGCAATTTTTTGTGTATTTCAATTACTGGCAAATATATAAGAAATATACTCGTATTTTGAGACAAAAAATTGACTAGTAAAAGTAATATAAACGCCAGTTCAGCTTAAAAAAATGGTGAATTCCATTCAAGACTGCCATCCAGAAGAAGGGAATCATCGAATTACGCATCTTTTTTTACTTTTAATTAAGTTTTTGCCATTTTATGGTATTTTCACGTTTAGAATTCAACTTCAGCAGGAATTCGAGGAGAAAGGAAGGAATTGTACGGCTCAAAATCACTAAGGTAGCTACCTTATAAAAATCGCAATTTTTGTGTATTTCAATTACTGGCAAATATATAAGAAATATACTCGTATTTTGAGACAAAAAATTGACTAGTAAAAGTAATATAAACGCCAGTTCAGCTTAAAAAATGGGGAATTCCATTCAAGACTGCCATCCAGAAGAAGGGAATCATCGAATTACGCATCTTTTTTTACTTTTAGTTAAGTTTTTGCCATTTTATGGTATTTTCACGTTGAGAATTCAACTTCAGGAGGAATTCGAGGAGAAAGGAAGGAATTGTACGGCTCAAAATCACTAAGGTAGCTACCTTATAAAAATCGCAATTTTTGTGTATTTCAATTACTGGCAAATATATAAGAAATATACTCGTATTTTGAGACAAAAAATTGACTAGTAAAAGTAATATAAACGCCAGTTCAGCTTAAAAAATGGGGAATTCCATTCAAGACTGCCATCCAGAAGAAGGGAATCATCGAATTACGCATCTTTTTTTACTTTTAATTAAGTTTTTGCCATTTTATGGTATTTTCACGTTTAGAATTCAACTTCAGGAGGAATTCGAGGAGAAAGGAAGGAATTGTACGGCTCAAAATCACTAAGGTAGCTACCTTATAAAAATCGCAATTTTTTGTGTATTTCAATTACTGGCAAATATATAAGAAATATACTCGTATTTTGAGACAAAAAATTGACTAGTAAAAGTAATATAAACGCCAGTTCAGCTTAAAAAAATGGGGAATTCCATTCAAGACTGCCATCCAGAAGAAGGGAATCATCGAATTACGCATCTTTTTTTACTTTTAGTTAAGTTTTTGCCATTTTATGGTATTTTCACGTTTAGAATTCAACTTCAGGAGGAATTCGAGGAGAAAGGAAGGAATTGTACGGCTCAAAATCACTAAGGTAGCTACCTTATAAAAATCGCAATTTTTTGTGTATTTCAATTACTGGCAAATATATAAGAAATATACTCGTATTTTGAGACAAAAAATTGACTAGTAAAAGTAATATAAACGCCAGTTCAGCTTAAAAAAATGGGGAATTCCATTCAAGACTGCCATCCAGAAGAAGGGAATCATCGAATTACGCATCTTTTTTTTACTTTTAGTTAAGTTTTTGCCATTTTATGGTATTTTCACGTTTAGAATTCAACTTCAGGAGGAATTCGAGGAGAAAGGAAGGAATTGTACGGCTCAAAATCACTAAGGTAGCTACCTTATAAAAATCGCAATTTTTTGTGTATTTCAATTACTGGCAAATATATAAGAAATATACTCGTATTTTGAGACAAAAAATTGACTAGTAAAAGTAATATAAACGCCAGTTCAGCTTAAAAAATGGGGAATTCCATTCAAGACTGCCATCCAGAAGAAGGGAATCATCGAATTACGCATCTTTTTTTACTTTTAGTTAAGTTTTTGCCATTTTATGGTATTTTCACGTTTAGAATTCAACTTCAGGAGGAATTCGAGGAGAAAGGAAGGAATTGTACGGCTCAAAATCACTAAGGTAGCTACCTTATAAAAATCGCAATTTTTTGTGTATTTCAATTACTGGCAAATATATAAGAAATATACTCGTATTTTGAGACAAAAAATTGACTAGTAAAAGTAATATAAACGCCAGTTCAGCTTAAAAAAATGGGGAATTCCATTCAAGACTGCCATCCAGAAGAAGGGAATCATCGAATTACGCATCTTTTTTTTACTTTTAGTTAAGTTTTTGCCATTTTATGGTATTTTCACGTTTAGAATTCAACTTCAGGAGGAATTCGAGGAGAAAGGAAGGAATTGTACGGCTCAAAATCACTAAGGTAGCTACCTTATAAAAATCGCAATTTTTTGTGTATTTCAATTACTGGCAAATATATAAGAAATATACTCGTATTTTGAGACAAAAAATTGACTAGTAAAAGTAATATAAACGCCAGTTCAGCTTAAAAAAATGGGGAATTCCATTCAAGACTGCCATCCAGAAGAAGGGAATCATCGAATTACGCATCTTTTTTTTACTTTTAGTTAAGTTTTTGCCATTTTATGGTATTTTCACGTTTAGAATTCAACTTCAGGAGGAATTCGAGGAGAAAGGAAGGAATTGTACGGCTCAAAATCACTAAGGTAGCTACCTTATAAAAATCGCAATTTTTTGTGTATTTCAATTACTGGCAAATATATAAGAAATATACTCGTATTTTGAGACAAAAAATTGACTAGTAAAAGTAATATAAACGCCAGTTCAGCTTAAAAAATGGGGAATTCCATTCAAGACTGCCATCCAGAAGAAGGGAATCATCGAATTACGCATCTTTTTTTACTTTTAGTTAAGTTTTTGCCATTTTATGGTATTTTCACGTTTAGAATTCAACTTCAGGAGGAATTCGAGGAGAAAGGAAGGAATTGTACGGCTCAAAATCACTAAGGTAGCTACCTTATAAAAATCGCAATTTTTTGTGTATTTCAATTACTGGCAAATATATAAGAAATATACTCGTATTTTGAGACAAAAAATTGACTAGTAAAAGTAATATAAACGCCAGTTCAGCTTAAAAAAATGGGGAATTCCATTCAAGACTGCCATCCAGAAGAAGGGAATCATCGAATTACGCATCTTTTTTTTACTTTTAGTTAAGTTTTTGCCATTTTATGGTATTTTCACGTTTAGAATTCAACTTCAGGAGGAATTCGAGGAGAAAGGAAGGAATTGTACGGCTCAAAATCACTAAGGTAGCTACCTTATAAAAATCGCAATTTTTTGTGTATTTCAATTACTGGCAAATATATAAGAAATATACTCGTATTTTGAGACAAAAAATTGACTAGTAAAAGTAATATAAACGCCAGTTCAGCTTAAAAAAATGGGGAATTCCATTCAAGACTGCCATCCAGAAGAAGGGAATCATCGAATTACGCATCTTTTTTTTACTTTTAGTTAAGTTTTTGCCATTTTATGGTATTTTCACGTTTAGAATTCAACTTCAGGAGGAATTCGAGGAGAAAGGAAGGAATTGTACGGCTCAAAATCACTAAGGTAGCTACCTTATAAAAATCGCAATTTTTTGTGTATTTCAATTACTGGCAAATATATAAGAAATATACTCGTATTTTGAGACAAAAAATTGACTAGTAAAAGTAATATAAACGCCAGTTCAGCTTAAAAAATGGGGAATTCCATTCAAGACTGCCATCCAGAAGAAGGGAATCATCGAATTACGCATCTTTTTTTACTTTTAGTTAAGTTTTTGCCATTTTATGGTATTTTCACGTTTAGAATTCAACTTCAGGAGGAATTCGAGGAGAAAGGAAGGAATTGTACGGCTCAAAATCACTAAGGTAGCTACCTTATAAAAATCGCAATTTTTTGTGTATTTCAATTACTGGCAAATATATAAGAAATATACTCGTATTTTGAGACAAAAAATTGACTAGTAAAAGTAATATAAACGCCAGTTCAGCTTAAAAAAATGGGGAATTCCATTCAAGACTGCCATCCAGAAGAAGGGAATCATCGAATTACGCATCTTTTTTTTACTTTTAGTTAAGTTTTTGCCATTTTATGGTATTTTCACGTTTAGAATTCAACTTCAGGAGGAATTCGAGGAGAAAGGAAGGAATTGTACGGCTCAAAATCACTAAGGTAGCTACCTTATAAAAATCGCAATTTTTTGTGTATTTCAATTACTGGCAAATATATAAGAAATATACTCGTATTTTGAGACAAAAAATTGACTAGTAAAAGTAATATAAACGCCAGTTCAGCTTAAAAAAATGGGGAATTCCATTCAAGACTGCCATCCAGAAGAAGGGAATCATCGAATTACGCATCTTTTTTTTACTTTTAGTTAAGTTTTTGCCATTTTATGGTATTTTCACGTTTAGAATTCAACTTCAGGAGGAATTCGAGGAGAAAGGAAGGAATTGTACGGCTCAAAATCACTAAGGTAGCTACCTTATAAAAATCGCAATTTTTTGTGTATTTCAATTACTGGCAAATATATAAGAAATATACTCGTATTTTGAGACAAAAAATTGACTAGTAAAAGTAATATAAACGCCAGTTCAGCTTAAAAAATGGGGAATTCCATTCAAGACTGCCATCCAGAAGAAGGGAATCATCGAATTACGCATCTTTTTTTACTTTTAGTTAAGTTTTTGCCATTTTATGGTATTTTCACGTTTAGAATTCAACTTCAGGAGGAATTCGAGGAGAAAGGAAGGAATTGTACGGCTCAAAATCACTAAGGTAGCTACCTTATAAAAATCGCAATTTTTTGTGTATTTCAATTACTGGCAAATATATAAGAAATATACTCGTATTTTGAGACAAAAAATTGACTAGTAAAAGTAATATAAACGCCAGTTCAGCTTAAAAAAATGGGGAATTCCATTCAAGACTGCCATCCAGAAGAAGGGAATCATCGAATTACGCATCTTTTTTTTACTTTTAGTTAAGTTTTTGCCATTTTATGGTATTTTCACGTTTAGAATTCAACTTCAGGAGGAATTCGAGGAGAAAGGAAGGAATTGTACGGCTCAAAATCACTAAGGTAGCTACCTTATAAAAATCGCAATTTTTTGTGTATTTCAATTACTGGCAAATATATAAGAAATATACTCGTATTTTGAGACAAAAAATTGACTAGTAAAAGTAATATAAACGCCAGTTCAGCTTAAAAAAATGGGGAATTCCATTCAAGACTGCCATCCAGAAGAAGGGAATCATCGAATTACGCATCTTTTTTTTACTTTTAGTTAAGTTTTTGCCATTTTATGGTATTTTCACGTTTAGAATTCAACTTCAGGAGGAATTCGAGGAGAAAGGAAGGAATTGTACGGCTCAAAATCACTAAGGTAGCTACCTTATAAAAATCGCAATTTTTTGTGTATTTCAATTACTGGCAAATATATAAGAAATATACTCGTATTTTGAGACAAAAAATTGACTAGTAAAAGTAATATAAACGCCAGTTCAGCTTAAAAAATGGGGAATTCCATTCAAGACTGCCATCCAGAAGAAGGGAATCATCGAATTACGCATCTTTTTTTACTTTTAGTTAAGTTTTTGCCATTTTATGGTATTTTCACGTTTAGAATTCAACTTCAGGAGGAATTCGAGGAGAAAGGAAGGAATTGTACGGCTCAAAATCACTAAGGTAGCTACCTTATAAAAATCGCAATTTTTTGTGTATTTCAATTACTGGCAAATATATAAGAAATATACTCGTATTTTGAGACAAAAAATTGACTAGTAAAAGTAATATAAACGCCAGTTCAGCTTAAAAAAATGGGGAATTCCATTCAAGACTGCCATCCAGAAGAAGGGAATCATCGAATTACGCATCTTTTTTTTACTTTTAGTTAAGTTTTTGCCATTTTATGGTATTTTCACGTTTAGAATTCAACTTCAGGAGGAATTCGAGGAGAAAGGAAGGAATTGTACGGCTCAAAATCACTAAGGTAGCTACCTTATAAAAATCGCAATTTTTTGTGTATTTCAATTACTGGCAAATATATAAGAAATATACTCGTATTTTGAGACAAAAAATTGACTAGTAAAAGTAATATAAACGCCAGTTCAGCTTAAAAAAATGGGGAATTCCATTCAAGACTGCCATCCAGAAGAAGGGAATCATCGAATTACGCATCTTTTTTTTACTTTTAGTTAAGTTTTTGCCATTTTATGGTATTTTCACGTTTAGAATTCAACTTCAGGAGGAATTCGAGGAGAAAGGAAGGAATTGTACGGCTCAAAATCACTAAGGTAGCTACCTTATAAAAATCGCAATTTTTTGTGTATTTCAATTACTGGCAAATATATAAGAAATATACTCGTATTTTGAGACAAAAAATTGACTAGTAAAAGTAATATAAACGCCAGTTCAGCTTAAAAAATGGGGAATTCCATTCAAGACTGCCATCCAGAAGAAGGGAATCATCGAATTACGCATCTTTTTTTACTTTTAGTTAAGTTTTTGCCATTTTATGGTATTTTCACGTTTAGAATTCAACTTCAGGAGGAATTCGAGGAGAAAGGAAGGAATTGTACGGCTCAAAATCACTAAGGTAGCTACCTTATAAAAATCGCAATTTTTTGTGTATTTCAATTACTGGCAAATATATAAGAAATATACTCGTATTTTGAGACAAAAAATTGACTAGTAAAAGTAATATAAACGCCAGTTCAGCTTAAAAAAATGGGGAATTCCATTCAAGACTGCCATCCAGAAGAAGGGAATCATCGAATTACGCATCTTTTTTTTACTTTTAGTTAAGTTTTTGCCATTTTATGGTATTTTCACGTTTAGAATTCAACTTCAGGAGGAATTCGAGGAGAAAGGAAGGAATTGTACGGCTCAAAATCACTAAGGTAGCTACCTTATAAAAATCGCAATTTTTTGTGTATTTCAATTACTGGCAAATATATAAGAAATATACTCGTATTTTGAGACAAAAAATTGACTAGTAAAAGTAATATAAACGCCAGTTCAGCTTAAAAAAATGGGGAATTCCATTCAAGACTGCCATCCAGAAGAAGGGAATCATCGAATTACGCATCTTTTTTTTACTTTTAGTTAAGTTTTTGCCATTTTATGGTATTTTCACGTTTAGAATTCAACTTCAGGAGGAATTCGAGGAGAAAGGAAGGAATTGTACGGCTCAAAATCACTAAGGTAGCTACCTTATAAAAATCGCAATTTTTTGTGTATTTCAATTACTGGCAAATATATAAGAAATATACTCGTATTTTGAGACAAAAAATTGACTAGTAAAAGTAATATAAACGCCAGTTCAGCTTAAAAAATGGGGAATTCCATTCAAGACTGCCATCCAGAAGAAGGGAATCATCGAATTACGCATCTTTTTTTACTTTTAGTTAAGTTTTTGCCATTTTATGGTATTTTCACGTTTAGAATTCAACTTCAGGAGGAATTCGAGGAGAAAGGAAGGAATTGTACGGCTCAAAATCACTAAGGTAGCTACCTTATAAAAATCGCAATTTTTTGTGTATTTCAATTACTGGCAAATATATAAGAAATATACTCGTATTTTGAGACAAAAAATTGACTAGTAAAAGTAATATAAACGCCAGTTCAGCTTAAAAAAATGGGGAATTCCATTCAAGACTGCCATCCAGAAGAAGGGAATCATCGAATTACGCATCTTTTTTTTACTTTTAGTTAAGTTTTTGCCATTTTATGGTATTTTCACGTTTAGAATTCAACTTCAGGAGGAATTCGAGGAGAAAGGAAGGAATTGTACGGCTCAAAATCACTAAGGTAGCTACCTTATAAAAATCGCAATTTTTTGTGTATTTCAATTACTGGCAAATATATAAGAAATATACTCGTATTTTGAGACAAAAAATTGACTAGTAAAAGTAATATAAACGCCAGTTCAGCTTAAAAAAATGGGGAATTCCATTCAAGACTGCCATCCAGAAGAAGGGAATCATCGAATTACGCATCTTTTTTTTACTTTTAGTTAAGTTTTTGCCATTTTATGGTATTTTCACGTTTAGAATTCAACTTCAGGAGGAATTCGAGGAGAAAGGAAGGAATTGTACGGCTCAAAATCACTAAGGTAGCTACCTTATAAAAATCGCAATTTTTTGTGTATTTCAATTACTGGCAAATATATAAGAAATATACTCGTATTTTGAGACAAAAAATTGACTAGTAAAAGTAATATAAACGCCAGTTCAGCTTAAAAAATGGGGAATTCCATTCAAGACTGCCATCCAGAAGAAGGGAATCATCGAATTACGCATCTTTTTTTACTTTTAGTTAAGTTTTTGCCATTTTATGGTATTTTCACGTTTAGAATTCAACTTCAGGAGGAATTCGAGGAGAAAGGAAGGAATTGTACGGCTCAAAATCACTAAGGTAGCTACCTTATAAAAATCGCAATTTTTTGTGTATTTCAATTACTGGCAAATATATAAGAAATATACTCGTATTTTGAGACAAAAAATTGACTAGTAAAAGTAATATAAACGCCAGTTCAGCTTAAAAAAATGGGGAATTCCATTCAAGACTGCCATCCAGAAGAAGGGAATCATCGAATTACGCATCTTTTTTTTACTTTTAGTTAAGTTTTTGCCATTTTATGGTATTTTCACGTTTAGAATTCAACTTCAGGAGGAATTCGAGGAGAAAGGAAGGAATTGTACGGCTCAAAATCACTAAGGTAGCTACCTTATAAAAATCGCAATTTTTTGTGTATTTCAATTACTGGCAAATATATAAGAAATATACTCGTATTTTGAGACAAAAAATTGACTAGTAAAAGTAATATAAACGCCAGTTCAGCTTAAAAAAATGGGGAATTCCATTCAAGACTGCCATCCAGAAGAAGGGAATCATCGAATTACGCATCTTTTTTTTACTTTTAGTTAAGTTTTTGCCATTTTATGGTATTTTCACGTTTAGAATTCAACTTCAGGAGGAATTCGAGGAGAAAGGAAGGAATTGTACGGCTCAAAATCACTAAGGTAGCTACCTTATAAAAATCGCAATTTTTTGTGTATTTCAATTACTGGCAAATATATAAGAAATATACTCGTATTTTGAGACAAAAAATTGACTAGTAAAAGTAATATAAACGCCAGTTCAGCTTAAAAAAATGGGGAATTCCATTCAAGACTGCCATCCAGAAGAAGGGAATCATCGAATTACGCATCTTTTTTTACTTTTAGTTAAGTTTTTGCCATTTTATGGTATTTTCACGTTTAGAATTCAACTTCAGGAGGAATTCGAGGAGAAAGGAAGGAATTGTACGGCTCAAAATCACTAAGGTAGCTACCTTATAAAAATCGCAATTTTTTGTGTATTTCAATTACTGGCAAATATATAAGAAATATACTCGTATTTTGAGACAAAAAATTGACTAGTAAAAGTAATATAAACGCCAGTTCAGCTTAAAAAAATGGGGAATTCCATTCAAGACTGCCATCCAGAAGAAGGGAATCATCGAATTACGCATCTTTTTTTTACTTTTAGTTAAGTTTTTGCCATTTTATGGTATTTTCACGTTTAGAATTCAACTTCAGGAGGAATTCGAGGAGAAAGGAAGGAATTGTACGGCTCAAAATCACTAAGGTAGCTACCTTATAAAAATCGCAATTTTTTGTGTATTTCAATTACTGGCAAATATATAAGAAATATACTCGTATTTTGAGACAAAAAATTGACTAGTAAAAGTAATATAAACGCCAGTTCAGCTTAAAAAAATGGGGAATTCCATTCAAGACTGCCATCCAGAAGAAGGGAATCATCGAATTACGCATCTTTTTTTTACTTTTAGTTAAGTTTTTGCCATTTTATGGTATTTTCACGTTTAGAATTCAACTTCAGGAGGAATTCGAGGAGAAAGGAAGGAATTGTACGGCTCAAAATCACTAAGGTAGCTACCTTATAAAAATCGCAATTTTTTGTGTATTTCAATTACTGGCAAATATATAAGAAATATACTCGTATTTTGAGACAAAAAATTGACTAGTAAAAGTAATATAAACGCCAGTTCAGCTTAAAAAAATGGGGAATTCCATTCAAGACTGCCATCCAGAAGAAGGGAATCATCGAATTACGCATCTTTTTTTTACTTTTAGTTAAGTTTTTGCCATTTTATGGTATTTTCACGTTTAGAATTCAACTTCAGGAGGAATTCGAGGAGAAAGGAAGGAATTGTACGGCTCAAAATCACTAAGGTAGCTACCTTATAAAAATCGCAATTTTTTGTGTATTTCAATTACTGGCAAATATATAAGAAATATACTCGTATTTTGAGACAAAAAATTGACTAGTAAAAGTAATATAAACGCCAGTTCAGCTTAAAAAAATGGGGAATTCCATTCAAGACTGCCATCCAGAAGAAGGGAATCATCGAATTACGCATCTTTTTTTTACTTTTAGTTAAGTTTTTGCCATTTTATGGTATTTTCACGTTTAGAATTCAACTTCAGGAGGAATTCGAGGAGAAAGGAAGGAATTGTACGGCTCAAAATCACTAAGGTAGCTACCTTATAAAAATCGCAATTTTTTGTGTATTTCAATTACTGGCAAATATATAAGAAATATACTCGTATTTTGAGACAAAAAATTGACTAGTAAAAGTAATATAAACGCCAGTTCAGCTTAAAAAAATGGGGAATTCCATTCAAGACTGCCATCCAGAAGAAGGGAATCATCGAATTACGCATCTTTTTTTTACTTTTAGTTAAGTTTTTGCCATTTTATGGTATTTTCACGTTTAGAATTCAACTTCAGGAGGAATTCGAGGAGAAAGGAAGGAATTGTACGGCTCAAAATCACTAAGGTAGCTACCTTATAAAAATCGCAATTTTTTGTGTATTTCAATTACTGGCAAATATATAAGAAATATACTCGTATTTTGAGACAAAAAATTGACTAGTAAAAGTAATATAAACGCCAGTTCAGCTTAAAAAAATGGGGAATTCCATTCAAGACTGCCATCCAGAAGAAGGGAATCATCGAATTACGCATCTTTTTTTTACTTTTAGTTAAGTTTTTGCCATTTTATGGTATTTTCACGTTTAGAATTCAACTTCAGGAGGAATTCGAGGAGAAAGGAAGGAATTGTACGGCTCAAAATCACTAAGGTAGCTACCTTATAAAAATCGCAATTTTTTGTGTATTTCAATTACTGGCAAATATATAAGAAATATACTCGTATTTTGAGACAAAAAATTGACTAGTAAAAGTAATATAAACGCCAGTTCAGCTTAAAAAAATGGGGAATTCCATTCAAGACTGCCATCCAGAAGAAGGGAATCATCGAATTACGCATCTTTTTTTTACTTTTAGTTAAGTTTTTGCCATTTTATGGTATTTTCACGTTTAGAATTCAACTTCAGGAGGAATTCGAGGAGAAAGGAAGGAATTGTACGGCTCAAAATCACTAAGGTAGCTACCTTATAAAAATCGCAATTTTTTGTGTATTTCAATTACTGGCAAATATATAAGAAATATACTCGTATTTTGAGACAAAAAATTGACTAGTAAAAGTAATATAAACGCCAGTTCAGCTTAAAAAAATGGGGAATTCCATTCAAGACTGCCATCCAGAAGAAGGGAATCATCGAATTACGCATCTTTTTTTTACTTTTAGTTAAGTTTTTGCCATTTTATGGTATTTTCACGTTTAGAATTCAACTTCAGGAGGAATTCGAGGAGAAAGGAAGGAATTGTACGGCTCAAAATCACTAAGGTAGCTACCTTATAAAAATCGCAATTTTTTGTGTATTTCAATTACTGGCAAATATATAAGAAATATACTCGTATTTTGAGACAAAAAATTGACTAGTAAAAGTAATATAAACGCCAGTTCAGCTTAAAAAAATGGGGAATTCCATTCAAGACTGCCATCCAGAAGAAGGGAATCATCGAATTACGCATCTTTTTTTTACTTTTAGTTAAGTTTTTGCCATTTTATGGTATTTTCACGTTTAGAATTCAACTTCAGGAGGAATTCGAGGAGAAAGGAAGGAATTGTACGGCTCAAAATCACTAAGGTAGCTACCTTATAAAAATCGCAATTTTTTGTGTATTTCAATTACTGGCAAATATATAAGAAATATACTCGTATTTTGAGACAAAAAATTGACTAGTAAAAGTAATATAAACGCCAGTTCAGCTTAAAAAAATGGGGAATTCCATTCAAGACTGCCATCCAGAAGAAGGGAATCATCGAATTACGCATCTTTTTTTTACTTTTAGTTAAGTTTTTGCCATTTTATGGTATTTTCACGTTTAGAATTCAACTTCAGGAGGAATTCGAGGAGAAAGGAAGGAATTGTACGGCTCAAAATCACTAAGGTAGCTACCTTATAAAAATCGCAATTTTTTGTGTATTTCAATTACTGGCAAATATATAAGAAATATACTCGTATTTTGAGACAAAAAATTGACTAGTAAAAGTAATATAAACGCCAGTTCAGCTTAAAAAATGGGGAATTCCATTCAAGACTGCCATCCAGAAGAAGGGAATCATCGAATTACGCATCTTTTTTATACCCTTCTCCAAAAAGGATGGAAGGGTATAAATAAGTTTGATATAGGGGATGCAATTTCAATAAATATTGATTTCCGACCATATAAAGTATATATATTCTGGATCGTTATAAGAAGGGGAGTATTTCGTCTGTCCGTCTGTCTGTCTGTCTGTCTGTCTGTCTGTCCTCATTTCCTTTAAGGATGACTTCCAGAAGAAGGGAATCATCAAATCGAGCATTTTTTTCACTTTTAGTCATGTTTTTAGCATTATATCGTATTTTCAAATTTGGAATTCAATTAAAGGAGAAATTGCAGGAGAACGAAAGGAGTTGGACGTTTAAAAATCCCTAAGGTAGTTAACCTTAGGGATCTAATTTACGTTCCATCTGATGTAATTTAGTTTTTATAACCCTCCGCAATAAAACAAATTTTTCTTATTGTTACTTAAATGGCACTGGAAATAAAAAAATAATATTCAACAGAACCTCACTTGGTTCCTAAGGGGACTTCAACGTATGATAAAGTAGAACTTCACGGAACCTTAATGGAGATTTATTTTACATCTAATTAAAGAAGTTTAATTAAATATAGGTTGCAACGAAAGCAAAAGCAAAGCAAATGCATTCATTTTCGTACATCTTTTTACATTAACTGACATTTTTCAGCTCTAATTCAAAATAATAATGATAAAAAATATATTACAATATTTTACAAAATTTCCATTCCCAAAACAGAATTAGAAAAAAACCGATGGAAAATTATTAAGAATATTTATTAAATAAATTATTGAAACACATCGGTTGTAATAGTAAAAGTAAAGATCAAAATCACGCAAATCAAAATTAGCGCATTAATTAAAATCATTTTCAGTCTTAAGATGAAAGCACGAACTCCAATCTAAATGCAATTAATCATGGAATTGCAATTAAAAGGAATGCGACCATAACAATAAAAATAACAAGTCAAGTGGGTTTCTGAGCGTACCATTTTTTTTAAACTTGCTGTTTTAAGAATCTATCATAAGAGAGCGAGAAAATCCATCACCAAGCAGCTCGGCAGCTGCTGAAAGCATTACTAACTTGCCAAAATAATACGCAAACAATACTTAGAATGTTTTTAATATTTAAATTTAAGATTTTTTCTTGTAGAGCTGAAAACCATCAAATTGAAACAAATTAAGTGTTCATGTAATTTTAAATATTTAAAATCGCTAAAAAAAAGTCAATTGTTCAAACAGACAATTTTTTTTATCACATCGTTCATTGTATTTGATAATCGCTGCATATCGCATTTAACTTCTTCCACAAACTAACCAGTGGAAGTCTTAATGCCGAAGTCTGGCCTTATTAAAATGTTCATCATTACTTTTTTACACACATAAAATGTGATTTGGCTGCAAATATATTTTCAAGCCACAATTTATGGTTTAATAAGTCATATTAGTTACTAGTATTCTAGGTTAGTGGACGAAATTTAATACACAAATGTGTTTAAATACAGACTAGTACTTAAACATTGTTTGTTAAACAGTTTGCTGTGTAAGCGCCCTGTCAAACAAAAATTTTTGAGGTTTCTAAATTGGTGCATAAAATAGTCATAATTTACCTAAAAATGATGTGTTTACGCAATTAATTAAAAGTTTTATTTTCCAACAGTAACTTAAAATAAACACCCAATTCTCTGTTAACACGTGTTTGGATTCAGAACGAGTTAAAAAGCAAAAAATTCCCTTTTAACACAGTTTCTTCCATTATTTCTGCAACAAAAAAAAATAATTGTTTCATTTTAGAATTTTTTTTGGAATATTTTGTTTTATGTATTCCAAATTACTTAACATGGTACTTGGACAGCTTTCCACTTTGTTCTATACCTTGGGGTATTCCATTGGCTCACTTTGAAATAGTAAAAAAGTTAAATTACCGTGCGGCAATTATTTATTGAAAAAACGGCATTTAAATCCCACATCTTGAGGCGATAAGCGGCAAATATGGCAGCACTGTATTATAGGAGTACTTCTTGATTCTCAGAGAGCAAATAAAAAAATTTTTTTTTGACAACGTAGCATTTTATTTATATGGCCGAGATACGAAATGAACTGGAACATTTCATATTTATGTAAACTGAAATCCTTTCTAGTCTCCTACAGGAAACGTCATAACGGCTTATTGCAAAAGCGAATGCAATAAAAATTAAAACTACTGAATTACAAGAGAGATTTTCATCCGGAAATAATTTTACAACATGGTGACAAAATAATTTTAGTGAGAGCAGTTTGATTGGGGGCTTGTTCAAGTGAAACGTAATAAAATATTTTTACATTTCCATTACTTACATTTTTTTTTATATTAATGGAATGCAGAGTTTTTGTTCAAAATATAATTTATTTATATTTAAGTAATTAGAATGCTAAAACGCGAAATGTATGCACAAGTGATTTTTCACAAGAACTTTTAGATATTGATCGCACTTGACACCCTTTATAAATGATATATTTTTTTTGGTTTAAAATGTTGAAATGTAAAAAAAAAGATTTTTAAGTTTGTAAATATTGATTACAAAATCAAATAAAGACCTCAACTAACACAGAATATTAATTTTTTTAAGAATTTTAAGGAAACGTATCTAATGTGTAAAAAGAGAACAAGGTTTAATGATAAAAATTTTTAAGCTCACCTGGTTTTTGCGTAAAGAAAATAGAGCAAGCAAGCCAACGAGGCAGCTTCAACACAACCTAAAAGGGAGAATTCTAAAGCCCCCTGTAGGAAACTGCACACAGTATTAATCATAGTGATGCGAAATAAAGTAGTAAAATGGTTTCTTTTACAATGTAACAATGTTTAAACATGAAGTTTGCTCCCTATGCATAAAATAATTGATCGAAATAGGCTGGAGTGGGGAATGTTTTGATAATTTTCTTCCTTGTCGAGGTTTATGCTGCAACTGCACTGCTGCTGATGACGGCTTCTTTCGGTTTGTTTTGCTATATTTCTTTTTTTGCACTTTGTATTGTAGAAATATATAATTTTTCCTTTTTTTTATTGTGTTGGTCTCTCATACACACATACGGATGCACATATGTACATATATATATAACTATAAATATGTTTATGTAAATACATCTGTATTTAAATAGTTTCTATTGTTTTACTTTGCTTGTTATTTCGTTATTTTATTTCTGTTTTTTTATATATATTTTTTAAGGTCACTTTTTACTGCTGCCACTGGCTGAGTGACTCAAAATAGTTGCATTGGGAATGTTATCACGAACCCCTTATTGGTAAAATATTTGTTTTGTATCCTGTACTTGTTTCACATACACACATGCACACATACATATTTTTATTAAAATTTATTTTATTGTAAAGTTTTCTTATTGTGAAATTTCTTTAAAATTCAAAATGTTAAAATGGCTGTTTGTCAGTAGGGCCTTACATATTTTTAGGATAAAAAAATTTTATTCTCAAATAAGCACGTTATAAAGAAAATCCAAGATGAACCACCGAGTGAATTGCGATCAAACAAATTTTAACATGACAATGTCGCTCTTACGCATAAAAAACAACGGATTTTTAAAACAATTTTTTTTTTGTCACATAAGTACGTTTTATGCTTCTGAAAAGTAATATTAGATTATTCTACCTTTGAAGCATCGACATACATGTGTACATACACATACATATATAAGCAAAGTGAATTTATTTGTCCTTATTGAAAACAATGTATGAAAAACCATAAAGTATGGACTGTTTTGGGAAACATACAACAGGATTTCTTATTTTGGTATGAAAAAGCATTAATTAAGAAAAAAAAAAGCATTAAAAGCGATATGCAGCGTCCTGTGTATAGTGACGAATATATATATATACATCTACTTATGTATATCAAGGGGGAAAACTTTCCTTAAGCAATTTAAAATCTACAAGCGAAATAAGTATTCATTTTTTCATTTATCTGCATTTTTATTTTATTTTTATTATTGTATATTTTAATTTTATTTCTTTATTTTACTTGTTTACTTATTCAATTCACTCTATGGATAAATATTCTTACCGACTTCAGAAAAATATGCAACCTATACTTTATCACTTCTGTCCACAAATTATTTTCTTTGCGAAAATTTTAAGAATTTACAAAATGGAAAATATTGCGTTTAATAATATTAACCTTTAATGAAAAATGTGTTTAGCTATATAATCCGTATACAAGTACATACGTACAATTCAATTCAACTGCTTGCAAAATCTTCAGAATAGGCTAGCAATAGTTTAATTTGTTTGTAACACAAAAACATATTAAGGTATGCAGATAAGCAGTTTCCTCAATCATAATCTTACTGAATACGGAATAAGAGGTTTCTCTAAACGATTAACAAATTTTTCGACTTTAACTGCTACTTCAGAATTATTTTCTACACTTAGTATAAAAAATATGTTTTTAAAAATTGCAATTTTCGTAGAATTATTCCCGTATTAGGCAGACATGTAATTCAAAATTTAAAAATATGTATCTTGTAACCTTTTTACACTTAGAGGAATGCTTGAAAAATTTTAAAAATTGAAGAAACTAGTTTACAATGGTACATTTTCCATCTCTCATCTTTCATATTTATTTTCACGTGTTTGAGCAAAAAATAAATAACTAAAATAAAATGGCATTTACAAGTTCTGGAAGTAATTGCAGAAAGGATAAAGTATTACCACAGAATAAAAGCATAAAATATTCCAAGATCATTTTGCCTTTAATGACCCTGGAATAATCGTAAGAGCTGAATTGAAACAAAATAAGAAAATATCATCTTGTAGAAATATGGAAAGCTATGGAGGTTTGTCATTGTGAATTTTATGATGTGTGATAATTGAACATCTTAATGTAAGATATTTATAAATGTATAAAGCCTATTAGATATAGATTTAGAAATAGTTCAGTACACAAATCGATCGCAATTAAATATTATTGTTAGTTTTCTCAAATGAGTAAAATGTTTAAGCAAATCATGCGCTTAAGAAGACAATGGCTTGAATTTCAACTAAAACTTGGCTATTTTTGGGCGACTATATGATATTAGAATGCACTTTTATTTATCTATTCCATAATATACACATGTATATACATATTATATTATTCTCTCTATCCCTCTGCTTTTTATGTGGTTGTAATATTTCTATATTTTTGATCAGATTAATACACTGGTATTTATGACACATATATATATTTATTTTTGTTAAATTTAAAAATTCCTGAAGAAGGTGCCCTTAGCGGTAACGAAGTATTAAAAATAAAAAAAAATATTCTTCAAAAAAAAATATTAAATTTCATAAAATAAAATATAAATTTTAAAACCTAAATTTGTTGTTAAGGTTGGTGGTAAACCTGAGCTTTTAAATTATACCGAGTTAACATAGAATCATCTAATGTCTAAATAAATGAATATCCACTCATTCTAAACACATCCATCCACACTTGCTTGCATACGTGTGCATCGACTTCCGTACACAATTTACTTAGGAGTGTGTGTTTGTTCACCCGAATCACTACATTCCACACAGCCATATTTACCCACATATATGCATACATACAAACCAACCTAAGTGTAAGTAAGTATTTTTTACATATTTGCGTTTCGTTTTACAGAGTACAAAACAAATATTAAATAAGGCAGCAGATGAAATTAAAAGCAAAAACATCGTATGATCGGCAAATTTATTTATTTTGTTTACGTTTGGCAGACGATGTGCTGTTTTTTTAAAACTTTGCTTCTTTACGTTTGTTTTGGGGGATTCCAGTAAACTCCTGTGAACATAAACTTGCTCGTATATGCAAGTGCGATGGATAGTACACATATGCATACATATGCATGTAAATACTTCAAAAACAATAATAAACGCTCAATATTTTGTATGTGCCTCCATATATATGTATTATGCTTTTACTTTTCTCGCATTGCCGGCGAATGTGAAAGTAAAGATATTGGGGCAAAACATACTACATACATCAAATGCACTATATGTATGTATGTGAGCACATATTATGCGATAGGTGCATACGGCAACCACTTAAATTTTCTTTTAAAATTGGGCACGTAACAATTATTTTAATTTTATTGTTGAACAATTTTAGTATGTGTCGCATATATGAAATGTACACATAATTTCATTTACAGCACTTGATTAGTTATTGTAAAAGTAACAAATTATAGAAGTGAATACAATCTCTTTTAGATATTAGAGACACGTAACCGCTCCACACTAGCTATACCTTCAAACTGTTAGCTTTAGCTCAACAACTCTTGTTTATTAATTAATTTTTAATTAGAATTTATTTTTCTTCAGCTTACTGCTTCTGTTATACAAATGTAGTTGACGACACATTGTTATGTGTTCTGCCTCTGATTTACTTCAATTCAATTACAATATACAATAACGAAATGCACAAACACATTCACACCATTGATAACAAGTCGGTATGGGGAGCCAAAGTATATTAAAGAAATACAAATAGTATCAATTTGCCAGCAAATGAAAATTATTTCTCTGTTTAGTTAAGATCTATCAACGAACTGGCTGTCAAATTTTGTATTTAAAGTGTGTATGTGTTGGTGAAATTGTATCAAGTTTTAGTAATATTTTTGTTCTGGCGACAATAAGGCGAATTAACTTTGTGAGATGAGTGGTCATAGTCTTACAAATTTATTTTATATATTTGAGTACGTTTAAATGTCAAACTGCTTATTTCATATTTAATTTGATACCAACTATGCATTAAAGGTAAAATATAACCGTCATGTGTTTATTATGATGTTTTGTCTCCTCACTCGGCTAAAAAGTAGCATGTTATTACTTGTAATAATACTTACTGAATATCCCAGAATGGCAGTTATTAATCGTTGTTGACTAGAGCAAAATAAAAATAGCCCTTTTTCTTAACTCTTCTACAGTTTGATCTCATATAATTGGAAAAGCGATGACTTTTAGTGCATGGTCCAGTGGGTGTTCAATTTTAATTAACACGCTTTGGATTTGGTTTGGGAAACATTCATTCAATATATTAAATTTTGATGTGTGACAATGAAATCTCGGATAACTCGTATTCTAAACATGCTGGCTTTAAAATCTTCAAAGTGTTGGATTGCCGAGGGCATCTACATATATAAATGTGAAGCAAAAACAAAAAATTTGAGAAAAATGTATACAGATAGGCTTTGAATATACATGAATATATGTATGGTCATATACGGAAAAAAGCAGGAGAGTTGTGCATGTGTGTCAGGATTAGCTAGAAGGCCTTTATGATATGTACTGTGTAAGCTATGGATGAATCTTAACTTAGTTTAATATAATTTGTAGTATGCTAACATAAAGTAAACCAGCTTCCTTTGTACATCGTTGTCATGAAGAAAACTTCTTTCGTACCACAAGTTCCGCAAAGACTGTAAATGGGTACACCGTAATCGCTATGTTACATTGCAATCCAGCCAAACTGCAACCACTATGATGCAAGGGCAAAGAACTGAGAGTAATGATTCATTACAGGCACCTCAAGAAGAAACAAATTTTTATGAGAAGAAATACCGCTATGCCAATAGGGAAAGAGTATATAGAGAAAGAACATCAGTAGAGCCAACGATACCAGTGATAAAAACTAAAAAAAAGCAACTTTTATTTTCTCGCACTAAAAAGGACAAAAGCCCAAGTTAATATGCGACATAAACACCAACTCCCCCCTCATACTGATTTGTTGTTTTTATTACTTTCTTTTAATATGGAACCAGAAATATATTTTATAATTCATGTAATTCATTTCAAATCCATTATGTAATTAAAATAAAACGCAAATCATATAAAAAATATTAAAAGCTGAGAGCATGCAATTCTTAAAGCAAATGGGGGAATATGTAATATTTTCTTACAAGTTGTAAATGTACTTGTGCTTAAGTGCGATTGCGAAATATATGAACAATTGAGGGGAGGGCCTATGGGCTCACCACCTTCACCGGTTATTGCTTATCATGGAAGAACTTCTGAATAGAACTGTAGATACTTTACCACAAAAACCAAAGTTCTTATGCAAATATGTTGATGATTTATTTTGCATAATTAACAAAAATGCTGTTAAAGGCTCACAGTTTTCACAGCTAAATACGATCTACAATATAAATAGAAAAAGGGCTCCATTTCGGAAATTACCATTTCCGGGCTCAATTCTCATACGTTTGAATAATAAAATCAAAAAAAACCAACGGCGACTGGAAGAATCATCAACTATCTTTCCAGTCAGCCAAAACATGTAATTTTAAGCACAGCACGGAACCTTTCCAGACGAGTTTTATTAATTAGTGATGAAAAATTTCACAAGAAAAATTGTAAAAATTAAGGAAAATATTACAGAATAACGGTTTTCCAAATTTTATGTCTAAAAATATTATTAAGGGCTTAGAAGTTTTAAACAGAAAAAGTGCAGTTTCCCAAAAAGAAAATTTAAATAAATAACATACATAGATATATCACCGGTTCTCACATAGAGTTGTACATTCTAACATAAATGCAAAGATAATTTCAGTACTGCAACGTTAAAAAAATTTTTACAAACACCAATTCGAAAATCGACCAATTAGGCAAATGCAATGTTATTTATAAAATACCAAAATCAAAACTGCGAACAAGATTAGCTGTACATTGATCTGACTGCAATACACTAAAAAGAAAAATAGGCCAAAACACAGGATTAGCATCCCATTGTGATAGAGATGGTCACTTCCCAAACATAATGTTACAATTTTACAAGGACAAAAGTATAAAAAGATATTTCTTTGAAATAATATTTAAGCCAACATGCAAAATTGTACACGTACATATATACACATATCAATAAAATATATAATTCTATTTTAATAAACTTAACTGTAAGATCGACAACAGACGGCTTTATTTTTTAATTTTTGATTATATAATAATTTGATTCATTACTTTAATTTCATTATATTAATTTTTAGTTGTTCCTGAAGAACTCCGAAGGTGTTTCAAATAATGGACAAATTAATACAATAAAAATAAATTGACCATCCAGAGCTGATCTAAAGCCTAAAAAAGAAACAATTAAATTTTAAATTAAGTTCAGGTCAAAAAACTCCATTAAAATTCTCAATCTTGTCCTAATACTCGGGAGAATAGTTTTTTAAAAAATATATGCAAGAAAGTTGGGCGTTAAGGCATGTTACTAATTTCGCTGGCAGATTATCAGATCATTAATTAATATGAGTACAATATATAAAACTTGCTTTTATATGTACACACATATATCGCAGAAATTTCCATGTAAAAATTACATAGCGACTGGAATCGAAAAATAACTCGCAACACATTTTCGTTTTAATCAGAAAGAATTACAGACTTTATTAATTACTTCACTAACAAAGCCGCAGTATGCGGTATGTCATGGCAAACCAGTTGAATCCACGGTGGTATGCTAAAAAAAAGTTCTAGCCCCAAAAAGAACTACTGTAGCACACAACTTTTATAAAGGAACAATTCCGTAAAACATAGAAGGTTAAAGAAAAAAGAGTACCTTTCAATTCACCAGCAATTTTTTTTAGATACCTCCCCTTCCCTTTGGTAACTTCAAAAATAAAACTGAAGCAATTTATTGAAATAAACTTAATTTTAAGATAGAATTCTAAACATGTTTTTAATTATGAAAAAAATCCATATATATCTTTTGTTTTGTACAAATACAAAGATTTAAAAATACATTTTTCTCTTTCCTACAAAAACTTTAAAAAGTTACTTCTTCTTGGGAGCAACTGTATTCTTCTTTTTTCTTGCTTCAAAAGCCTTCTTCAACATGTTAGCACGGTTAGCTGCAGCCTTGCTGGCAACAACAGCGAAATGGTTCTTAGCTAATTCAACGTTGTTCTTTTTAGCTTTTGCCAATTTTTTGGCCATAGTGCGTTGTTCAGCAGCTAAAGCAGCGCGACGACGGAGAACTTCGGCATATGGGTTCAACTTGATAAGTTGTCGAACGTTGGTCAAAGGATTGAGGCGTCGTACCCGACGGAACACCTTCTTACGAGGATCGCGAAGAACATCACGAATTTCTTCAGATTTAAGAAGACGCGACAAATCGGTGTTGGACATTTTGGGTTGAGGAAGATTGTAACCCTTCTTCAATGTAGAACCCGTCTTCCACGTACCGAAGAGTTCATTCAAACGAGCGAAAGCAGATTCGGTCCAGATAACGAAACGACCAACATGACCACCAGGAGCCAACTTCAACAAGTTCATCCTATCGACAGACATAGTTTCTATTCCAGGGATATTACGGAATGCACGACGAAGACCTTCATCCTTATAGTAAACAATTAGGGGTCCACGTCGAGCAATGCGGCGTCGATCGCGCATTGTACCACGCCCAGCACGGAAACGCTGAGACTTGTACACCTGTTAATATAAAACAAAATGTATTTAATGGGGTGAAAAATATTAGAAAATCTGGAACCCCTATCAAATTAACTGTAATGTTGATTTAAGTTTCCCCGTTAATAAGAATACATAACTTGTTAACGGAACGCCTACCGAAACCAATTTTTGCTATAGCAGCTAGCCATAAAATTTAGGCAATTATTGAAGAAATTCGTTCATAACTGAATTATATCAATAAGCACTGCTACTATATAGCGTTTATTAAAGTCAAATTTGCTTACCTTCTGAATGTCGGCCCAGATCTTCATGCGTCTAAGGAAAACAACAGCTTGCTTGGTCTTTTGCAATTTTTGTACTTCATCGGACACAACCAAGGGGAATTCCGAAACACCATCAATGATGTGACCCTTAGATTGAACGAGGGCTGGCACACCAGAGGCGGCAATAGCGGATACCAAAGCATAACGACGTTGGTTTACATTAATCTTACGGTGCCAACGTCTATAGGTCTTGGTGGGCGCAAACATACGACCTCCACGACACATATTACCGAAAGCACCCTGGCCTGACCGGTGGGTACCACCACCACGTACTCGAGGAATACGAGCAACAGCACGACCAGTTCCCCAAGATTCGGCAGATGTTTGATGACCTTCACAAAATAGAAAATCCCATTTTCAGAATAATTTTACTATAATTTTTTTATTATACATACCGGCTTTTTCGCTAACAGCATAAGGTTGACGCTTGTTGCGACGCATCAATTGATGAACATCGTTTACCACATCGGGACGGATGGGTGCCTTGAAAACTGACGGCAACACGTAGGTCTTGTCATTAATTTGTTCATTTTTATCCGAATAAACGGAAACCAAGGGTCTGGCATTAGCTAAACTCTACAGATGAAACAAAAAAATATAAGTATAATATTTATATTAAATCTTTACACTTTTAAAATGGGTTAGAATTTTACACGTGTTTTAGTGTGAATTGTCGAATTATTTATTTTCTCTAGTTAGAAAATCAAACAAATTTTACATTCCCTACAATTTTACACATATTTGATTTTAAATAAACAGATTTCTAACCATTTTTATTGATAACCAATCCCAAAACTATTAAAAATATTCTCTGCTTCGGGAGAAACGTCCACCATTTACTAATAGTAGAACAAAAAGGAAAAAAATATGAACAGGAAGTAATACTAAATAACGAAAACTTAACGAAATGAGAAAATACGGCAACTCAATTACAGTGTTGAAATTAAACTACTTTTCAAAGTTGAATGCGTGTTTTTATTTCAAATGGACTCTCCGTGTTAATTATGGGCACCAGGTAACCCTATGATTATGACAGCTACGAAAGTGAGTGAGGGAAAAAAGGAAAATAATTTGGAGTTGTGTTTTGTTTACATTTGTACATATATTACTATACATATTAAATATACGAGACTTCCTTAGAACTTATTATATAGAATGGCTGGAGAGGTGGTTGTAGATGCTTTGCCATATATTGATCAAGGTTACGATGACCCTGGCGTTAGAGAATCCGTAAGCCTTGCAATTTTTAAATAAAAAAAGTGTATTTCAAAAGTAACAGGCTGGCGAAAATTGTTCGACTTTTAATAAGTGTATATAAACTAAAGCCCGGCATTTACAGATTGAACTTCCTGAGAAGTATTAAAATAGTTTTAAATTACCATCACATCTTGCTTGAAGATTTTAAATACAGAGGCAGTAGTAAACAAATTTATTTTTTGTTTGGATATTTTTGAACAGTCACATTAACGCACAGATTTAAAATTAATTTTTCAGGCTTTAGCAATGGTGGAAGAGGAGTGCCGCCGATATAGGCCAACGAAAAATTATTTAGAACATTTGTCAGCAATTAATTCAGTGTCATTTGAAACTAAACTCATGTCGCAAGAATTTGAACGTATACAGAATAGGATACCCATGGAAACCCTCAGTATGAAACGTTACGAATTGCCGCCACCAGCCGCTGGACGTTTATCGGAAGTTTCTGCTTGGGAAGAAGCAATTGATAATTCAAAGGCTCAACTTGAACATCAGTGGGTAAGAACAATGAACTTAGAACTAATGCTGGATTATGGTATTGAAGCTTGGAAAGCATACTTAGAAGTATTTGTTGCACTGCAAGCTAAAGCCCAAAACCAACTGCAAACGTTAAAGAAAGAAATACAGGATGTTAATTGGCAAAGGAAACAGGCTCAAACTCATGCTGGCGAAAAGCTGCGTACGCTTGAGGCGAACTGGGTGTTGTTAGTATCCAAAAATTACGAAATCGAACAACAATGTGTGGAATTGGAAAAGCATATACATAGTCTACGATCTCACATAGAGAATAAAAATATTCATGTGAATGGTGAACAAAGTGTGGAAGGTAATGGCAGTGCTAAAAATGGACAAGAATGTCATGAAAATAATGAAATTAACATCAATAACAATGATGCCACACCCGAAAATCGTCATGAATGTAATGACAACGGCGAAATTCAAGAAATTTGATCTATGAAGACGTAATGTATATATATATTTGTTAAGACCTTGTCTCACTATCCGACACAGCTTTAACACATGTCAAGTGGGTTATTTTTTTGACAGACGAATACAAATTGCAAAACTGAAATTTTTTGTTAAATGATAGATTTTGACTGATCAGGGTTGAATTCACTTGAAGCGGCTGAACAAAGAACAATTCTTTCTAATCCAAAAAGAATATTATTATTAGTTTAACTTATAGTTTAAATTAGTAAAGTAATCAACACTTTTTTCAGCACCAAATAAATAACTTTGTTTGCATGTAACAAATATAAAACACATGTTTTCGTAGTATACGGATAATGTGGTGTACCACCATATACGCCACTTTTTTTTGATTTTATAAATTGTAAGGCTATGATTTGATATCCGTTTCGTGTCACTTTGCTTTGTGAGATAGTGAAACCAGACCTATATTTCCCAATAAATACCTTTTTATAATACTAATAAAGTTCAGAACTGTTCTAATTATTTAAATTTTTATAAAAAAAATCGAGTTAGAAATAATTGGAGGCAATTAAATTTGCGTTTTTAAAAAATTAAGAAATGTCAATAAATTATTACCAAAAATCCATAGTATTATAGTAAATGGAGAGAGGAGACAAAGTAATAGGAAGGAAGTCTTCGCCGAAAAAACGTGAAAATTTACAAAATATTTTAATCTCCAATGTATGGTTATTTCATGTGAAATCGATCTAGTAACTCTATTTAATTTTACTTTAATTATTGCTCAAAAATTATGCCATCTGGTAGCATTATATAATTTGATACAAAAACGACGAAGTGGTTAACGATTTATTATTTTTTATATTGTGGTTTGCGTTGGTACAAGAATTAACTTTTCGTATCAGTAGTATATATAAAAATTTATATTTGAAAAATTAAGTTTATAGTAAAATAAGTGAAACATTTTAATTTGAATACGACATTCGAAGAAAACACTATCGCTCACGTACGTACATAGACGAACAAGAAATAACACGTCAGTTATTAATAAGTGAAGAAGAAAAATTAATAAATAAGAAAGCCTAAGCAAAACAAGAAACGAAGGAAAATGAATAGAAATTACTAATAACAGTATACTTTTACATCAGAAAATTATCATTTAATTAGCGGAAAGCAGAAAAGTTGAAAGGTCGCTTGAGCAATAATTGTTAAATTGAAAATTTTATTACTTCATATATTGATAAATAAATACAGTACAATATTTTGCGAACTTACGCTAGTGTGTACATTGACAGAAAGAAGTGAATAATGGTTACTATGGATGAAACACATGCAGCCAATTCATCCACTGCAGCTGCTGTAGCTGACGGAGCTGGTGCCGCCGTTCATACTAAGGCTGTTGAAGGCTCACCAATTGGTAACTCAACTTCATATATAAAACTTTTAATAAAGTCGTCAAATCAACAGTATGAGGATCACGTGATAGAAAGTGATTTATTATGGACAGTTAAGGGTTTGAAGTCCCATTTAGCTGCAGTTTATCCTAGTAAACCGGTAAGCCATAAGATATTGCAAGTTTTGCACTCGTATGTAGGTATGAATTATATTTTAAATGTAAATAACTTAAAGCGCTTACATCAAAATTAAAAAAAATATTTGTTTTGTTTATTCAAATTAGCATATTATTAAATTCCAATCCATACATACATACTTACTATGTTATAATTTCAAATATTTTATAATACGTAGATACTTCAAAAAAAAGATTATGTTTGATACATACACAATTCGTATTAAGATAAGTTACCCTAGAGATCTTTGGTATTGTTTTTTTTTTTATAAGTGCAATATATTTGTTTATTAGTCCTTTTTACTATCTCTGCTCCACAGCAGAGATTTCAACTCGACCACAGTCAAAAAAGAATTTGTTGTAAAGTTTTTTTTTTTTAATTAGAATCCGGATTACGGAACGCTATTGGGATGTATCCTACAAGGTTAATCTCAATCTTATCAGACTAGTAAATGGGAATCAATTTAATAAATTGATTATATTTAATATATAAGCAACAATTTGTTGGTTATTTCTAGCTTAGGTTATAGTAGATTGTTGTTTATAATAAAAAATTTTAAATAATACGCATGTAAATAAGCAATTGAGGTAAATGCAAAGGATCTTTAAAATAAAGCCCAATGTGTTGCTCAGTCACTTTGGCTGCAAATGAAAAACAAGAGGTCAATTTCGGAAACTATTTCTTTTGCAACCATAGGTATTTTTGAGTAAAGGGCTTCATTAAAGGCGAAACCTCCTTTTATTATATTATATTTATATGTTAATATATAAACGTTTTTATTTTGTTACTTTTTGCCTTTTAAGTTCTGACGTGTCTTATCCACAAGTGTTTTTATAACAAAAAAAATATATCTATACATCCACACGTTTATCAATGTATTTATGTATAGGTTCGTGTATAAGAACTGTTATCAGTTGCTTCTAAAGTACGTCTATATAAAAATTTACCCACACAAATTTAGTCAGCTACAATCTGTTTTATATTTGCACGAATTTTGAGGGGATTCTCCACACACTCCCCTAAAGCCCTTAATATCATGACTTACTGATTGATACGTGTACTCCTACAAATGTTTATACAAAGAAATTAAATATTTAACAGCACACATTTTCAATATTCTTATTTTTTTTAAACTTGTTTTGCAGTAAAAATTTTTTTTGCTTTTTTTATTTGTCTTAATTATAAGGACTTAAATAAATAAATATTTTTTATACTTTTTTTATTGCCTCTTTTTAGGCATTTTTAATGTATAAAAATTTTTGGTTCATTTATTTTTACTACACTTTTACTATGAAAAATTTTATGAAAAACATATATTTACATGTATCATAAATAAATCTTTTTATATTTAAAATTAGTATAATAATATTATTTGATGTGAACGAAACAGCGTTATAAAGAATTTAAATAATTAATAATTAAATTTAAATAATTAAATAATTTTAATTTGGAAAGGTCAAAAGAGTGAGGATTTTCAAATACATTATTTATTTACTATTTGATTTTGAACAAAATCTTGTTATAGTCCTAAGTGTTTAACGGAGGAATATAATTTTGTAATTCTACACCACTGATTTACCAATGAGTAGTGTTATATACAAATGTGTGTAGCTTTATAATAATCAAACTTTAAAAATATTTTCCATATTTCTCCACCTTTTCGAAAGTTATGAAATTATTATTATTCATTAATGTAAAACAAAATTAATATTTCTGCCCTCTGAGTTATTAGCTCATGAGACATTCTTTATGGATAAATGAATTAGGAACTATAGGATTTAAAAAAAAATATAATAATTGGAAATTGTTTAAATGAGGAGATTTTAATATTTTTTACTGAATTCGCATTTATTTGCAGCCCGTTACCGAACAAAAGCTTATATATGCAGGGCAACTTTTAAGCGACAATTTGCAATTGAAGGATGTTATACGAAATTACAAAGACGTTTATACACAAAACCATATAATACATTTGGTTTATATGCCTAAAAATTTTCAGCCGGTAACTTCTTCAAAGACAAATAAAACAAAGTTGTCTTCAATAAAAACATCCTCCGAAGGAGCAACTCGTATTGGTGACAGCGAAGAAAACTCACCACGAACAGCTAATAATAATATGGCAAATACAGATGGTATACGTCACAGGCATACTGCTGGTAATAATAACACAAATCAGCCGCCATTAACAGCTGCAGGACAACAACAGCCGTCAATGCTGTTTAATCAGCAAATACATCCTTATTTTATGACACCCCAACAAATTTCGATTGCCGGTATAACCTGTCCCCAGGTTCCTCAAAATATATCGAATAACTTTGGGAGTCCTTATAATGTGCAGGCCTTAATGACGCAACATACTATCATGTATCATTGGATGCAACAAGTTTATTCGCATTATATGGAACAGTGTTTAAGATTTTCAAATAATGCTGGTGGTGATGCTGCTGTAAATAGCAGCTACACGGCAGGATTACCAACACTTCCACCAAATTTTCCATATTTATTTCAACAGCAATATCCCTCAAATGTGATGACACCAGTAGTAAATCAAAATGATGCTGCATCATCACCGGGGCTGGTTATTGGGGGCGGAGAGAGACAAGATCAACAACAGCAGCCAGCGCTGGCGCAAGTTGCTGCTGCGCGTTTTCCCAATTTACCACAGGACGAGCAGGAAAATCGTGATTGGCTGGACAACTTCTTCTCAATAACGCGCTTAGCATTGTTTTTGACACTGCTGTATTTTAATTCATCGCCACTTAGATGTTTTATGGTTGTTATAATTGCTACTGGTATATATTTGTAAGTGTTGATGAAGTGCATGAACGATGAAATTTCATCTGATTATTTTTTAATTTCACAAATTCGTATTGCAGATATCACATAGGCGTATTTCGTTTACGCCACGAACGTAACAATAACAATTTGAATCGTAACAATAATGCAGCCCAAAATGCTGCTGTTGATCAGATTCGACAGGGTGTAGGGCAACAACAGAATGGTCCCGGCGCACCCGATATACAAGAAAACAACGATAATAATATAGGTGAGCAGCCAGCGGAAACTACAACGGATGTGCCCGATAACGCAAATAATGAATCAATGTTATCCATAGTGCGAACATTTGTGGTGTCATTTTTTACCTCATTATTGCCAGAAACACCGGCGCTTTAATTTTACTGGTCCAAAAAGGCAAAATATTGTTATTTGTTTTATTACTTTAATTCCACAAGACGTTCATGTTCCGTCGTCCCTTTGACATGCACCTTTTTGTAAACGCCAATATCCATTCTCAAATTCTTATGTTAAATATTATAACAACAAACAAACCAGAAAACAAAAATTATTTAAAAAATTAACAAATATAATTTCTAATATACTACACTTAAAAATGTATATTAACATATATATGTATATTCGATTATCTGCATTCTCTTTAGAATACAACTGTAACTGAATTATAATTTCCAAATTCTACATAAAGAGAAAGGAGTTAGAAATTTGATTTCATACAAATTTTGTTGTTTAATACAATTTAAAATTTTTCGTTCAATGCAATATGTACGTTTGTACATATACGTGTTAATTATTGTTTATGCTTAGCTTTAGTTTAATTTTAGGAATAAATACTTTACCTATACAATGTGCACTGTATACAGTTTTAATGCTAATAAATAAATTTCCAGTGAATCAAAATTTTGGTATCGACGGTATGCGATACCCCTTAACAATATTTCTTTCCTACACAACTGACAACTGTGTTGCAGATTTAGTTAATACGTCCTGTAACTGCACACTGCTTCAAGTAAAAGTGCTTTATCCACCGTGTCGTCTTATATACCATTTTCCTACAATATGTTCCCTACCTATTTTTGTACACTACAATTACACTGCGTTGAAGTAAAGCTTAATTTGGCAATATATTTCTCATCACTAAGAATTTTATAAATTTCAATAAGAAAAATCTTCATACTTATACTGCAAAGTTAACAAAGATGCAAGTTTTGTGGCTGGAAATTCCAGCGTTCGCGTTCGTGGTTTGATACTTGTTGATATTCATGGCTTAATTTTGCAGTTTTAATTATAGATATTTAAATTTCTTTTACTTATTACACGATTTTGCTCATTTTGATACTTGATAATTTTGAGAAAATTCAGATGGGTTAGGTAGAGCCACACTCATATTAAACTTATGTATACCCGCCCATCCTTGTTGATGGAGAAGTGTATAAAAGACTTGCAATCGCCACATAATATAATTAATAAAGTAATACTAATGTGAGTTATATGGAATTTGGTTTTTATACTCACTTATTTAAATTACTATTTAAAAACGTTATCAATGCTGCATCAACTTTTGCTTCGCCGTTTTTTGTATCCTAGTAGTTGAATCTCATGGTACTGTATAAATGGAGTCATTGCAAATTATACGCCATTTCAAAAGTTGATATTCCCTGATTGTTTTCATCAGTAATTAACTATGTAATTTAGACTTCTCGTAAGCACTTTATTTTGCTTCACATTGGTATACAAGTACATTCCACTCCGCTTTATTGTGAAAGTGTCAGCTACGACGGCAATGTCATCTTTGAGCTGCAGTTGGTAGCTTTTTTCTTTTTGGTAAATTTCGATCCAAATAAATTATGTCAGGTGCTACATCGATAACTACCGATATTAATTTTAAATAATTAAAATTCAGAATTTTTGCTTAGTATGTATTATATAATTTTTTATTTATAAGTTTTGTTTGTTTTTTACATAAAAAGCAAATACAAGCTGCACTTTTTTTCCTTGCATTAATAACACTGCCCAACAAAAAATGTTTTGTATTGCTTCTTACGCTTTTATCCAATTCTTACTAGTTTGATTACAAAGCAAAAAAAATATTACTTTTATTTATATAATAGACAGTTTCAACGGGTGCATTTGAATTTATTAGATGCAAATACGTACATACGAAGGATGACATATAAACGACTACTTTCAAGTTTGACTTTATGGAACGCCAAAGAGAAGAAACTAGCTACACAGCGAATGAATAAAAATTAAGCCAAGCAAACTAGATTCTATGTAATTCCGTAATATGAATTGGTTTTATTCAGTCTGAATTATTTCCTTTGGTGGGCAGCGTAAATTTAATTTTATTTCGTGTATTTTTCTTCTCTTATTTAACAACTCTCCTAAACGGTTAACATTGCTATTCATATTTCATATTGATATAAATATATAATATTTTATTTATTTCCTTTTAATAAGATTATGAATGGTAAACTTGAATAATAATAATAATAAATTGCTTATTTCTTTAATAATAATTAAGAAAGTTATAAAGGAAAATAATTCGTTTAATTTATATAATAATAAGTATGTATATTTTCGTTATCTTATCTTTACGAAAAAAAAGCTTTAATGCTTAACAAATGGCACATTTGTGTTAATAGATAATTTATATAAGTATATTTTAAAGCAGATCAATAAAACTAAAAAATGTTTACAGTTGCCATTAAATTAAAAAAATATCTGCTTCTAATTAAAAAAAACGTTATTAATTACAAGTGGTATTAACAATTAAATACATTTTATTTATTTAATAGATTTTTATATACTTATTACGTTTTCATAAAAGTTCAATACTGCAGCTTTCTTAAATTGCATAGCTAACTGATGCAAAATCAAAATTATAAAGGGGAAATTGCGGAAAATTTAATATTGTGATTTTAAAACGTTATTACAATTTCAAGTTGATATAAATGGAAAGTAGTTACCGATCTGTAATGGTTTTAAGTATAGCATTTACGAAGGATGTCAGCGAAAGATGCTGTCATGCTACACATCTTTGCCCTTAAAGCTTTCTCGAAGACAAGGCACAATCCGATCTCGCGACGACTCACATGAATTACTTACATTTAGTTTTTAGTGGCGAAATGTTAATTAAATGAAATAATACAAAAATATTATGCTAATTGAAATTAATTCAAATTTTCAACCTTTTTCCGATGTTATAGAAGTTTTTAAGTTGAATCTACGACAGCCACACAATTTAAAGGAGTACAGATTTCAGTAGAATTTATGAAGCTTTTATAAAAATAAAAATTTAATTTTTGATGGAGTTCAAACAATAGAGTATGTTAAGAAACATTTTTTTTTTCGAAAGTCGAAAATGTAAAATTCGATAAAGGATATCTAATTTGAAAATTTTTGCAAAGTTGCCGGACGAAGGAGAAATCCTTAGAAGTTATATTTTTGTAAAGAAAATGAGGTGCAAATAATAAAGAACGATTTTTATTTTAACGAAAGTTTCGAGAATAGTTTGCTGAAATGCATAATAAATATTGTACGATCAATTTTTCATAGATCTTTCTATAATAATCAACACTTATTTAATTCACCTGAGTCATAAATGTGTAGTGAAGGCTTCGATGTTTTTTGATGTGTTTAAACACCTCCACTCATATAATCTGCATTTTTTCAATTATAATGTTTTTGAATAATAATTTGTTTATACAAAGTTTTACACAAATTTACTTTTATGAATTCAAAATATTCTAGTATGTGAATAAAATTTTGTCAATACCTAGTTTTTTTTTAGTAGAGACTTGAATATCCAAGTTTAATTTGAATAGTTAAATTTACTTACATATACTTATATGTTTCTCACTAATTTAAAAAAGCAGAAAAGTTATATTTTTTCTTACTACAATGTTGTTTCGGGAACATTATCGTGATGTGGTTGTTGCTGGTGGTTGTGTTGGTACTGGTGTGACCTTAAATGTGTTATAGGCTGTTGTGATACAGCTGCAGAAAATGAATGTTGTTTATATTTGTATTTATTAGCATTGGCAGCATTATGCCCCAAGTGTGAAAGATCCGAGCTTTGCTGTCGGCCGATTTCCAATGTGATATCCATAATTTTTTGCTCCAATTTACGTATACGAGATTGGTATTTGCGCTTATTTTGCTCAATAATTTGTGTAAGGCTTCTGAAAAAGAAAATAGAATTGGGAAAGAAAATTAGAAAGTAAAGATTTAAAAATTACGTCGTACTAACATATTGGTTTTTTGCAATTCCCTGACATTATTGTGCAAATGTTCGTATTTCTCATCTGATTTTTTTTGTGATTCGGTAACTGAAGCGATCAGACTTTGTATACGACCCTTCAGTTCGGTCTCTCGCGATAACGCTTCTACAAGTTGTTGTTCCGTTAATGCTACGTGTTCGGATTCCGCAAAGGTTGAATTACTCTGTTCCATTATGTGTAACGGTCGCTGCTTTTGATGATCAAATAATTCATTGTTTTCGGTATTTAACTGCAACTGATGTTGCAACTGTTTTAAAGCTTCTTGCAAGACTCCTACGCGATCATTAGCATACTGTTTCTCACGTTCAGCTTGTTCGACTTTAATTTTTATAGAAATATTTTCTTCTCGCAGATTTAATAACTCTTGCATCAGAACTGCCATTTCTAAATCTAGTGCTGTAGTTTTTTCTTTATGTCCAATACCTCTCAATTCCTTTTTGCTTTCTAGCGATAAGCGAGATTTTTCGTAGGAATCACTGAAGGGTGATTCGAGATTAACAATAGTGTTTTGTACAGTGGAGCGCCTACCTTTCAGCTTAGAGACATGATAGCGTAAACGACTATCGTCTTCAGTTGTCCAAGCAGTTGGAGTAACTTTTTCGGGAATACTAAAACTGAAATAAATAATAATGGCAGTTTCCATGATTAAAAATAAATTACATATTTCAGTAAAAAAGATAATTATTTTATTCACCTATTCTGCCATGGACCTAAACTATTTTCACAAATATTTTTTTCGCTTTCCAAACGATCAAGTAGATGTCTGGCTACAGATTCTACCGCTTTGCGACTTTCTTCTGATGCTGCGGATTTTTCCTTGATGATACACAACCTAAAATGCAAATATGTAGCGTAAACTTGTGTATATCAAGTGAAAAATAACACACTTACTTGCTTTCTAATAAAGCTAACATAACATCGTATGCCTCAATGGCGCGATCACTACAATTTAGTGCTGCTTGCAAGGCAATTGCGTTTGATTCATATTTTCCGCACAATAAATACAAGTGCTCGCAATGCTCCTTAGATTCATCAAGCGTAAGGGACAGAACAGTATTTTGAACTTTTAAATGTTCTACTTTACGTTCTAGGCGCTGCAGTTCATTATCCAACTGAGAAGGTTCTATAAAAGATTCCATGAGAGAACTATTGTTTTGCTTAAGATCAGATACTAAATGTTCCACTATATTTGCATTTTTGATCTAGGAAGAGATAAAAAATTAATTCGAATAAAATATAAATATTTGTTGTGCTACCTCATTATTTCTTAAATCCATCGCTGTTACATTTTCAGCTTCTATTTTACTGGCACATTTAAGTCTCACTCTCTCGGCCATTTTCGGTATGGCTGGTATTTTATGGGGACTCGTAACGTAAGTATCTTCTGCTGTTACTGTTGAGGTATTATTCAAATCATTCAATAAATCATCGTCAATATCTTTGTGCGTTAATTGCAAAGAGGGTTCTAGTGAGTCTAAACTTTGTGTTGCTTCTACATCGGCACCATAATGGTTAATACTAGGTAACTCTTCCACAGTAGCACTTGTGCCACCATTATAATTGTGGCCAATTGCAATTTCCGATTGTAACAATGCCATTTGAGCCTTGAGGTGAAGGATTTCTTCCTGTAGTGTCTAGTAAACATATAAAATTATATAATATGAATAATTAAAAGAAAGTCCTTGCCAAACTTACTTCCACTTGTGCTTTATAGTTGTTATCGCATAATTTTAACTCTTCCGTAACTTCACTACATAACTGGTTCTCTACATCGTTATGGGAATAATCTGCCTCTTCCAATGGATCTGTTTGACATTCTGCATCGGGGTTAGTTAAGTTTAATTCGGAATTATACACAGATCCTTCCTGATAACTTATTTCTAAAATAAATTAATAAAATATATTTTAGATTAACTTGAAAATGTAATGACGTGACAATAACACACAAGGACATTATTTGAATGATTATGTGACACGCAACCCTGCGAATGTAGTTAAATATTGTTATAAAGAAATAAAAAAAAAATTATATTGTGTTATTGGTTTTAATAATCAATATAATAAGCTTCTTACCACTGCCTTCGGGTTCTTGTTCTTCCAAAATTGTAGTTTCCTGTTTATTGCGTAGTTTTTTACTTAATTCGGCAATAACACAGTGCATTTCAGTAATACGGCATTCATGGGCGGCACTAACAATCTCTAAACGCCTCAAACAAACTTCTTTCTCAGCATTACATTCTTCCAACTGATGCTGCACTGTAGAACGTTGTTCTTCAGCCTGCTGTAGGCGCTGTGAGAGCTCACGTACTTTATTTTCCAATTGTTGCAAGGACAGATTGTCAATCTTTAAAAAAATTTTACAAATTATATATTTTTTGTTTAAAAGGGTTTTTTTTTCAATACATTAATAGATCTTAATGGCATAGGCTGGGCTACTAATGTGTACTCCCAACTACGTCGAATTTCTTGACGTTTTAATATAGACTCCTGTCTCTGTTGTTCTGAACAGCACATACAACTTAGACTCCGTCTTAACAGCTGTTCTGATATCATTTTTTCTTAAAGAAATGTTAGGATTTCCATTTCTAATTTTTTTATGAATAATGACAAACACCTTAAATTGATTACGTCGTTGCTGCTTGACATTTTCCCATCAATTGCTTCTATTATACTTTTGATTTTGTTCACAAATGAAAACATAACAATATTTTGCAAAAAAATTAAACGTCACATTTCTCTGACCCCCGTGACCAGCTGCATCAACAGTTTTGCGAATGCGTTTGCACGCAGCTGCGCATAACAAAATATAAATATTAGTCTCCCTATCTACATATCTATCTCCTTATTACAATAACACCAATAACCATTATGTTTGTATACAGATGATAAAAAAGAATTACCACTCACTTTATTGACAATATCTAGTGTTGAACAGGAACTTATGTTATTATCGCTCTCAGTAGTATCGCGTTGCGTATTATCAGGAGAATCCATGTCGCAGGGCAAATGTGATAAGCCACCCCGAGGGCTAATACTTCCAATCAAATATTCTTCTTCACATTGGCGTATATCATCTATCGGATCTCCCGCTTTGCCTGATAAACGTAGCCCAGCGCAACGGCCACGACTACACTGCACGATGGCTCCCTTAGCACCCACATCGCTGCTGCGGTGTATCTTACTGACTTTAGCCAAGTGTACATCATTAGACATTATCGTCGTAAAACGAATTTCTTTTTGTTCAGTTGAGGCTTCCAATTGTTTACCTTTGATGTATTCTAATTCTTTCCTCTTTTTTCCTTTCCTACGTACTTATCATTCAATATGTTGATATTTTTCTGTCTGCGACCAATTTGTTTTTGTCTGTCCATACGTCTATCAGCCATTTATCATTACTGTTTTAGTTGCCTGTATATTTTAACGCCATCACGCCCACTTTTGACTTCACATTTTTCTTTTATTCGAAACGTTTATATTTGGTAATTGTTTAGCATATTTTTCTTCCAAATAATACTAATTAACTAACGTTGGTTTTAAGGCGTTTTTGATAAATTTTCAGTTAAAATGTAGATATTTTTTCATGCATTCCACTTTCTTCTTCAAAATATACATATTTAATTGACATTCCGTACTCTATTGGAATAGGGTACCCGGCGGAGAGTAAATATTGTGTTATGGAGTTGCCACGTAATTGTATAACAGTGTTGGCCAAATGAAAGTGCTAAAAAAAGGAAATTAATGTAAGAGAGTTAGTTGGCAACTTAATATTTTATGCACATACAATGTACATGTATAAAAAATTGATATTACTTGACGCATAGTATAATTTTCTGCAAGCCATGCTTCTACTCTATATATAAATGATAATTTCTACAAAATATACTGCACATAAAAAAATCATTAACTAATACATCAATTAAGCATGGGGTATAACTTTCAGAAAAATCCCCTTTTGCACCATAAAAATATGTTTTCTCTTGATTATAACTATACAATTATACTAATTCTATCTTAAGCAAGATACGCACTATATGAGTGCGGCTGTGTTATTGCGATATGCCACATCTAATTGAACATATGCTAAAATTTGTTCAAGTTTCTCTCATTTTTCCTGTGTACAAAATATGCACACACACATGTTAACAAATTAAAAATACCAAAACAAAACAAAAGCATCATCGTACAAGAAAAGAAATTAATTAATTCTACAAGTATTTAAAAAAACACATATTTAATCGCACGAATTTGTGTACGAAGAGAATACGAATAGGAGATTATTGCCTGCCTGTGAATATTTATCTATCCATTGTTTCTAAGTATGTATTGTATGTTCTTGTGTGTGCATATTATTTCATTATTATTTCACGCTTATGTCGTACAATAGAGCGGCAAATGGAGGAATTAAAAGCGTTGCTGACTAAATGTTGCGATACCGGACTGCTTAATAATTAAACGAAATGTTTTTGTCAAATAAATTGAATTTAAATATTTTTATATTCAGTTGTATTTAAACGTTGAGTGTTGAAAGACGTCTCATTAGGTATAGAATATTGGCAAAAAAGGCAACTGCTTGTGCAAATTGAAATTTAATAATAAAAATAGAAAAGAAAAAAAAAGGAATGGCTGATAATGATTCTAAATTCGGGTTTAAAAATAAAGAAAAGGCTGAGGAGACTCTTGTTCTGTTGGAAAATCATGACATGCAATATCGGAAATTGACTGTTCGTGGTTTGCTGGGCAGAGCCAAAAGAGTATTGTCAAGTATGTTACAGTTGTACAAAAAAAGCGTTAAATTTAAATATTTTTCAAATATGTATGTACATGTGTATCCGCTATGTATTTATTTTTGTTCACGCCATTAATTGCATTTGCAGTGACAAAAGCTGAAGATAAAGTTAAAAATATCAATGATGCTATAGAAGTCTTTGAGAATTGGTTAGCAGAGAATGGTGGCGGTGCGGCGAATAAAAACACTAAAACTGACAACGATGATAAAGTAGAAACCGTTTCCGGTTTGGGTTTCAAGGATAAAGAAGCGGCCGAAAATACTCTGAAGTAAGTATGCAAATATGTACCCAAAGGTGAACTTTTGCAGTTTCTGTTAAGAAAAACTCTTTATTTATATGTACATACATATTTTGATTGCATTTACCTTTTAAATGGATTTTTTTTATAGTATTTAGATAAAGGTTGTAATCTTCGTGTATGCGTATGTATGTACACTCATATGTGTGTTTGTGTTTGTCATGTGTGCATATTATACATGAGGAGGTACAACCAATCGTTTTTCATTGACTTAATGCTTCATGTTTATTTTTTCAATTTCGAATAGGTGGCATATTTATGTGTATTCACATGCCTATGTATGCATGTGAATACATATCTATTTATGCGTGCACAAGCTAAATATGCATAGACATACATATTTAAATGTTCATAGTGGTGTTTACAGTTTCTATCAGTGTTTAATTTTGCATACTTAAGTATGTATTTTAATACCGTCAAGATACTTTAGGAGACGGCCGGTTGGTATTTGCAATGATGTCACTTTGGTAGTTTTTAAAGTGCTTTAATTTTTTTTTTCTGTGTGATGCAACTCAAAGGCCATATTGTGGATTTGTAACTTAAAAATAACGAAATAGTTTTTAAATATAGCCGTAATCATACACATGTCCATCCACGCATATGCAAATATATACGTACAGCATATACATACATATGTATGTATGTATGAATGTATATGTACCGAAATGTGCAATAAAAGAATATATTTATGCATGTACATACATACATATGTACTTAATTATGTACAATAAACATATATGTATACTACATAATACCTACATTCATATATTTTGAATATATGTCTGTTTAACCTAAACTGATTAACACCGGTATACTTAAAAAGTGCACTTAAAAATCAGCAATGCGTTGAAAATTTTTGTGCAAGATCAACAGATCTTTTTTCAATTAACTATAGGAATTTTTCGAACAATTTTATGGCATTTGCTTCAGTTTGATTTAATCTTGCGGTAAAACTATCTACAAACTATTAACAATCTATACTTCCAATGCTATAAAATTAACTAATTAAAAATTGTTGTGCTACGCTATAGAAAGAATATATTTATATCGAATAAAATATGTTTGTCATTTGTTTTTCAGTGATATGTTCCACATTTTCATGTATACATACATATGTATATTAAATTTTAAGAATTTAAGAGCAGTTTTCATATTTGCTGGTTTTAGGTATTTATCTGCCATTTTTTACTCAAATTTGTATTTTGGAAATGCAATTAAATATTTTTCTTTCAAAGCTTACCAACGAAAAGTTGAATATTAAACTATGGAGACATACTTAAGTTGCGAATGTGTTTATATATTATTATGTGTAATATATCATTTTTTGTAAGTTTCGTTATTTTGTCTCGATTATTATACTTAAGCGTATTTGGAACCAGTTTCACTTATTTACATGGGTACATATGTAAACTTCTACTTTTGCGTGCTTGTATGCTTCCAATATTTTTATTTATTATTTAATAAATATTAAAAGAAGCGTGACATCATCACTTAAAAGATTAACTTAAGAGAATCAGGTTGGAAAAAAAGTTAAAGATTTTAATTGCAAAAATTTTATGATGGAATGAATTAAATTATTATTAAATATTTTTTAGTAAAAAAATTAACTTAATTCAGAAATAAGATATCAAACTTTCATATGAAAATCAGTTTAAAAAAGTTGAAAAATTGTGCATTTTTTATACAAAAACAGCAAATTTTAGACGATATTATGTATATGTATTTCTTTCTTAACTTTTATCTAAGTTTTTTTTTAAAAATGAAGAATACTCTCAGACTAAAATACAATAAAAGTATTAATATTTAATTGAACACAACAACTTGCAGAATTGCCACATGTAAGGGTATGCATGCTCTTTTTAAACAATTTGTGTTTGGGTAAAACTTCACGCACGTGTTGCTGCTTTAAATTTTTTCTTCTAAAATAAATTTAATAAACATATATGTGTATATGCTATAAAAATTAATTTAAAATATGTTTTACTTAACAATTTATTTAAGAAATTTTATGCATTCAGTAGTTGTTGTTTTTCTTATTTAAAAATAAACTTGGTTGTAGAATAAATAGAATATCTTTCAAATTATTAGATATAAACATATGAATGTGCCGTATCTTCCTTTATTTGCACACTAGATTTTAAAAATATCAGATTTTAGTTTTATTTCTTCGGTATTTTATCTTTCAGTACGTTTATCTCTAACCATATTCATACAGATCTATTTACATATACATATACATATGAGACATGTATGTAAATGCTGTTGATGCTTACCTGCACATTTTTACCTGCTACTTCACATTTTAATAATTATTAATCCATTTAGTATTTTGTGGCAGTGACCGAAAAGAGTTACGTATTGCTTAGGTGTGTTCGTTATGCTGGTAAATTACAGTAATTAACAAAAATTGACCTTTTGTTTGTAACAAGTAATTGAAAGAAATTTGTTATGATTTTTTTCCATTCTGTTTTTTCTCTTAACTTTTCTGTACGCTATTTATAATATAATGTAATTGCTTATTAGTTTTGAACCTAGAAAAATATTTATTCTTGAAAATAATTTGGATTGGACCATCATGACAAAGTATATGCCACTTGAAAAAGTCTCGGATCATATTTTCGGCTTAGTATAAAAGAAAGGCGCTATGATTAACCGAAATGATATATGTAATTATAAAAAAGAGAGTAGTTTTTAAAAGCTTATTTTCTTATATCCATGCTATCCGAAAATGAATAAGAATCTCTTAATTGATTTTATAAAGTTTAATATGCAATTAAACTTTTTTTTACTAAATTCAAGGCGAGTGTTTAAAAAATAAATTTATATTGTGTAATATATAATAGTATGAAAAAGCCAGCACCGGTCGCTGGAAAATTAAAATTTTTATAGCCGAAATGCCAACAGCAAGTAATTAGATTTTGATATTAAATATATAGAGGGTGTACTGAAATTGGTGCTGGATTTTATTTACACAATCATTCGATTGTTGTTTTTTCATTGAATTATCTTGCAAAAGGTAATTGGGTTTTGTAGGTATTGTGACACAGATCTTTAGTGGGTGTACGCTCTAGAGAGTCCGGGACAGCGTCTTGAGAATCCCGGATTGCCATCGATTCTGTTTTGCGATTCTCTCCATCTCAAACGGATCCAGTTAACGAACTTAAAAGTATAAAATTGTCGAAATGCTATCACCATTTGTTAGCATATACAAAACTTGATGAAAAACAGAATTGCGTTTAAAACACATTTCTACGCTGCAGCATTTTGTGGATCAGTGTAATTTATTATTTGAGAATGGCGTGACGCACAACCAATTTAAAATTCAACTTTATTTTATTTGTGGCTTGTGAATAATTATCTAAAAATAAAACTGATTTTTATTTTTTAATACAAACATATGAGTATTGTTGTAGCTTTTTCACCTTCTTGCGATTTTTTCTAATTCAATATTCTCTAATATGATTAATGCGGTGATTCGAGAGGAATGTTTGCTCAAAAATAAAATAATTGATAAATAAAAACAACAGAGACATTAAAATAAGAAAAAAAGAAAATAAAAATTTTTAAATTATTACATAAAAAAATATATAGAGAATACTCGCAAACAATTATTTTTACTTACAAATATTACTTAAAATTTCAAATGTGTTTTTGACGGTCGATGTTACATTTAATTATTTTGTACTAACACGTGCACGTTCCCTCCCTTTCAACGCATAAAATAATAAAACTAGTTGACAATAAATTATTATTAGCGTTCCCTGAATGCAAAGGAAAGCACATTTGAAGCTTAACGAATTTCGAAAGTAAAGATTATCATATAGTTTATTTTACTATGTTCGAGAAGCTTCAAATTTCGAAAAGAGGTTTGGCACCAAAAAAAATTTTCAGCCGGTAGTGCTCCGTCGGTAATGTTCCGTTGTTCCTTCAAATTCTTTTCTTTTATGGTAGAATAAAACCATTTTATTATCGTACATGCTCATGTATTTAAAATCAATCTTATTTTTATTTACAGAATTTTAGAAGACCGAGATCCTGAGTATCAAAAACTTGCCATAAAGGGTCTTATCGGTAGCTCAAAGCGTGTTCTCTCGGGAACTAAAAATGAAGAGAAGATCCAGTCTATCAAAGAAGGCGTTAAGATTCTGGAAGACTTTCTGGAAAAATTTGATACAGAAAACCTTATTAAAAATAACAGAGCTTACTTGGCGTATAGCATAATTGAAGCATTGCCCTGCCCAGAGAATGCTTTGCAATTAGAATTTTTAAAAGCATACGGAGGTTCCAAGGCCAAAGGCAACTACAAACATTTGCGCACCATGTTTCCACAAGAGGATGATACTACTTCCTGGGATATTATACGCAATCGAAATATAGCCAAACTCCTTGTCAAACAGAAGGAAGACAATGCTAAATTATTTGATGATAATGGTAAGCCTACAGAAATTCATTTGCAGTTAATATATTGGGCGTATAGTCCACAGCCTGATAAGATTAAGAGCTATGTGGCAAATTTGAGGAAGAGCACCACGCCTCCATCAGCCAAGAAGGCTGGAAAACGTAAATGTGAAGAATCAGCTTCCTCAGATTCGGCTTCGGGCTCTGCTTCGGAGGGTACTGACAAGGATGATAATGATGAAGAGAATGGTGCATCTTCTGAAAAGAGGGCAAAAACTTCTGAAACTTAGTTAATAAGATTGCGTTTCGCATAAAATCGTTTACTATACTAGTACTTACAAATTAAAGCTGTAATTTAAAGAAAAACAAAATATTAGCGACCGGCATTTGTTATTATATTAAGGAGTGATCGTTGAAGATCATTGAAACTGTGAGATCGTTGTTTGTCCAAAATAAAGTTACATCTCAACTACTCAATTTTGAAAACGATTCCTTATTTTTACCTTTTATATAATTCCTTTTAGGTGTGTAACAATCGAAATTCCTTCTACACAGTATTCATAAACGTTTGTTAAAGTTCACTTAATGTTAAAAAAGGTTTATAAATACGCCCGTCTACTTTTTTATGTGGCAAAAATTGCATAACTCTTATTTGCATATCAATACATTTTGTGTGAAGTGTTTTAACATTGATTTGATATGAGTTTATTTAATTAACTATCGTTAACATTATGTAAGTATTTATCTACAATATTACATTTTCTACAAAGTTATTACTGTCCCAACTGCATTGGAACAGATTCGATCGTTATCTTATCAATTAGCACACATTTTCTTCGTGCGCACCATTAAAATTTACCATAAAATAATTGGTCGTGTTGCTTTGGGACAGACACATGATTGAGAGAAGTTCTCTCTCTGTGTGCGCTGTCTTCCAGAGGTGAGGTTGTTATTGAATCTAAATTCGTTTTAGTTGCTGTTGTGGGAGATGCCAATAAATGATGGTGAGGATGGTGATGGTGATGGTGATGCTGCTGCAGGTGATGATGTTGCTGATGATGATCGTTTTTGCTTCCAGTCACAGAAGGCGAATTACCCAAATGTCCATAGGCCATGTTGAACAGAGCTTCGGGATCGCAGACAAAGCGATAAACATAACGTTCGCCATTCACCTTTTGCATTATGCCTTTTTCGTAATAATAGCGCAGACTTCGTGATAATTTATCATAGTTCATGGCTGGCCGATTTTTTTGTATACCCCAACGTCGAGCCACCTCTTCAGGTTCGATCAGTTTGAATTCCATACCGCGACCCGTCCAAGCAATACAACTAGAACTGTTTATCGAAAAAAATTTTAAATTAGAAACTTTTCTAACATTTTTATTTACAAAATAGAAATAGTCTGAAAATTTGTCTAACTAAATTTCCAGATATTTACTGGTATATCCCAGATAAAATATCAATACAGCTTTTCGAAAAGCAAAACAAGAAACCCATTTTGAACCAGATCCTTGTTTTTAAAATAAAATAAATTTTTGCAAACAGCAGAGAATCAAGTAATGTTTGATTTCATTAGCGGAGAAATAAATGCATTAACAAGAAACAATAGTAATGGCTGTGGGTGTTCTGATATTGTGGTAGGAACTCTCGTTTATTTGTTGAGAATTTCTATATAAGAGCCGGATTGTAAAAATAAATTCTTAAAGAAGTTATTCTTTCCACAGTGAAATAAATACGCAAATAAAAAACAAAGAATTCGAAAGCAATTTCTTTATTTGGATGTGTTTAGTTTTTGTGGGTGTAAGTAACGCAACATTTTTATTCGAATATTAAAAATGTAATTTTGTTTTATGGGAACTACTTATATTTTTAAGAACTCACTTTGTATTTGGCTCATCCAGCAGTGCTACCAAGAATTGCCACAACTGCAGAGAACCTCTTCGCTGGCTAACGGTATGACTTGTCGTTATACTGTTATTGGCGGCATATAAGCTTTCCAATTTGAAATCTGCATCTGTGGAAGATACGGCTGTTGACGAGTCAACACTGTTGCTTGGTCTTAAAGTGTATGTAGACGATACTGCGGAGTTATAGGGGTTTCCATATTTAATATCGACCTCGGTAGTAGTTGAGACCGGACCTAATGTCAGCGTTGGTGTTATTTCGGATGAACCTCTTAAACCGTATGTGGACGCTGAAGCCTGACCATTATATTGATGATGATAGACAGAAGGTGAGTGACTGAACTTAAATGCAGATGAGTGTGGACTTAAGTGGGCGTGCTGATGATGGAGGTTTGTGCTGTGCGCATGGCTGTGGTGATGAAGCGCTTGATGATGACTGTGAGGCTGGGTGGTGTGAGCATGATGATTTGCTAAATGAGTAGTTGAATCAGGGTGTTCAGTTTTGGCATTGTGATAATGCTGACCAAACTGCAAGGTTGACGAAACACTAGTGTTATTACAAAAATTTGCATCTGTGAAAGTGCAAGAAAATATATATTTATATGTGTGTGGGCGTATATTAAATTATAAGTTATATTTATAATGAAAACTATTTATGAAACATGTGGATTTGAAAATTCAACATTCCACACTCCTACAACAATAATTTTTTCCAACAGTGTAATATAATAATATATATATAATATACATAATATATATATATATATATATAATATAATACATATATGATATGTAATACATAATAATATATATAATAACATTGTAATATATAATAATTTTTTGTCCCAAAGCTTATTTATTTCCCTTAAAATATAAATAATAAAATAAATATAAATAATTTACTAATCATCACTAATCGAACGTGCCGAATCTTACATACTCTTCTCTAAGAATATGTTTCGTATTTATTTTTCTGCACTGTAAACATACCACATTGAAGTAAACTTTAATTTTGCCATTTTTACCTATAAAATATCAAATAGGCTATATTCCTTTTATTTATATCTCGATTTGAGTGATTTTTAAAATTGGACAATTTTTAAAAAAATTCTGAGCAGATATTTTTACAATTTTTGATATTAAGCAAAATTTAAGCTCAATTTATGCCACGGCAAATATACCGACTACAGAGAGACAGACAGACAGACTAAATTTAAACAACTTTCCTGCTTATATGCATCCAGAATAATTATATTTTCGAGGGTTGCAAACTATTATTGTAGAAATTACCGTTCCCGCCCTTTTTGATGAAGAACGGTATAAAAGATGGTAAAAAGTAGGCTATGTATATTGAGGCATGTGGGTAAAACCCTTAATTTTATTATAAGTATCAAAATTCTATGAATATATATATATATTATTGTAAATTTCTTAAAAGTCTATTTTAGTTTTGCTAATAAAATTGTCTAAATCTAAGTCAAACATTAAGGGGGTCAAACATTATGCAAGATATTTGATATGAGGAACACAAAGGCGTAGCTTCGCTCTATTCTTTAAAATAAAAGATTGCCTTATTAAAATATACATATATACATATATAATACATTTGCAAATTTTTGTACTTGTTTGCATTTTTCATAACAAAAATAAGTAGACATGGCATGGCCATGGTAATATATTTAGTGATTCTTATATATAGATTTTCTGAAAATAAACACGATAATAACAAGAAAAATATCGGAACACATATACTTTATGCTCCCATTGCTGTTATTGCAGTTGTATAATTTAAGTTACATGTACGCTACAATATGCAATAACATTTAATTTGAAACACACAGAATACACTGGCAATATTTTGAAAGTTTACTAAAAGGAAGTGTCCAGTGTAGTACTAGATGAAGACAAGAGAGTGTAAAATTTTTGAATATTTGATCTTTCGCCATTTTCGCAGTAAAGTTGAACGGTCAGCTATGGAATTGCTTTTTAAGGCTAAGAACCCTTTACTGCACAAATAGCGGCCAATTCAAATCTTGCGTAACTTTGGCACAGCCTCGTATGTATGCATTTAAATGCAAAATATGCATCTCAAAAAAATATTTAAGAACCTGCACAATCGAAGTAGATTTTACAAGCATATTGTTTGTACATCACTTTATATACTCTTTTGCCCCTTTTTACTTAGTCTTCTCATTTTCTCATGCTCGTTTTTCAGCAGTTTGGTTGTGTTTGATGTCAAACATGACAACAGTAATACGTTGGCAGGTAATAATACTCTTAAAGCTAATAGCTAAAATAAGCATTATAAAGGCAGCTGGTGAAACAACAACAACATCATTAAAATAGCAATGTGTTTACATTAAATATGAATGTAATTTTAATTCCCACAACATTAAGATCTATTAAAAAAAAACAGAAACTTTGCTAAGTAAAAATAAATTGATGCACCCTTTTCGTTATGCAACAGTTTTTTCCACATATTTTTTTCTGGAGAACTTTCGTCGAATGTAATAAAATTCATTCAACAATGTTTAAATATTCAACAATGTACCTGCATAATCTATGAGCAAGAGCAAACGAGCAGAGGAGATGGTAACAAAAATACACTAAAAATAACAACAACATTAATAGTTATTATTATACAGTTGAAACAATAACAACATGTGCAATCATGCTATTGCCTATTAATTAGTGGGGTGGTATGATAAAAATCTCAGTCTGCAAAATGCAATGGAGATGGAGAAGAGGGGAAGGAGGTTTTATTGTAGAATATTTCTAACTTGGGAAGATTGTTTGGCATTTAATTCCTTTTCGAATTAAATTGAAAATAAGGTTAAATATTGCGTAAACATTCCCATGACATTGTAAACAATACCCAGTGAACATTTGTCTTTTGTCGCATTCGGTTGGTTGCGATGGAATTGAAAAAGTTTGAAAACATAAAAATGTCATTTTTTTTTATATATGCATATTTCTTTATTTAAGACCAGCAGTAAGAAAGAAGGTCGTTCATAGTCATGCAATGCCTTGTCGTGTAATTAGGAACATGGTTTATAGGATAAAGCAAGTAGTATTGATTTAAACTCTTCAGCATTGCACACTTCTATGTGAAGGGCATCCCATACGAACACTGTTGAAAAGAGGTGCCCTCACCAGATAATGCTCTATTTTCATTAAAACACAATCTATTGCCATAAAAACATAACAACGAAACTCTCCCACAACTCAATACAGTTGGCTATCGTACTGTTAGGATTGAGCTTCTACGCCTTGACCTGTAAATGATCGGTCAAATACAAAATACAGTTTGATATAATTTATTTTCGAGTCGTGTATTATTTTGGTCCTGAAATATATCAGTTTGAAGGTTATATAGCAGAACAATTTAAATATATTCCCAAAGAGAATGAGACGTTGGCCGCACTGAGGAAGTTTTTCAAAGAATTTTGACTTAAATGACGTACTCGCCGCAAGTGCGATACAACGTCGTTATGCTGTGCTAACTACGGGAATTATCAGGTTATTTATAAAAATGGTTATTTAAGGACATGGTTGTGTTCAATCGTGCGATTTGTCAAATATGGCCTGTGTGCTGAAAGAGTAGAATAGTGTGTCCTAAAAATGAATTCATGTGACAGATTTTTTTTACAAGTTTGCAAATTTTTACGAAAATTTTCAAAAAAATTACAATTTTTATGGGATCGGGGTTGCATTACTTCAAACTACTGAAAAAAATATTTGTTGTTGGAATCGTACTTCTATAATAGTGTGGCATACGCAACGTTATATTGATGCGATTTTTCAAAATAGGATGGAATCACATCAGATTTTCGTGTGAATTAATAGTGAAACATGACCTTTATAGGGTATATACAACTTTTTATTTAGTTAAATGGATTTCATTCATTATTAACTGAAATATAAAATAACGGTGACCTTCTCCCCCATCAACTAGTATATGTATATACTTTTCTAATACAGAATCGTACATTCAATAAAATTTTAAAATTCATTACGCTCGTTATTTTGCGGATTGCGTATTTAAATTCATGGCAATGAATTGCTCGATAATTCCAGAGCAGTTTTTATAAGAATTAACTTCTTTTCACTGGTAGCAGTAGAGAACAAAATAAAGATGCAAATAAGATTTGATTATTATCCGTTACTTGTTTGTTGTAAATAGATTGTGAAATATACATTTATCTTCTTTTATCGGCCCTGCCTCGTGTGTGCAATAGTTAGTGGTTTATTATGACAACACGGTGTGTTCAATAAAGCTGTTGCTGTTGCTGTTGATGATTATGATTCTTGGTTGGGGGAGGGTTGGGGAATGTTATGTGAATAAACTTATAGCCTGTCAATTGGATTAGCGTAAATAAATTGTGCGCGATATTTTCATTTAATTTTCTTTCAATTTTCTTTATTTTGCTCGCGTACAAGAATGGTTTTTTTTAATTTTTAAATTCTTATGCAAAACCAGTCATTCTTTAAATTTAATAAAAACAAATCGAGTTATTGGATCCTGCTGATTTTAAGAAGAGTTTCAGTTTAAATCAGTGGTAAATTTTTGTTTTGTACGTGTTAAAAGCTATTTTGCATAGTGAAAGTTAAAACGATAAAAACAGTTTACATATAAAAACATATAGATTGCAATTATTTGAAACGTATATTTTTATGGACTTTATTTTATTTAATTTATTTCGCATATATCAGAGATTGGAAAAATCGTAGCAGTATGATTTAGTAAGCTCCATTAAAGAGTGAAATGCTCATTTCTTTTAATAGATTTTCTAAAATTTAGGAAATCAGTAGAGATAATTTTATTACATGAGATGCAGATATGAGTGCAGTTTCTGTACTATATGTAATGTATTTGAGTATCTAACTGGAATTCCTAGGCCAGTTAAATTACTTATTTTGTTTCGTTATAGAAACAAAATATCTAAGAATATATGTATTCTATGAAGGCTTTTTATACATTACTAGCTGGTCCAGCACGGGGTTGCTGGCCTCAAAATTTTCTTTTATTTTGAACTGCCACTCGGAGAAAATCAAAATCAGTGTGTTTGAGTAATGCCAATACAAGCTGATTAAGGACCCAACGCCTTTACAGGGTATAGGGTTATCGCGGTAATCTCTATCGGGCAAAACACAAAAAAAGTATATATTGCGCCATCTATCAGACGAGCTTTTTCATAGAGCATACACATAAAATTTGGTCAAAATCGGTCAAGTAGTTTTTGTGCTTATCGATCACGAACATGTACGTCATTTTTATATATATACATAGATATATATAGATATATATATTTTCTATTTTTCATTATCGCGCTTAAAGTTTTGTCTTGAGCAAACTTCGATTACTATGACATGACTTACGGCTTTTCTAAGTTGGAAAAATATGCTTGCTTTTGACACTAAAGCTGTGGAATAACATAATTTTTCTCTGAAACTTTTTTTAAAAATTAATTTAGACTGTTCAATTAATAACATCGAAATAATTTGAAAGGATAACAAAATTATTCGAATAAAACTAATAGCTAAAAACAATCAATTTATAATATTAGGCACGATATCAAATAAAACTTTAATATTATACCTTTAGAGCTCTTTGATAACTCATTGTTTGCTATTTTAAACCACTTAAAATCTTACCATCATCGCTTTTCTTCAAAATCCCTGCAGGTGGTGATGATGGAAATCTTTCATTCACAAAAGGAGAGAGGAAAAATCGTTTTAATAAAAATACAATATCAATTATACGTGTGGTAGGAACGTAAATATTCAAAGAAAATTAAAAAAATGTGTGCAGTTAAAAAATAACTAAAGTATTATTTTAGATTCAAATACTCGTATATGTAGAAGTGAGTTTATGTATGTATAAATTCATGTAAAAATTAAAATTCAATACATCATCAGGGCGCAGCTAAAGTGGAAAAGAGAAAAACAACTTACCTGTAACAGTACGGGTGCGTCACAGCTGGAATGTCGAAAAAAGATGATGCTCTTTCATGACGCACTCCTTTGACATTCACTGCAAAATAAAATAGGTTTTCATAAATAAGTTTTCTTTTACTTAGACTCCTTCTTACTATGTATTTCTTTTGTGGGGAAATCTCACAGATAACGTAGAGTCTGTCTACAGTCAGAAATATTTCCAAAAATTACATATTACGAGCACAACGCAACAGGAGTCAAAGTTCTTCTCCGACATTAAAAACTAAACTTAACATCTTAATTTATTATTTTTTTATCCTTCAAACCACTTTATTAATACAAATGACTTTTCGTAATCATAATTTTGTTTTATGTTCAATAAAAATTTCCCTTTTTTTTCCTTTTTGATTGTACGTTGTGTGAGGCGTTGCTGTCGGAGGAAGTCTTCTTTTCAATATTTCAATAACAGTGCAGGAGTGTCAATATTTGCAGAGTATCTATACGAGATACAAAACATTTTGTCTGATTATGTTCATTGAAAAAGTCAATAAGCTGCAGGTCATGTGGCGTGTGTTTAACAAATTTTTGCAACAACTTTATTAAATTTACAAAGTTAAACAAAAAGTCAAAACAAATGAGTTGACTCTGAGGAAAGTTGGCCGTAAAGGCGGCGGATAAGCTGACTAAAACCTTGTTGGCAGATTGGAAATGATTAAGCAACTTGATAAATAGCACAGATGGAATATTTTTATGAAAATAAAAAAGCAAATGATCGCTCTGCTACTATTTCTCTATTTTAGAAATTCAATTTCTAATTTTATTTTTTTTTCCTTTATGAATTTTTGTTTGCCTTTTATTTTAATTCATTTCTTTGATTTTAAATACAGGAATTTAGAAAGTTTCTATAATAAAAAATTTTCAAAAAATAAACAAAATATTATTACAAAAAAAAAAAAAAAAAACGAACCAAATCCACTAAACTAATTAAATTAGTTTAAAATTAAATTATTATTTTTTTATTGTTATTATTAACTTATTTAAACGAAATTTATTTGCGAAGCGTTCTACTATATATATACATTTTTCAATTGCTGCAATTTATAAAATTAATTAATTATTTAATTAATTCTCTCTAATAAATAAACTCTTTCCTCTTCTGTTATTCTTTACTCATGCACGTACATACGCAGATGCAAGTTTTAGAGAGGAGCAGAAAATAAACATATTACATAAAGGCTTATCGGCAGTCTTTGAAGCTCCAAACTGGTTTAGGCTATACTGTGTTATCTGTACGGAAGTTTGCAGTCTTGTATGGGACAGGGCGTGAATTTCAAGCACAATTAGTGCAGCACTTCTATCCCAGTTGTATTTACTACGGAGATTGTTATATAATCAAGTATCCTATTGCTATGCGACCCATGACCCATGAGCTCCGAACCACCAAACGTCCTGCCAGTAATTTCAATAGATAAATTTCAGAATACACTTCGCTACCAATCGCGACTGCACAATCATTCATTTCATGTAATTAATCACGGATGAACTGTTTAGTGCAATTATTATTCTCTTCCCCCTCTATCGATTGGATGTATACTTGCATAAGACCCAGCAACCCTGTTTCCAAATAAAACTGAATTCTTAACATTTAACTATTGAAACAATTTATATTTCTTTTTGTTGATTTGCCTTTACAGGTGTTGTTAATTTAACAACAGGAAAGTGTTGCTGAGGTCCCATTTGTTCAACTTGCTCAAAGCTGTACCATTTACTTTCCTTCACATAATAAAGGAATGAAAATAAAAAGCTCAGTTGTCGTATTTACAATGTCTGTAAAATGCACTCTGGTCGGGTAAGATGATCTAAAACCGACTATAAATGAAATTAAATACATTTGAAAAACGATCGTATTTTAATAACACAATAAATTAATTTTGAATTTGTATTTTAACAAATTAAATAAATAAATTGAGAAAAAAATTGTTCATTTAAAATATAGATGAATACCGAGTGCCCCAATAAGAGGTATACTTTTTAATAGCCATCCATTGCAACATGTGTCGTAAGGCAACTTGCAAATAATTGACAGCTGTCAAGTGAAAGCAAAATCATAAGGAAAACTGGCTGTTGCGCATGAAAATGATTTCAAATCACTTTTTTAATTTCACGCTCAAAATCCCCAAATTTGGGTCGATGTGAAAGAACTCCAAAACTCGTGGAAAAATGTGAGTTTCTGGCAGAAGGAAATGATATGCAGATTAGAAATCTGAGAGTATTGCTGTTCTAGATCAAAGCCTTGAAGAAAATTTCGTTTTGTAACTTCTTATAGGGATACCCTATATAACGAATTAAGTTAATGCAAAAACGATATGATGTATACGGCAGAGCAAACACGAAATTCTTTAACCGGAAAAAATGTTTATACGTTAAGTGTCTTAACATTGTAAAATTGCAAGTAGTTTACTCACCGTTATATCTGGAACTCAAATAGGTTTCTGTTGAACTTTCAATGCCAAATTTGGTGATGGAAGGACTGGCACTGCTGGAAGCCAAGGTTGGCGCGTACATGACGAATTCATCAGGTAAATGCTGATGTGGATGTGCCGGAGCATGATGGGCGTGATGAACGTACCATTGCTCTCGTGCTAAATCTGAAAAAATTTTAGGCTTTTAAATAGGAAACGTTAGCACGCTAAAACCCTTAACTTTTCTCTCTTACCCGCCGTTGATTGCAACGCTGTTACAGCACTGGAAGACACTGAAGTTGATATGGATATGGGTGGGATGCAGCAGTGAGTTTTTTGTAAGCTACCATTTAAATGCAATTCATTGTTGTTGTTATGCTGGGTGGTGACAACTGGGTTCATAAAGCTTTGACTGCTGCTATTGTTATTGTTATTATTATTGTTATTGTTGTGGTTGTTGTTGTTGTTCACTGTTTGTAACTCAATGCATTCCTTTTTGTCCTGCGAACTGTGATGCTGGCTGTCTGTCGTAGAACATGCATTTTTATTTGCTGTGGCGGATGTTGGAGAGACATCAGATGTGGTATTTGGTGAAAGGGTTAACGATGTCGCCGAGTAGGAGGCATTAACATTGTCAATATGACGGTTGAGGGTTTGATGTAAGTTCTCCAACACCAAATTGTTGTTATTGGTTGAATTTGTGTAATCGGTCTGTCAATAATTCAAACGTTTTAGATTATACATACCCGTATGTATGTATGTATGTACACATGCATATACATAAATACATATTTTTATTCACTTTAGAATTATTGATTTTTTTAGCGGTTTTGCTTGCAAGCAATTATTTACCAATTTTCTTGTTTTTGATTTAGAAAGGAAATAAATCAGTTCGTAACAGGATGTAATCACAAATATAATTTCATTTTTGTCAAGGATGTTGTGGAACACCAAATTGTTTGCATATTGTTTTTAATTTCACAATTCAAGTGTGAGAGTATTGAAAAGTCTGTGAGTTTTTTTTTAACAGAAAAAGTCACCCTCGATAACAAATTAGCTGCGAGCGAGCTCACACACTGAATATAAATCGGTTACGTAACGTATTAAAAAAAATGTTTCGAAGTGTTTATGGATAATAAATTCTATCAGTATGGAAAATTAATCCCAATACATTTCAAATACGAGGCAGATATTAAAATTATTGGCCAAAGTTGATGCATTAGCTCGTATAACTTCTGCAAAAAATATGTGGCTTTTAAGTTTTCTTTCCAGCAAAAAGCTAAATGATGAAAATATCTTAACGGAATAAAAACGTTGTGGAAGAATTAAAATGTTGATGTATTGCTGACTTTACAAAAGGATTATGTTTGACTGTGGGCGCATAATTTTGATGATAACAGGAAACTAACAAAATAGTAACGACATTCACTACATGCTATTGCGAAAAGGATACTCTCTCTCACTGTTGACAAACTTGATTCAAAGCAGATATTTTACAGGAAAGGTATTGTAAGACCTGGAAAAAATTGGCACATTTAGAAAAATGTTTTACATTTACAAATTCGTCGATAATAAAGAGTGTCTCAGTGTTCAAAATTAGAGGTAATTACTGAAATAAAGTAAATTGTAAAAATAAAATTAAAAATAAAATCGGTGTAATTATAAAAAATCTCTTGGAAGAAATTGCAAAATGAAAAAAAAATTGGAGGATCGGACTGGGGGTATGTAGAAGGTTGCGTTCTTATAAGAAGATTAATGGGTATTTCTCAAGTCGAGTAATACAACAAAGCGAGTCTACAAATAATTTTTATCAAAAATAATTCCAAACTGGGAAAAAAGCAGAAATGAGAATTTCAGAATCATAATGCAAGTCGCGGAAAATCTTGTCAAATGATGTCAAATTCAGTTAATGAAATCAATTAAAATTTTAAAATTTCAATAGATATGTAGAATCCAAATATATGTAGTAGAATTTAGAACGATTAAAATTAAAATGAAGCTTGAAGATTCGAAAAAATCCTCTGAATAGAAATATCAAGTAAATGAAAAAATTGTCAAAATAAAAAATTATAGTATATATATCCATAGAGAAATTATGTAAGAGTTATGTATACTATATATTGTGTAGAAGTTTCTAGTCTTGTAGATGGGAAAAACTCTTGATAGTGTTGTTCGGGGGTTTTAAAAATATAATATCGATATTTCGATTACAATACAATACAATACAAAAGGTTTCCGAGAATGGTTTATTTATACTCAATATGTACGATATCTGACAGTTAGAAATAAAATAAATAAATAATATTTTTAAGTTTAATAAGTAATAAAATTAAAATTATTCTAACAGAAAATGAGTCCGTTAAGAAAACTAACTACACACTTAAACGATTTATTTTTGTTTATTAAAAGTGACATTAAATCTGTAAATGTGACAAGTATTTTCTTTAGGCTTAATATGTGAATAAAACTTTACCATTTAGAATCGATTGCAACTAAAAACATCGCTTGTTCTCAAATATTAGCAGAAAACAGAAAAGGAATCGCGATGGTCAGAAAAATATATAAGTAGAGCCATTAATAAACGACAACTTTTTCGGTATTAATATTTATTTTATCTTGGGACCACCCTAATGCTTATGTATGTATATACTCGTATGAGTAAGTATGTGTCGTTCTTCTTTTAAATCCAACATTTCTATATCGAGACACTTTCATTGCTTTTATTTCATGTGTATTAAATTAATTAGTAAAACTTCTTGTAAAACTCAAATTACGTCCATGCTCTTCTTCAGCTGTCGTAGCAATGAAGGGTCAGAAGATCACCTGGTGTGTGAACTAGTGTAAATACAGTCAGAGACACACATTTCCATTGTGCCTTATAAACCTAATTGTTTTTTGTCTTACTTTTAGTAAAATGCTATTGGATGAAACTGAAGTCAAGTTGAGCTACCCGTGCAAACATATCGAGGTAATTAGTTTAACAGGTTTTAGCTTTTCTAGAACACAAATTTTTAACTAAATGGATAGTATACTTTCTATTTGCTTTTGTAAATATTCAGACAGGCACTACCACAAGTATTGCAACATTAAAAATAAAAAATAAAATTATTGTGTATTGATTTGCGGAGAGGAGATCAGGAGCTTCATCGAGGCAAAACAAGATGCAAATTTTTCATGGTGAAAAAATGTCCTAAAAATACATTTTGACGAGAGAACATTTACTGATTTTGCGTTTTCTAAAATTATTGTTTTTCAAAAATTCTATTCTATTTGTTATTTTTTTAAATTATAAAGATTTAATGGTTTGAGAAATGAACTGCGTACTGTAGACATGGCAGTTGGCAGAGGAACCGAGATTTATTTCACAACTCTGCTCCCATGCCATGCTGGCATTTCTGTACTGGATTTTTATAAAATTTTGTAGTTGTGCTTGACTGCCTTTGGTGCGATTCCATTGACTTACCATTTTTGCAGCTTCACCAGTTTGTTCAGGGGACATTACTCCAATTATGAATTTATCTTAAATTTCCACTTCATAAACTCTCTTTTGGACCGTTTAGAAAATAAGTCAATTCTCTATTGCAACGAATTATTTGTTATGCATTTTTTTTTAATTAATTATGGAAAAATAATCATTACCGGAAGTATATGCGTGTAAGTAAGAAGCATTTAAAGAAATTTGAACTGGCCGCTAAATGGCAATCGCCCTTCTACCGACATTTCTATGTATATGCCTGGTTAAATTAGCGATTCTGAAAGCAATCTATAATATTTGTATTGAAAAAGTGTTTGAATAATTTTGCCTAACACTGTATGTAGGACTGTAAAACAATGCAATTGTACAATTTATATGTACTTAACAAGCGATTCCTCCACATCAATTGTTTGCATGAAAGCAACAAAGAGAAAATGTTTTGTTTTATTTCGAGCTGCTGTCGAAGCGTTCGCCAATTAAGTAATGAACCTTAAAACAAATAATCGAGTTTAGTGTTTCCAGTGTCAAGCGGTGATAATGCAAGTGTAAGAAGTTTGTTAAAGTTATGATACTCGTTTCATTGTTAGTTTTGGTGACACTTGCCACCACTTTACACCCAAAGCCATTAATGCATATGTATGTGTATATTGAACATGTATTAGATGTATGTGCAAATAAACTGGTGATGCTGTCTAAGTATTCGATTAGGGCGATTAATGAAGAACGAATTCTTTAAAGATTTATGAAATATTTATGAACTCCTTGATTGGAAAGTAAATTATTTAACTACAACTTGTTATGCTAATGAAGTTTCGAAAAATGTTAAGGGAAATGTGCAGTTAATTTCTTCCAGAGAGGGAAGAAATGCCTTTCAATTTTCATATGTTACACTAAACATAATAGTTGTGCTTATTTAATAAATACTTATTTAACGAGTTATTAAATCAATTAAGATATTTAATTGCATTTTAAACATCTCTTATATCGGCACAGTAGCATTTAATTAAATAGTTTATATTAAATGGACAGTTTAGAACTAAGACTTCATAACTAATATTAAAACAATTTGTTGTTATAGACAGATTTAAGATTGATATATCTGCTTCAAAATGAGAGCAAAGACTTTCATTTATGATCTATCGGCCTACAACTAAGCGTTAACAGTTGCAGTCTTTTATTTAGTTATGAAATACTTCTGGTAAATATAGTGAAGAAATTTTCAAGGCAAATATATCAAATGAGTAATTGAAAGGAAGTTCATTCATTAAGTTATATAATTCAGTGCTAATTATTTTTTCAAATACTTTTTCGAATCTTTTAATAAGAGCAGAAGAAAGCGATGGTGCATTCTTTAAGCACCAATCACCGATCGACCATTATGTGTTCTCTTTTAAAGGCATAGTAATCAGTCAAATAGTTTCTTAAGGATGGAAAGTGCAACGTTTTATTGGATTTTCGACTTTGTTTATTTTCAATTATTCTGTTTCGTTAAACCAATTAAAGAAATCATTGGTCTTAGCGAATAAAAATTATTTGTATGGAAACTGTAGGCTGTGTAGTCAATGTAATGTTTTTAAAAAAACTGTTGCAAAAGTCATGAAACGGTTTTAAGCTTTTTGAAATATAAAATGAGTTTTATTTTTGAAGACAGAATATTTTTATTTTTTGTTCGCAGAGCCAAAAAATCTAGAGCAGTGCTTGCCGCTTTCTCTACAACACCATTTACACGTACGTAACCTGAGATAGTTTTACAATGGGAGTAACAGTAAACAAAGTGTTTCTTATACTGCAGATGTGCATGTGTATGTGTATGTATGCGTGGGGTTTGTATATGTACATGCTGGCGTTATGGTTCATCTTCGCAATGAGTGCATTGTGCTTAATTTTGAATTCTTTCTTTTTGTTGTAAACGAGTGACTTACAAATCGTCTATTTGTAATTAATCAAATGAATGTTGAGCGATTGTTATCTTGAGCGCCTCCTAAGATATTTAGAAAAAAGATTTTGAATTTAATGTTAACCAAGCGCAACGCATACGTGATTCCATTTAATGCCTGGATTAATCTAATGTTTGGATCTTTTTGGGCGAAATTATCGCATGTGACAGGAGTTATTTTTAATGTTAGATTTTACGAGACAACATCATTACTAAACTGGCGCTTTCACAACCCAGCGTGCCACATGAATTAAAGCTTTATATTACAGCTAGTTACAACTTTGAGGGATTCTCATAGGAATTTTCCACTCAAACCATTCGTTTGGATTATGTAAACATAACTGAAGTAAATTACAGAATTACTTAAAAATAGCTAGAAAAATCTCGGGAAAAAGGCGAAAGCTGGTTTTTCTGTCATTTCAAAAAGTATTATTCTTCCTCTTGACCATGAGGAAATATTTGATAGCAATTTTAATTAGAAGTGTTTACTAAAATAAAAAAATTAGTTTTAGGAAATTACTTATCAGTGATCAATTTATTACTTCATTATACTTTTAATTGTTAATTTATATTCCAAAATGAAATTTAATTTTTCTGAATTATGAAATTTGCAAAAAAATTTACAAATTCTTTAAATTCTTTTAAATACAGAATCATTTCTGTCTGATTTTCTGAATGTTTCTTTCATTACCATGAAAATTCGTTTAGACAAAAACTATGGTTTCGTTTCCAATTATTGTATATTTTAAAACGAATTCGGTCGAAATATACAATTTATTTAATATTTTTTCCAAGCCTAATTTATTTTATAAAAGTTATTTTTATTTTTTCCATATTTCGTAACACTTTGTCTAATTTAGTAAGGAAATCATTATCAAAAACAATTCAAAATTCTCAAAAAAAAGAGAAAAATTTAGAAAACTAAAGAAGAACTTTTTAAAAAGTATAAAGAAACACTGATAAAATTATATGAAATATTTTATAATTTCTAGGTTCTGGTTTCTTCCTACACATGGAATGCGTATCTATTGTTCCGAGCCCTATTAGCTACAGCTGATTTAAAACTAATTCTTCTACCTATTGGAGCATCCCTCATATATTTATAAGACCTTCTGCAATAGATTTCTTGGTTGAACATCGAAAAGGAGAGAAAATGGTTTTATTATATATAAAAAAGAATTAGTTTTATGAAAATATCGCGCGAATATTTTTAATAAAATAGAAAAAAATTTACGATTTGTAGCCCCTATAAAAAGAGCAATTAAAGCCATTATAAAGTCACTGATGTTACAAAAATAATGATCGTGCACAACCAACACAATATCGCTCTCATCTACGAATGGCGAGAAAGAAAATTTAACGCCACTATTGACTTTACGTTTACACCAGCTATTCACAGAGTTAACAAAACAGCAAATAAATACGTCTAACGTAATAAGATAATTGTGCTTGTCACTTACTCTGACAGTTGTCGCTGCGACTGTCTGGTTGATTATAATTTAAAAGTTACAACATCATTTATTTCTAATTTGATATGTAAAGGAAATCATTTAAGCGCTTTTGAACGAAATGCCAACGATCGGCAAATGACAAAGTTCATATTCTCTGGTGCATTAAGTTTAAAATCTGACTGACCCAATTTCATTCATTGCTGTGTCATATAGGCTTTGAAGACACCCTACAATTGCATAAAATAATTTTATTTCATCACCATTGAGAAATTCCATGCATTCCCAAATATTTGCTTTGGACATCGTATGGCGAAGAACTTTAAAAGTTCAAACAAAAGTAACTTTATTAGTAAAATACTTTGTTTTAAAATATACGAGTATATAAATTGTATAAAAACTAAACTATATACCAATTGTTGATAAATGAATGTAAAAAAGAAGATGCGTTCAGCTTATGCCGTCATTGTGGCTGTTTGTATATTTTAAAGGTGCAGACCTGTAAAACTGTTGAAATAGGCATTAAAGCGGCTCTGCTTTTGTCAATGTTTGAATGAAGTAGCTGTGCAAGAGGCTACCCAAGGAAAGCACTAAACATACCGCTACCTCCCACTTGTTCAATACAAAATTTTGTATTGAATGTGTTGCCAATATTTTATATTTTCCTAAGTTTTTGTTATTTTTATGATCGAGAATGAAGTAAAAAGTTTAGAAAATTATTTTATTTTATTTAATAATAAAAAGCCTCAACAAATTTATATTCCATATTTGAAATAAATAAATTTATTTTCTCATGTGTGAAATAGATGAGAAGAGCATTGTAGGAGTATTCAATGTTAACTCTCCCTGTTGTCGATGTTGAGCTACATGGAGACCGTTGCATGTGGCCGTGGTTATAGTCGGCTTATCGTGCACCCCTCAGATGAGAATGTGTTTTTATCTACCACAAAAAAAATACGAATATTATCTATTATTTATCTATTTATCTTTTATTATTATTTATCTATTTAAAAAATATAAAATTTTTTTTTATTTTAAAACGTTTATAACTTGGAATGCATATTGAATTGGTTCAAATGGTAATGCAGAGATGCAGTTGCTATCGAAAACAACATGGTTGTTTATGTGCAGTTGCTGCAACTTAATTGGAAATTAAACAAAATTAATTGATAATAATTTAATAATAATTTGCTTTGTATAAAAAAGTGATGTGATTTAAATTAAAAAAAAACCCGGCTAAATAAATATTTCGCCCTACAAAAAATGTTTATAATGGAAGTGGTCTTATTAACGTGTGTAAAGTGCGTGTTCGCAAGTAATTAAATTTTATTTAGCCGTCGCCTAAATTGTCAAACGCTGCTTTAGATGTTCTTCACTTCACTTAAATGGTAAAATTACAACTTTAGAAAATAATTGTGTATCGCTTTCTGTGTGTAGTTAAATTCTTCTTTTCTCTATTGGACTAAATTCACTAGGTGATGCGCCTTTGCTGCATTGTAGTGATACTTCGAAAAAAGCAAAACTTCTAAAAATGTTAACAGGCATGCGGCCTGTTTCAGGTTTTTAGAATTACTGAGTTATTAATTATACATAAAGGAGGTTCTAACGAAGCAATATTTCAGAAGAAAAAAAATAAGCAGAAAATACATACTTGATTAAAAAGTATAGTTTTAGAGCTTCCGCAAATTATTTGAATTTTGCTATTTATGAAAAATTATCAGATGTGCAAAAAAAGTTTTTCAAAACGTAAATCAAAATGCAACGAAAAATACTATCAACATTATAACATTTTATACAATCAACTTTGATTACTTTAATGCCTTCAATATTATGTTATTCTCAAGTTCATTTAGCGAAAGCTTTTTGTCGAAATCGAAATTTCTTCGAAAAATTTGTTTCTTATAAATCTAACAAAATTGATGGAGAAAAGTATTTACTTGAAAAAAGAGCCCCTTTCTAATGCGGGTGCGCATGAATTATGTGTCGCAATTTAGAGTTCCTACAAAATGCACATACGCCTCCAAAGGATATGTCAAAGGATATGTCAAAGCATAGTTGTATGTTTTATTGTGTCCTTGATTGCTCAGTCTAGTAGAGGGCTTTTTCTGTTTTAATTAATTTTTGAATTAAGGTATTGCAATATTGCCCGGATTAACTCTTGCTCGTTTGCTGAAGGTGTCAATTTCGATTATGGAAACTGCATAAGTGCTTCACAAAGTTGGTAACAGATTTCAGTTACAGTTTTCAACGAACACTACGAAAACATAATAAGCAGCCATTTTTCTTAAATCTGAATAGTCTCAACTTAAAAATATTATAAAATATTTTTTATAAGAAAGTTTTTATTACATATTTTAAAAAATTTTCGTTTATGATTAAAAAAGTTTAAAAAATAAAAATTGTTTTATATAGAATTTTTTAATAATTTTTGTTTGAATTTAAAATGGAGACCGACCCTAAGGGGATAAGCACAATGTGCACGATTTTCATTCCTCACTTAAGAGATGTTCAAGCACTTGAGAAAAGTTTTCTTCATAACTGCCGGAATTGGGGAGCGAACCCACGCCGTTTGCAGTTGCCGAACTTACTCTTTCCTACGATGCCTCCGTAGGCGAATGAATAATGACCGGAGGTCGTGGTGTCGATTCCTGCCTGAAAGCGGAAGGGCTTGCAGGTTAACTTAGTTAAAAAAAAAAATACATATTTATAAAATATTTATTAAAGAAATTTTCGTACAAAATCTTTTTTATAAGCCTTTTCAAGTTATAAAATATTCACTTTTATTGCGGTGTATTCGTAGTCGTTTCAAAAATGCATAACGATAGGATTTTCTGAATACTTAAACAAGTAAGTAGATATGCGCGGCATACCTTTTCATACTTTTTAAATTATCATCAACAAAAGAAAAAAAAGAAGAGAAAAGGGGGAATCCAAACGGTATTATTGTCAATAACGGACCAGCTTTAAAGAGAAACTTCGCGCGTTTATGTGTGGGAAAAAAGTGTAATTTATCAATAACTCTGCGCATGTGTATTACATGGCCATTGTATTCATATTTTCACATTGATTATAAAATGCATCCATCGCCTTAAAAATTATAAAATAAGCCAAATATATACGAATATTTATTTTTCGGAGGCTTGTGCAGTCTGCTCTTGCAACATTATTTCCAACTTCATTATCATTTGAAGTACGAGTGTGTAATTATTTGGAAATATTGTTGAAAAAAGAAGAAAATAAGCGCTCAATTTGACGGTTGACGATAAGAGTCAGGGGGACCCTTAAAGAGATGTCGATTAGAAAAGCTTAATTTGGCGAACTTGAAGTTCCAAACCTCACCATTGATTATGTGCATCAGATGCATGCATGTTGTTGTTTCGTGCAGAATTCGCACGAGATATTGAAGAGGTTTTCATTTACAATTTAAAACGAAAAAAATATTTTTATTTGCTTGCAGAGAAGTTTGGCGGACACCCTTTTGCGATCACTGATGTATGGAAATAACACTTTCACTGACGAACATTTAAATGACACGCTGGGGTTCACCAAGAAAGCTGGCAAAGAAGAAAATAAAATAAAGAAAAAAAAAACCAAAAAAAAAAAAATTAAAAAGTATTTCATGTGTAAAGCAAAGAAAAAAAACCTGAAAAAAGAGACACGACCGAAAAACAACATGATCAAAGAAAAGTGTACAATCGTTCGTTGTTGTATGTTGGCTCATTAGTAATGTTGTGCTGGTGATGATAATGGTCCAAATTGAGGTTCTACTGTTCCCATGCCGTTGTATCTAAACATTCCAACAATAGATGCAGTTGAAGACGGTTTAACTTAAAACAGCCAAAAAGAAAATTAAATTTAAAAATAAGCCAAAAGAATAGAAGACATTTTATAGATTTTGTGGTTTCTTTTTTACAATTTCCTCTAAATGGAAAATGTTTAATTTAAAAGAATACCGTATCAAATACATTTCCCGCAACAAGCATTTCGTAAAGTGTAATCTAAACAATGTGAATTTCCTGTTAATGTTATTAATTATAAATACTTTAAAAGGTAAAAGCATTATTGATTGATATTTTTAATTGAAAAGATATTTAAAAATTATTTGGAGTGCCATGGAGAAGAGTGAAAGTTTTCCTCAAATTGGGTATTAAAAAATAAATAGTGTTGCTGAGAGTCAGAAAGCTCCTTTTAAAATGAATAAAAACTAAATTAAAAAATGGATAATAAAAGAAATGTATATAAGAATTTTGGTTAATTAATAAACTTGAAAGTGAAGTAAAACTTGCAACCAACTTTGATGAGTTCTGTGAGGAAGAGCCATTAGCCTAGTCGGCGTTAGTAGAATGTGTTAAATGCTGTGGATTTATAATGCCGTCATAAAATACAATTTTTAAAGCAATCAAACATAAATTCAGTTTAATTTAATTCCTTCTGGCATTCATTCTTCTCCACTGCAGCCTACAAGTGGAAAACCGAATCCGTATGTAGCACTCAAACCGAGAACATGGCTATACGAGCACTGTTGTGGCTCCCACTAACTTTGGCTAATTCCTATTTTTATTAGCTACAATGAGCACAAAATCTGCTGACAGTGAAGTTTCCGAAATGGATCAAAATTATATTATTTTATTTAGCAGTCGATAGCCAAATGTACAAAATTATATTATAAATGATATAACCATTCAGATACATTCGTATGTTTTTACATTTTCCTATTTTCAAAGTGAATTTTAATTAATTTACTTCATTTTTTTTAAATAATCACCTGGCTGGTTACAAAGCTACAAAGCTACAAAGCTAATAGGAAAAAGTGAGGTATAGCTTGCTGTCCTGTATGTGTTTATTGCTTTACATTATTAAGCATCTACACAGCGAGTACCACAAGTTGGGGTTTGAAGGGAGGCATTATTAAATGATTGCATAGTTGCATTCACTTAGAACGTAAATAATTAGGGAAGTTACAAGGCACTGTAAAATAATACAATATACTGATATTTCCAAAGAAATGCCGATGATTTTTGTTACTTTCGTTGTATATAGTGATGATTACTTATTTAGAAACTAGTAGAAAGCCTTGGCTACTTCTCTAAGAGATTGATTCACTATTCTATACAATCCTAGGACTTGTCAGATATGTCATGTGTGCTGAAATAATAGGTCTAAAAATACATCTGAGTAACAGGTTTTTTTGACAAAAGTTTATGAAAAATAAAAGATTCATAAAATTGAAATATTCGTGCGATCAGAGTTGCAATTACATTCAGTTACATTTACTCCATTTATGTTTTTATAGCCCACCGGATTGTTTTATTAAATTTTCTTTTATAGAAGACTTTTCAAAATTCCTAAATTTGAAAAGTAAAACTTTTGATAATTGTTAGTTCTAATATTTTTGATTTTCAGGCTTTGCCTCTCTGAGCCATTTAACAAATTTTATACACTTTTCAAATTTTCTAGATATCGAGTTATTTTTCCAGCGGGGGTCTAATATATTTTTTTTTAGGTTTCTTTATACAAACAAGTTTTTCTCAAACAATGTGAATTAAGCCCACTTTATAGTTTTTATTTTTTGTCTGATAAAACTATAACGAATTTTTGAACCCGCTGTTAATATCTCACAGTCGTAGCACTATGATATTTGAAATCCATTGGATAAAATGTGGTTTTTCGCTACAGCACTCCTAAAGTAAATTAAAATCTTATTTTAGAATATTTAAATATGATTTTTGTATACAATTAAGTTTCATTAGCACACCCCTATCGCAACACACAACGCTGTTCCCATCGCCTAGAAAACGCTCTTGAGCATATGCGAAGACGTAGCTTACAGATCAAAGCTTCACGTTCATATGAATCACAATATTCACCCTACAGCCTCTATTACTCGTTGTATGGGCCAAACGATAATATTGAAGAGGATTTCTATCATCCGTTTAATTATCGGCGCTCCTATGCAAAGAATATTAATCGCAATTTAAGATCCCAGTCGAGGCTGGATTTTGATGATGCCCTTAAGCAGAACCAAAATGAATATGAGAAGCATAGACAGCCCTATAATTTGCCTGTGGCTCGTGTAGATGTAGAAGGCCTGAAAGTGAGGTTGCCAAATGAAAATGTGGTACGATGGGTGGAGGTGGATAAATGTAAATTTAGTTCGGAAAATTCTACTTTAGATACACGTCTTATATTTCCGGACTTGACTTTGAGCGGTAAAGTAGTGTTGCAGCCCACAGGTGGCAAGTGTAATATGATCTTGCGCTTAAGACGTGCAGGCATAGAGTTTCGCACAATACCTATTGGCTTTGAGAAGATGACTGGTGAAGAGTCACGGCGTGCTGGTGCGGCATCGGTTAGAACTGATTCACACTTTGCCGAACCGGGATTTATATCAGTTTTTGCTCATGGCTGTCAGGGTGAGTTTTATTTCCTCTTTCTATATCCTTCTGCTTTTTCTCTAAAAAATACCAATTTGTATACATTGTACTTATTCTTCAGGGCCGACGGGTATAAAATTACGACAAAATTCTAAAAGGCGTTACAGTTTTGGAGATGAAAAACAACCAGATTCTTCATCTCAACCCTCTTTATCCCCAGAATTGTTATTTGACATAAGAAGCGAGGGATATTTACCGCCCAATGTGCCGGAACAGCAAACACATTGGGGTGATGGCAATTCGCGCGAATTTCTTGATACTCATGGAGACAATTTTTATCATCAACAATATCGTCTAAAGCGTAGCAATTCCTTCCAACATACTCACAAAATTTTAGATACCGACCGCGTAAATGATGAGATAACCTTTGACGATGATATACTCAATGTTTCAGATGACAAGCTGCGAGACATAGTAGCACCGGATGCAAGAGCTTTTGCGGATATATTTTCCACGAATTCTGGTACCGGCGGCAACATGTTTAACGACCATGAGGAAGTAAACGATGCCATGCGAAACGAATTGGAGAAATTATTTTCGATGGGCGTGAGAGGTCTTTTGACCACATATATGCAGAGAGCTTTACAACCGGCCATTAAAGAGACTTTAATGGAAAATATGGGTTACACCATAAGTTACGGCTAGTTTTTATAATTTATTCTTTGTAGGTATTTATTTGCAAGCCAAAAACATAAAATATTTAATAAAAAAAATATTTACATATATATTTATATATATATATATATATATATATATGTAAGTATATAGATATATAAATCATTTCAAAACACTTTGGACCGAGCGTACCATATTGTTGTCAAGTTTGGTATTTAGTTTTATTTTTATTGGTGTAGCTTTTATTTTAATTTTTAATTTCTTTCGATGTTCGCACAACTTCGAACCGTTAAAAGGAAAATTCACGCCGCTACTAAAATTGTAATGAAACGCTATTTATGTGTAGCCTGTTAAGATTTATTGCATACTTTTGCTGATTGTAGACTTATTGCATACTTCAAGGAGGCGTATACTTTTTGGGATAAATTCCTTATTGCGCATGCTGATGAAATGTGGTGTACGATTTTATTGGCTGTCGGTGTTGAAAAAAAGAAGCTGCTTAAAGTATATAACTTTAAATATTTGCGATTATATATACATCTTATGTAAGGGAATGCTAAACAAAAATACAAAAATGTGCGTGCTTGTCTAGAGTTATTGAAAAGCTCGTTGCTAAAAAAAGTGGCAATTAAATTTAAAATAAAGTTAAATTTATTTAATATTTTTTTTTTATTTTACTAAAATGCTTACATGGGTGTGCATTCATTATTGAATTTGTGAAACAATGTTGTGGCCTGCTTTGCATTCAAGGTCAGTTCAATGTTCAATCCAAATTATACGGACATCCGCTTCCGCTGGAAAAATAGGTTAGTTACAGCAGCAGCTTCAGGTTTTGTAGCTTTTTTTATTATTGCAATGGAATTTTATTTAATTGATTTAGAATTTAGAAAATACTTTTTTTGTTTATTGTGTGCAAAATACCTCGACAGAATATTAAAAAAAAAAATGCTGTAAACACGTGCAATTGTGTTAACGGAAATAATTATTTGGTAAAAATTAAAATTTAAAAAGAATTCTTAAAGATCTTCCTAGTTGCAATTAAAATTTATTTTATTTCCTTGTATTTTATTTAAAGGATATTTTCCACTATTGTGATGTTTGACAACAAACATTTGGATACAATAAATCTCAGCTTAGCCCGGTTTAAACTGAGTTGCAACTGAAGTGCAATTGCTAATTTCTCTTATAAAATATTATTTGCAAACAATAAGGAATAGCTTTTAGGATATTCTCAATCAACTTAATTTTTTAAAAATTAAACTTAAGACAAATTTAAAGTGCAGAGTTTTATATGATTTAAATCTTATGTTAAGTTATTCTGGCTTAAAGTTCCTTCACATTTTACCGTCTATTAAAGTTTGAATAAATACTGATAAAGAAAATAAGAAATACTACACTTTTATTAAAATGCAACTCTGAGCGAGCGAATGCCAAACAGAGGAAGAGAAGATTTATCGTTTACCTTTTTATTTAACAAATATGAAATTAAGATTTTCTGCAATTCTTAAGAACGATAATTCTTTATTTGTGTGTTATTCAGCTGAACATTTTATTTGAGTAAATACCTTTACAGCGATGTAGGTTTGAATACCAAACTTACCAGTGACTCCCGGAAACTAATTAATAACGAAAACGGAAATTTCTTTGTAAAGAGAACTAACTTTCGGGATTTCAGTGGGCACTTTACCTGTTATGTGGTCTTTGAAAGGGATGCTGACAGAGATGACATGTGGTGAAGAAATAGACAGATCAATTGTGGTACGCTCGCGTATGCAAGTATGTCAAGTAGGTGCTTGTCTGAAGTGGTTTTCCGGAGCCATTTTGTTTATGACGTTACCTGGTGCCCGTACAAGGGCTCGATTCATTAAAAAGTAAATGGCATAAGTCTCTGACCGGTTTCAAAATGGCGTTGTAGTTACCACATTTTCAGATAAAATTTGTCGATGATCATCAGCTACATACTTTTGATGTAGCTACGTACCACGTGCCCCTTTTTGAACAATTTGCGGCCATGACCGGCCATATCATACAACGAAATGATAAAAGTCGATATTGAACGACTTGTGGATTTAAAAGACAATATAAATCATGGTAAGGCTTAAATTAATATTAAATGATCTATCAGTGTCAGGGAAAATTAGACTGTTTGCATGCGTGATACTCAGCGAATATTTGCACGACATCAATAGACTTTTAGAAAGGAATTGAAATAGGCGATACTGAATTACAGTTACCATATCCCCTGGCTGGCGTGAAACAATTTATTATTACCATTTTAGATTTAAATTGCAGATGCAAAACTTAAATAAATGAAACGCACAATTTTTCACATTTTTTTCATATTTTAACACTTTATTTTATGTTTTTAATAATATTTTAGGGTAAGTACATATTATTATTTATTTATTTATGTATGTATGTTGAGTGTATATATATATAATTTACGGTTTTTGTGTTTTGTATAGTAAATATGATTATACGAAATGCTACGAATTTTAAACCGAAATTTTTGGAACAGGAGGGAAAAGTAATCTTAGGAAGGTGCTGGTGGACTAAGGCAAGGAGCTGATAACGAATTAATAAAAGTTTAAATATTTATTTTCCTTAATTTATGTGATGAAGCACATTGAATGCGCTGAAAAATTAACAACAACCAAAAAATAGATAAATAAAATAATTTTTTTTATTGAAGTCAGGTTCTCCTCTTGGGAAGGAAATAAATCATGTACATGTATGATATGAAACAGTTGAATAGAATCCATTTTGGATTTGAATTAAATTAATTTATTGTTTGGTTTTGTTTCTTGTTTGCTTAGATTAATACGAGTGATGATAATGATGATTATGTATGCTTTCCCATTTTGAAGTACGTGAGTGAAGGATGGTTTTTGGCCAGTGATATAAATGATTTATTTAACTAAAATTTTATGAATTAATGTGAAAGTTATATCTGTTTTTTCATTTTTGCATATTCATAGATTTTGCATTTTTTTTCTTCGTTTAGACTCAGAACAATTAACATAGAAGTAGTAGAAGGTAAACATTAAAAAGTTTATAAATATTTTCTGTTTAAATATAAATATAGTTTGTTAGTTACATTTATTTAACTGATTACATTTTTGTATACGTTCCTTTACTAATTTGTATGTATGTTTCATATAATAATAATAATAATAATATTTATTATTTTTTTAATAACATTTCATATCTAAATATCAAAATACTCGTATGCACACGTACGTATTTATGTATATAATAAACATTAATTTTTTTTTATTGTTGGTTTCATTGAAAGAAAATTACTTACTAAAAAAATTTAACTAATCAAAAAACATTGTAAAAACATAAACAACAAACATAACAAAATCTTTGTCCTAAACTAGTATTTAATACAATTAATATTTATTAATAATATTTATGTGTCCTTTATGTATTGTATTGTTTTTTTTGTGGGTGTGCCGTAGTTAAATTTCCATGTATATGTTTAATTTTTTTTTAAAAAATAATTCATTTTAATCCTTTTGTATTTATTTGTTTTAGTTATAGTTTGACGAGAAATAATATTTGAAGCAGACAATATTGTAATTAGAAGCATTTCGTTGTCATTGATGATACTATTGCTTGTAATTTAATTTTAAGATACTTTGCACGCATTGAATGTTAACTAAGTTTACAAAGCTTAATTTCACAAAGCTTCTGAAGCTACATGAAATTTTATTAAAATCGAATATCGATTTCATCTCTTGCAAAATTTTTTCCATTCTTTTATAAATCTTCCCCACTGTGCAAGGATGATAGACTATTGGATACTACTAATGCCCACGACTGTAGCTCACTTGCCAAGTCAACGATCTATTATTTGTGGCGAGGAAAATCTTTAAAGAGTTTTTTTTTGCGGCTTAGAAAGTACACAAAATGATTATTATTAATTAAAATTAGTTTTTTATCATAATTATTTTTAGAAATTTTAATTTTTAATTACAAAGAACTATTCATTTTATTACGATTTTAAAGCCAATAATTAGAACTTTACTTTAATTTTTTTAATATTTTAACAACTTTATTCACGTGTATGTGCACTCAACTAAAGTTTTAAACTTTTTTTTTCAATAGAAATTAAAATAAAAAAAAATTATATAATTTAAAATAAATTTTAAATTTTAAAATAAAGGCAACCTTCTCTTTCAGTCAATTTATAAAATATAAAATCATTGTAATACATTTGAGGATTCAGCATTTGTCTGCATATCTTTTTGTGAAATTATTTTCTGAATTTTCTAGTGTAATGACAGATCTCAACTAAACGTGCTACCGAATAAAAGTTCTGTTGGAGGAGAGCCTTTGAACTTTTCTATCTAAAGTTGATTCTTCTAATAATAGTTAGCATTTTGTCACATTTTTGATTACCATTAAAGAAATTATATTATTAGGACTGTATTCACACAGTGAAATTCTGAGATTTCTCAAGGAGTATTTAATTTTGCGACAGTAAAAGAAAGTTCAAGTAATAAAAAGTACAAACTATGTTGGTTCGTCGGTCTTCTTATTATGCTGAGATTATTTATGTATGTACTAATATATTATCAGTGTTAGCGACTAAATATTTGAAATATTAATATATCGCTAATATTTTTTTAATAAGTATATATAATTCTGAAATTAATTAAAGCTCAAAGCTCTTTATATTTCTTTTAAGCTTTCTTTTGCTCTTTTTGAAATTACTTAATCATTATAGATTAAATATAAGTAAGACAAATGGCGACTTGTAAAAAGCCTGGTATCGACCACTCAACTTGTCTTTTGAGCGAGAACTTTTTTAAAGCGAATATACATTTAAAACGGTTTTTTGTTTGATGTTTGTGCAAAGTTTTCCAAAACATTTATAGCAAATGTGCTATAAAAGCCATGAGTGAATCTGTAAAATTCTCTCATTCCTTTCGCTAGCACAAATTAATTATTCGCTCATAATATAAAGATCATATGTTTCACTTATAGCAAATTCCACTAAGAGAATTTATGTAGTTCTCGTATTATATTTATGAATCATAATTCGTGTAGAACGTGGGAAATACACATATAAAATTGAAAAAGCATTTTTTCTCGGTTTTGCTGTGCCAGTCGAACTAACTAACTATATACTTTGTTTTCATATGCGCTTCTTTCGAGCTTAAAATATATTACGCGTTTGTGGAGTTAGTCTAGCGACATTCCCAATAATTCCTCTTTAAATTAAGTTATAACTCTCATAATTATAGAATTCGTTTTTTCTTAAATTCTGTGTAGAAAGAGTTCATTTGTCAGCTTTCAAAAATATGGCTTGAGGCCTACTGATGATCCAATCACCGATGGTAGTCGCGGTAGCTCTACAACTAGAGCTACCGCGACTCTATTATCATTACTTTGTAATGTTTAAATATTTTGTAATATTGTAAATAAGTAAAAGAAATATAATTAATATAAGCATATATATATATATATACATATGTATACATATATTATATGAAAAATTCTTAAGTTTAATAATGAACTATTAAATTTAACAAAAATTCCCGAAAAGTATATTAATAATAAATAAGAATGAATTTTTATAGATGACGTACACACACTATGTGCTTCGTTTTGCTTGATTAAATTTAAATCAATTTCATTAGAATTGCTTAAATTAAGAGTAAAATATATTTTTTAATTTATTATTATTTTTTATTTTGTATGTATCCTTATTTTTTATATTAGTTTTCCATTTATTATTAAATAATTTTATATAAATTTCTCTCAGCATTTTATTTATTTATTTTTTTGTTCGTTTTGTTTTTTGCATTGTTATTATTTATAGTGTAGCGTTTTATTATTTCTCATCGGTTGTGTTTATTTATCTTTGAGTATATTGTCAAGTTATTTTTGTTTTTTGTGTTTTCTTTATTCTTTTAAAGAGAATGCGTCTCTTGGTCGAGTGTAATTGGTTGCAGTAACAAGTAGTGTATACGAGTATATGTATGTGTGCATGTGTAGAACTTTTGCAATACATGGGTACGCATTTATACTTGGATTTACTAACACATCTCTCTTAATTAGTAGTAGTACATACATATTTGGTAATTATTATGTATTATTGTGTATGCATGTATATGTTTATATGTACGTGATTACTTATAATAAATTATCTTATTTAAATTATTTGGTTAATTTAAAGTTTTACTTGTGAATTAAGGAACCCATAAATTGCAGCATACTTTAAGGCCGCCAACGACAAGTTTTGTATTTAAAATGACAGCAATATTTCCGGTTAACACACATCCGCATTTATACACAAACGTGTATATAAATATTTTTAAATTCCAATAATTAATTTTTTTTATTTTTTTTTTAAATATTATTTGTGTGCATTATGAATTAAATAATAATTTATTGTTTATAGAATTGTAGCCAGAGAATCCAAATATATATATAATAAATTTTAATTATTTTTTTTTATTTTCTTACTAACAAATTTTTTATTTTTAAAAAGTTAACAAAAATATTTTTAACAATAACATAAGCTTAAAAGAAATTAATATTAACTCGCCATAAAATACAAACCAGCACTTCACAATTAATTTTGAATATATTATAAATGCATTTATTTTAATATATACTTCTGCATTGTATTTTTATATGCTCTATTTATTTAAGCATCACTTTATGAATTCCTTAAGTATTTCTGTTATTATTAAAATAATATTACTAATTTATATATTAATGTTAAAAACAAATTCATGGAAATTATTTTTTAATTTATTTACTTCTATAAATTGTATTATTTATAATATATTATACACATACATACATAAATATATATTTGTATGTATGCTTGCAACTACGGTTTATTTTAATAAATTAACATTGTAAACGAATGATATTTTATAATTTTTTCATTGCTTTTATTGACCAAAATAATTAAAAAAATCAAAAAAACCCCAGATTGTTTTTAATGTTTGTGCAATTTTTTCTAAGTGCGTTTACATTTCTTTTTAACTGGTGGAGTATGCACACAATCAAGGCGACAAGCAATTTAGAAATTTTTAATATTAAACTTTCTGTTTCAGGCACGATCGGACAATCATGAACTGATTTTTTCTTTAAAATTACTAAAGTTATTCATATTTATGAATATTTTGCAGATGAAATATTCAATTGCTGATTAAATTAATTAAAATTGCTTTAATGACTATGAAGAAATCTATAAAATATAGTAAACTTTTTAATTTATTTCACAAAATTAATTTGTGTCTATTTGCTAATAAATATATTTTAAAGAAAAAGAACTGTTTGCCATAAAATTTCATATCATTTCATATTTAGTTTATATCTAAACTGATAAAAAATGAAATATCAAAATTTGGAAATTTGCTTGTCGCTGGAATTGTGTTTAGTGTCAGCTTCAATTGATCTTTTCCTTCAAACACAAATATTACCGGATCCAAATGACGGCATTCGATATTGCTTTAATTTTCAATCGATTTTTAATGGAAATAATGAGTGCCGTATTTCGCTTCACAGAACTCTGGAGTAAAATAAAGGATCTTTGGCTGTTACTTTTCTAGATAAACTTTTGCTATTGTTTAACAATTATATATGTATGCAGTGCTATAATAAACTAAGATCTCGTTATTATTTCATTTACAAACATTGATTAAATTAAATATCTATATACGTATATATATTTTTTCATATTTTAGCATAAAACCAGAACAACATAATGTCTTATTTTTGCATGAAAGTACTTCCATGAAACCAGGAAACTTTAGAGGCGATGAGTTGTTTCTTTATGAGTGAGGCTGTGAGTAAATAAGAGTGTGAGTAAATTGGCATGATACTCGTATTAAGAATGTAACAGGATGTACTTGTATGTATGTATGTAAGTATTTTTATGTAAATCTATTGCATGTTTTTCTACTTCATACACCTGTTGGTGTATGTGTAAATTTTATATATATATGTGTGTATGTAGTTCTATATTCAAGGCGAATTAATACACGAACCACAAAAAATAAAAAGAATAACATTATAATATTAAAAATATTTAATATTTATTTAATACGTTTTATCTAATATTTTTTTGTATGGAATCTTGTAAGCTGGTCGAATAAAAATTATTTAGTTGCATTCTGATCCGCCCCGAATAGTTTATTATTTAAATGACATAAACAGTAACAATAAAACCTTTTAGTTTCTTTTAAGATTATTTCCTTTTGCTTTTAAATTTAACATTTTATCGAATTAATTTTTAATTTGCCTTTAATTTGCTGTGTTTTGTTTTCTTACTTTAAATCTATATCTTCTTCTTCTTCCAAATGTTTGTTGCTACTACGCCAACTGTTGTACGATGGTATGCTGGTGTTGCTGTCAGATTTTCCTGATTCACTGAAATCGCTGAAGGCGGCATTTTGTATACCCTCATAGATTTTATAGTTGTTACTGCTGCTACGGTCAGATGCTACACTCATACTCTTGGAAGTGCCAAAACGATCGGTCTTGTAGCTGGCACTGGGTGTGCCAAAAATAAGATCGGCATCGGAAAGTGAACCGCCGGATCTTGTAAATTTGCCATTGCCAAAATGCGGCTGACTATCGCCAAATATAATATCTAAATCAGAAGTTTTAGCTGCGGCGTTGGAACCTTAAAAAGTTTAACGAAAACATATTAAATAATTTTTTAAGTTTTCGCTTAAAAACATATAGATCATGCAAGTTGGTGCATTGCTTTTTTGTAGACGATTTCAGTTGTTGAGTAAAATTTTGTTTACAAACTAAAATAAAAACAGAAAATGCCAGATCTCTTTTGTACTGAGCGTTAGGTGAATGAGAAATGGAGTGAGTGATGACAAAAGATTTTTCGTTTTTTATTTACTTTTTTTGTTTTTGTAAAAAATTTCTTGTAAGTTTGTAAAGGATTTGTTTTATTTCACTGCTGTAAAGTGTCGATAGCTTAGTTTGTTGTGGATCAAGTAGTAAAGGTGCAATTTTTCAATACTCTTTATATATTGTTTGTTTAAGCTTTAAAGCTCTTACAGTAAAAGCTCTCATATCAGGACCATGTACTTACGTATCGTACATTAATGTGAACGTGAACGTGAACGTGAACGTGCTTGTATAAGTTTTCTTTATATGTACATCTTCCAGCCATCAGCATTTGCCAACTAAATCTGAGGTTTAAAAAATTTTATTGTTATGAGAGCTTTCACTGTAGGAATATGAATGCATTCAACATAGATACGAGTAAGCACGCATACATACATACAACTGTAAGAAATAGTAGACAAAATTGTTTGTTGATATCAATTGCGCTTAAATTAATTTTTTTTGTTTTCATATGCAACACAGTTTCCAAATAAATGTCGATACTTAACCAACATTAGCGCCGGCATAGATTTCTCTCAAATTAAATTATATCCTTCTCAAGTTGGGTTCACTTATGGCCGTTGCCTGAGCTAAGATATGTAGCAGGAGCTTAATAAGCAGTTGGAAAGAATTGGTTTTAAAACGCATTCGCTCTCTGATATTGTCACACTTCCACATTAGCTGTTAATGGGTTAATTTATATAATAACTGACGCATAACTTAGGAACATTTTTTTCAAAGTTATTTCAGATAAAAAGATCGGTGCGTAAATTTTTTTAAAAAATTCATTACAATTGGAAGTGAGTTTTCATTTGCGCGTTTCTTGTCCCTTTTGGAATACTTTAAATTTTAAAAGAATCCCATTTTAAAAGATATTATAATAGAATCTTTTTAAAATTAGTACCTGCATACTCGTGGAGGGGGACGTCTAGCAATTAATACAATGTTGTATTTCTAATATCGTTCACTGTATGAGCAAAGTGACAAACAAATAATTTTATTATTAATAAATATTGCCACAAACGCGGAATGTAATTTAAGCACAGAATCTAAAAGTGTAAATCATCATTCGGGATATGTAAAGCAATTAATAACTAGTTTTGAAGGTCCCGATCGAAAAATTGCTTAATAGGCCATGCCTCCTAGAAAAGCATGACACTCTGAACTATAAACTATGAAACTCCTTTGCTTGCATCAATTTTGTGCAATAGTGTGAGATCTACAATGCCATTCTCAAGAGATTTTTGGAATTCTTTCAGACTTTTCAGATTTCGGTCAAGTTTTGTTTTGAACTAATCGTGCAAATGTGTAGGGAGGTGAAACCGGACTTTGACAGTGATGCTCATAAGTTTGAAACGGTAACTGTTGCATTGGTTACCTGACCACTTTGTCCGTGCTTTCTCTATGGCTACAATATTACAATTACATCTAAACTATTAGCAGTTGGATTAAAAGTTTTTTAATAGTCGCCATGAATTAATAGTCAAGGAAACAATCAAGAATGTGCATCATGGAAATGCAACCATGTCATTCGCCTGCATAGTGAAGTAAGTAATTTAAATTGCAATAGATATAATAATAAATTAATGAAAATTAATAAGAAATAAGAAACTGCTCTCTAGAGTTTAGAGCCTACAAATTTTCTTTCTTTCAATTCGTTGTATGTACGAGAATTACAATTGAAAAATGTCTAGGCCGACCAGTCAAAACATATTAAATTAATTAACTTTTTTCTAATAGCCCGCATGAGTTTAATTGTTTTCGGTGAAAGTTTGAAATTGAAAAGCTTTTGTATCCACCCACGCATCACCTGGTATTAAATTTCGGCAGCAATTTTTTAATAGTAATATGAATGTGTATGTGGTTGAAATAACTCCAGATATAAATTGCAGTGGCTTCTTTGTAACATTTTGTATGCTGCCTGATGTCCGATATAGCCGTTCAGTATTTCGTTCACGCATCATTACCGTTGCGAGTATTTGATAATGGCGCCAATAACTCGGCAAATGCATGGTTAAGATCTCTACGCAACTCAATGGAATGGTTTCCTTCCCTTAAACTGGATCAAAAGATCCTCTTAAAATATTTTGGGTAGAACTATAATCAATCATTTTAACGTTCGGTTGTAGTGCTGCAATTATCAATTCTGTATGTGCAGATTTAAAAATATATACATACTTTAATTTGCTCAATACTAAATACATACAAGTGCATTTAAAAGTATAAAAGCTTAAAAAAAATTGCTAATAAATAATATTGAGATGAGATGAAAGCATTTGGTGAATAATGGGCGTTGAATTGAAATGAGAAAAATTAAATTATAAAAACAACATATTAAAATTTGATTTGTTCGGATTTGTATTACACTCTCCACCAGCACCCAAGCATCGATTAGAAGTTTGTAGAAAAAAGAAAATGTATGTTTACGATGGCAATTAATTACATGCGAAATCACAAGTGTAATTTGTATACGTCAAGTATGACTGAAATTTTGCGTGTTACTTTTGATTTTAAAGTAAACCAGCCCTAGAAAAAATGAAATACCGAGTTCTAGAACTAGTTCAACTTGCATATGCACGCCAAAAGGTACTGTACGCTTATGTGGAGTTCAAACTTTGTCAATAAATAAAATTGGACAAAAGTATTATTTTATTCGGTTTTTAACACTTTTGGAAAGTAATTTAATTAAAATTATTATGAAGCATTTGCTATCGATTCACAATTTTTCATCCACAACTATTAAAAAGTTATCTTTTTTTAATACAACAGATCTAAAAATTTGATATTATCTGTTTATAAACATTGGGCGATATTGAAGAAACCTTTTCAGCTTTAAATTCTTATGGAATTACGTAGTGAAATACGTATAGGAGCCGCCAGCTGATGCCATTTCATTACCAATTTTGTTAATTGAGTGGCAACTCACAGAATCAGCTGTTGATTTTTATTTTATTCTTGTTTTAAGCGCCTGCGAATGGTTGCTTCATCAAAGCATAAAAAGCATTAAAATAAAACTTTATTAAACTATTGAATAGAATAATTTGGCTCGGATAATGGCTAGAAGCGTGCCACTGTCCACTTAGGAAGAATATTTAATTAAAATGCCTAGAGAAATTTTTTTATAGATTTGTTCGAAGTGACGACTTCAGATATGCTCAAAAAGGAAGAGCAAATACTTTGAAATGGGTTTTGTTAGCGAGTGATTATCAGATTATTGCCGCAACCGAGTTGCATATGGTTAGTGAAAGCAAACACAGTTTTAGCCACAACTGCAACAAGAAGCATTTAATTATACAATCCGGGGATTGTATACTGCATTTTGTAAATCGAACGAACCACCTTTTGAAATTCCAAATCGGTTGTAAATTATAGTAGAAGAATTTGTAGTATACGAATCCTAGATATAAACATTTTGTTAATTGACACTTTCGCACTTGCATACTTTTAGGCGGAGTATGATTCAGTTATGGTTTGCCATTGTCTCGTTGAAACGCATTGAAATCCATGTCTGTTTCCGCAGCCCTGCCAAGAGGGCTCACAAAGAAGAAAGAAAAAGAAATAAAAAGCATACACAATCAAGCAGATCAGTGCAATATTTCAGCAAAAGGCGAAAAGAATGAAAACGAATTAAGAAATCAAAACGATTTATCGAATCTCCTCCGATCTTCATAATCTTTTATACGATCTTGGCCTACATTTTATATTCTTTTTAGGCGTAAATATTTTTATGTTTTTATAATATTGTATTTTACATTAAAAGCGGTGAGTGAGTTTGCGTGAGTTCTCATCCCAACGTGCATTGTTTGCAAAATGTATTTTTGTTGTTGTTGTGTGGTGGTTGTTGTTATTGTAGTTGTGGTTGTGGTTCTTGCTATACATACATAAGTGGAATGTAAATAATTAAAATTTCGTTAACGTATTCACTTTTTATATCTCAAATACATACTGTTTGTTTAAATTTGTTTTGGATGCAATACTTTGTATAAAATGCTGTTTTGATTGCTTTTAATAAAAAAAAATTGATTGAGCAATTCTTAAATGAAAAAAAAACAGAAAATTCCATGAACTTACAAAAAATCGAACTTAACAGTGGATCATCGCTTAACAACTTGCATCGTTTGCTTATCTATTGGGCTTTTAAAATTCTTTTTTTTCGTATTCAATAAATGGCGGACACTTTCTTTTTTCGCTTTTTTCAGAATACTTGTTCTCTAACTTTCCCCTTTAGAAAAAAAAACAATTGAAAGAGAGAATAAAATTTCAATTTGAAAATAACGATACACGTAAGAAAAGCGCTGAATTTACTTTAGAAAGTTACAACGCAATGACGTGTGAGCAGGCTGGCGGTTTGTCATTGGTAGTTAATTGACACCATTAATTATTGGGCGATTTGGAAAAAAACTGTTTTTTTTTAATTCGATATTTCATGCGATTTTAGAGGAAGATATTAATTTTTGGGAGAGGCATTTCTTGAAATGAAGAAATGAAATTATTTTTTCTTTGTGGTTTCATGCTGGGCAACCAGGCGAATCGGGCACAGTTCTAAGAAATAAGAAATGGTTTCCGTAATTATGCATTTCCTCAAGTTGGAACAGTTGGAGTTGGAGCTTTGGCATGTGGTTTCGAAATGAAAAAAGAGTAACAGAAAGGATGGTGTCGTTTATGGATCAATGCGTATGATGTTGTATAATGGTGATGATGATGTTGATAATGGTGGTTGAAACGCTGGTTGAGGGTTGAAATGGAGATGTGGACCTATATATTTGAAGTTATGAACATTTAGGATTTTCGTAGTGTAAGGCTGACCAGCAATACACCCACGGCTAGATAATTACCATTGCTTTCGGATCTTGAGTATGATGGCCGTGTATATGATGGCAATTCGGTGGTGGCATTGTACCCATTCGAGGCTGCTGCTGTTGATTGGGCATCTTCGCTGGAGGTAGCTGGCATAGTAACCGCAGCTGGTGCACTATAAACACTGGCCGAACGGGTGCCAGTGTTTAAAGGGGCTGTAATGGCTGTGCGCCAGTCACTCAGATTTGCTGGTTCGTTTCTTAACTTGGTATTGGCGGTTGCTTGGCTGCTTTCGCCTAGACTGGTTGTGGCTGTGGCATTGCTAACCGTATTGCCGGTAGCAGTGGTTGTATCCATGCGCGTTATAGTTTCGATGGAAGTAGAACTGCCATATATATAGCTGGTTTTGTCCTTGTTAGAAGCAGTCGAACTCTGGTAGGTGGCACTAGAATTAGTAGCGATGGATGCATTTTGAGGAGGTGGCGGCGGTGGTCTTGATGGTGGTGGCGGAGACTTAAAGTTGCTGTCTGTACGAGCATTAATACGTGATGAAATCGACGAGGAAGATATGGACGAGGATGATGTTGTAGACACACTTCCAATGGTTGTTGTAGTTGTGCTAGATTTCATAGCTCCCTTATCGAAAGGATTCACACGCTCTTGCGGTTCAAAATTGGTCACTGGTTTGTATTTAGATTCCTGATCGTATGTATCTAAAACGCTGGAAGAGGGCTTGCTGCTCGAGCTCACACTACCTGCGGTAAGTGTAGAAGCCGATGAAGTATCTGAACGTGCATCAGCTGGTTTCTCGGCAGGTTTTAATGTGGGTTGTGTTGAAATCACAGAATCGCCCAAGCCAGAAGACGCTGATGTGCTGGATTTCCCAGATGTAAATGAGAATTGCTTGCCCAAAAATGAGCTGCCGGCACTGGTGAGACCACTAACACTTATGCCACCAACGCCAGTAGCAGAGGTGTTACCACTGCCACTGCCACTGCCACTCTCACCAGTCATGCTATGGCCCGACTCGCTCGTTGCTCTTCCGCGTTTTTTGTTGGCTAATTCCTACATATCACCAAAAATGCCCGCAAACGTCTTTCTAAGATTCTTCATGGTGTCCTCCGCATCCTCGACTACAGAGCTTTGAGTTTGCGCTGGGCGTGGAACATTCCTGGAAGATGAAGAAATATTTGAAGCTTGTGATGTTTGAGAATCGCGACGTGGTAGTCCACCGGGTGGAGCACTCGCAGTTGAAACTCCATTCTCCTCGGGAACTTCGGAAATACTGCTGCGGCTGCTAAGCCGACCAATTGAGCCGACAGCAGGCGAAGTTCGTTCCGGTATTGGTGGAGGCCCACCCATAGGCGCTGGTCGCGGTCCTGTAGGTGCTACAGGTGGTGGACCCATTTCGTCTGTTGGGCTATGCCCTCGTGAAGATACCGACGATCGCGATGGTAGCTTACCATAGTTCCCGCCAGCTGCTTGCTGGTGCATGCCCGGTCTGCAGACATTCTGGAAAGAGTTTTGATAATGCAATAAATTATTAAGTTTAATATTTGAGGATTTACCTGCATTCGGGAAGCAACCAAATCAGCAATTTGTCTGCGATCATCTTCTTGGGAATCACCCATTAAAGCAAAAGTACTATCAGAGGCTTTAATGATGTACTCGCGACCATCTTTGCCAACAACCACAGATATTCCACACACTTCCATTCCACCAAACAATTCGGAGATCTTGAGAAGAAAAAAAGTTCAGTTTAATTGAAACAAAAGTAAACTGATAACATAAACTGGAAATAAAAATGTGAATTAAATTTTTTTTTTTAAATAAAATGATTCGAACCAAAATTATTGAAATGATTTTTTTTTTAATAAATATTATTAGAATGAAATTGTGTAAAAATGTTAAGGCATTTTATCACATACGGTCCAATTCCGCTGGTCAGATTTGAAGTTAATATCTCTGTTATTTAAGAAAGATATCTCTTCCCTCTCAAACACAATATCATTTCACTTATACAGAGTTGCATTCTTATACATATTTTTCAAATATACGAGTATATTGTTTCTTACTGACATACTATAAGTTTGTATGCGGCTAGCTCTGAATCGGCTTTATTCTTTGAAATGTAAAAATTTATAGAATATAATATTATATTTCACCTGTATTTTTCGGCTAACCCATTTTTTTATTATATAGAATATTCTCTGATATAAACAAACATATCGGCGATGATTAATTCTTATTTTAATTTTAACTCACCTCATCCACCCAAGATTTATATTTTTCAGTGAGAGTTATTTGTTCCAGCATGGCTGAGCCCTGATTAGTTTTCCAATTGCCTGTGATGGACTTGCGCCTACCGAAAAAAACATAGTTGCGTAAAATATTTTTAAACAATTATGAAATTTGAAAGGACTGGGGAAATTTAAGAGGATTGGGGAAATTAAATTATAAAGGGAAATTTAGAATAGAGAATAATTAGAATTAGAAAAATGCGCGGAGAAAATATTTATTGATTAGAATAACATGCGCTTTCTTGGCGAAGATTTTACGCGCGAAAGTTAATCAAGTTAAAGTTAATAAAACTTCGGACTATAAAAGTGATTTTTATTATTTAATTCCGACAAGAGTAACGCAAAATCGAAAAGTTAATACTTTCTTCCCCCTTTTTTCACTGTTATTAAAATTGCTATTTATTTTTGCTATTAGGAGATTTCTTTCTTTTTAATTTTAGTTTTAACCTCTTTGAAATAAATAAATGAGAATTTTTCCGAAATTTTAAAAGGTGCAAGTTTGTAATGCTTGCCATGACGGTTATGACCGTGTAAACAATTACTCAGGTAGAATGACAAAACCGTCATTCTAGAAAAACGTCCCACAGACAACCCAAGATTATCCATCTAATATTATGATGACGACACCATCAATCAAAAGTCAGTATGGCTATAGACTACCACTCAACAGCAAATGTGTTGGCCGTTTAATCTAAACTATGTGCATTACAATATTTGCGTAGTAGTTCTCATATGTTTGTTGAGAATTTTAAAATAAAACATTCAAAATTTATTTCAGAAATTCCCTGGAATTGCTTTCCAAAATATTTTCATTGATTTAAGCAAATACTTTGTCCCATCTATTAAATCCGGAATTTGTAAAATAATTGCCATACACAGACTGATGCCGAAACCCCCGTGTTTTTTCATAATTATCTTCTTTTAACGAAAACATTCAAATCAAAAAATTAAAATTTTTGTTTGAATTTACAAAATGCTTTTAAACTTTTTTACTGAAAAAAAAAATTAAAGTCTGCTATTCACTGATATGCTCACTGACGTCCCCTATTTAACTTCCGTTCATCTAATATAAGCGCCTCATTTGCAAAAGAAAAAGCATAAAGGATAAAGAATAAGAAATATGAGCCATTATTTCTCACACAACTAATTGCGATAATACAATTTGTATTGAATATTTTGATCGTCTAATGGCCTGTGCGCACTAATACTTACATGAATGCCTTGTAATTGCCGCCAATCTTTTGAATGTGCACATCGAACTTCGCATCAATGTATGGTTCAATAGTGCAATAGCAGTGGCCTTCAAAACCGGTGCCAGTTACAAGGCCGGCTGCATCTTGCAGCCCCATTTGATTATCAAACCGTGCCGTAGCCATTCCGCCATGACAATGGCCTGCCTTTAAGACACACGGGAATTTATTCCAATCTAGCTGCAAAAAGATTAAAAGGAACCAAACAAATATTATCGAACATATAAATTATTGTTATTCTTTCTGGTGTTGTTGTAGTTGTGGTTGTGGTTAAAAGGGAGCAATTAGTTCAATTTTTGTTTTAACAACATGCGGCTACACTTTCTTATACAAGTACGCACTTAAATATACATATTTTGGTTGATGTTTGTTCCAAGTATAAATTTATGGTTATTAATATTTTGGCCAGAAGCCAAAAAAGTGGAAACGATTGTAGAAATTAATTTCTTGAAAAGCGAATCGAAAAGCAACAAGAATTGACTGAAATTATAATAACTTTTCAGACGGACAACATCGAATAAGTTCGCTTGAGGCCAAGAAATTGTATCGCTAATTACTCAACATTGAATGGCATGCAAAGGACGCATGATTCCAGAGCAGCTTAGGAAGAAAGCTGGAACTCAAAACTGAAAACACCAGAGACCATTTAGTTGGCAAACGTTCTTCTAATGCCAATTCAAAGAATTTATACTTGAGGTGACTTTAAAGCAGACAAAGAGTTGTCGGCATAAGCATGACCACCAAATACCGAGCAACCAACTCATAGGAAGTTGTCATTTAAACGTACACAGCATAGCTGAAGCCATTTAATCTCTACGAGATGCAGTTGCGGAGCACGCTCGAACCTTGAAGATATTCCACTTTTGAATTCCGAATATGATACGATTCACTACTTTTATAGACAATTATGTTTGTCATCAACATTTGCCTTAAAATATAAAACCCAAATTTCAAAATGATTGGCCCCATTGCCAATGAAGTGCTGGTATACTTAGAACAGAATCCAGCAGTACTTTATATCATTATCAATTAAACATTAAATATAAATTGATTTTAATAGTTCTTATCCCGAACAGTAGATAAATTCTGTACTTCTCATACTGTTTGCTTTCACATTTCGTACTTTCGTTTTGAAAACAAAACGATAGTGAAATGTGAAAGTTGAATGCTGAGCAGCGAAAAGTTCATTGCGAGTAATTATCAAAGACAACTTTTATTTCAAGTACAATTATAGTATATAATTAATATATAGCGAATCTTAATTTCGTTCAATTGAAATAAAATTGCAATCTCAAGTGTTTGCTTTACTCAAGTGTTCTTCAGTGTAACTTTTTACTTCTCCCTGCTCGGGTTTAGTTGCTTGACATCCTTAATTATTATTAAGTGATTCTATAAATAATTATAAAACAGAGCTGGAAAATCGAACAAAGTGCGATATTGTAGCCTAACACTGTTAAACGCAGTTAACCGTCTGCCAATGCATAGCATCAGGGCTCAACATAATCATTAATCAATTGGAATGCTATTATTTGCTTAGACTACTTTTACATTGGCTGACTTTTCACTTAAGCAATTATGCTGTTACGTTAAATTAAGTCTGTTACTTTCGAAAAATTTATGTTTGTTACGGTTATTTTGTAAACTTTTGCGTAGCGCTTTAAAACAAACAGCGTGTGACAGACACATTGGAGGTTCTACTGTACATACATATAACACGAAGAAGTCCGAAGGACTAATCCGTCAGAATTCTTAAATTCTTACTCAGATGAAGAAAGAAGACTGTGACGAGTTAAGCCTCCACTTGGACCACAATTGGCTACCTTTGTAGCATTGATACGTGGAAGTCCCAAAATTCCTTAAAAGATTCATTTAAATTCATTCGTTATGTAAATTTAACACTAAAATAAACAATTCAGTTCCACTTAATTAACAATATCAAGTGCATACCGGTCATGTTTATTTAAAACGTGTGAAACCACAACAAATTTTAGCTTCTAATTGGATGACGTTCCAGGAAAGTGTCGGTGTAGACGCCGCCGCACAATTAATTTGAAAACTGTGTTCAATTAATTGCTCAAAACACTTAATTCATTTAGTTGAGGGGTGGAAAAAGCTTTTTGGAATACTTTTTATGCGTTACTTTTCTCAAATATTTATTGAAATGTTATTTTTAATACCTATTTCAATAGAATTTCCTTGAAGCAAAATTGATTCATTTTTCAAAACTAACGTCAGTGCATAAAATTAAAACTATTTTCGTATTTTCATTCACACAATACACAGATGAGTGAACCGTTTATTTAATCAATGACGATAATTTTATAAAAAGGAAATCTTGTGTAAATATATTTTCTCCAATTTATCATCTCGTTGTGTAAATATGAATTGAGTAGACTTGTATGGTAGTGTTGCTACGAACTTGGCAATGAAATTCCAATTAGATACAATTGCTTTGGGTAGATGTGCATGTGCACGTAAATGAAACTTTTACAAAATTGACCCTTAAACTGAGCAAAGAGATGGATCAGCGCACATAAGAATTGGACGATTTCCTATAATGAAAATTAGTACGACTGGCAAAAGATGATTTGCTCTTGCTTGACATTTAATTTTTCTATTACGAGCACAATATTTAATTTGCCTTTTAAGGGTTAAACTATTCCCATAAGGCATTCCTTTAATCATACCACAAATGCATTTGTCATTTTATTTGTCTTATTATGCCCACATTCATAATCTAAATTCCTTTTAAAAAAAAGACGAACGGACAGACTGCGAAACTGAATCGCATGTGTTACGTTCTCGTTTTATTTCAATATTTGATGATGTCATTACGTTGCTAATAAAAAAGCATGCACTTTGATAAGAGCAACAAATAAACTGTGGCGCTAAACAGTGGTCCAAGGTAGAACAGGAGACCGTTTGACAAAAAATATGACGTAACTGAAGGCCGTTTCAAAAAAATTTGTTTGCGAATTGTTAAATTTTATTATATTTTATAGAACTTTCGTTAAGCGAAATGTGGAGAATTTCTAATGCCCGTGTTGCATAAATTTTTTTCAGTGTAGGATTGATTATTTTTCTCCGGCCTTCCATTCAGATAATTAATTTCTTTCACAAAAGTTCATTGTTCATTGTATAAAAGATGAAATATTCATGGTATTTATGAACTTTATCCCAGTGATTATAACCGGATTCATTTTGGCACTATGACTTTGCTAATAGATGGCAAGCGTGACTACTTCAAAAGCATTAAAATTCTAAGGGTGCGTACAGAGTGAGGTCAGATGTCGAGAGGAGCCGAGCTGAGCTTATGGACGCTTATTTTCATTCAAGAAGAAAATTTTTATATAACAAAGTGGATGCGAGAATCAGCGCTGAAATTTTCTTTATCCCATGTGTTTTGATTTTATGTCAAAAAAAGTATATATGCACAAGGCAAACAAGGTCGCAACCTCAACTGTTGTCTGCGTTCACTGTGTTATACACAGGCTTATTTGTATTATCTAATATATGTAATCAGCCTTATCGCACTAACAATCTCGGCAAGGCTTTTAGCACTCACTCTGTTCGCACCCTGAGGGTTGTGCAATTTACAGTACTCTAAAAACCGGCGAGAAATGAGCACCGACGTGCACGATTTTGGTGGTTCATAGCACAACTTGTTCTCAACCGCTCGAACTTTGCATCAGTTTCACAATTTATGATTGAGAGACTTTCACCCTGAGGTTTAATAATTTCAACTACGTAATCATTTCTTCTGCGTTGGTGTCACACGTAGTTTTTACTCCTCACTCATCCAATAGTTCACGCTCACAGCTAACATAAATTAAATAATTAAAAGTAAAAATCCAAATCCATCTCATTTTCAGATTTGAAAATCAAATACCTTTGAGCTCATCCCCGATATCCCTTTACATTCCTTAAATATTGTGCTACTGATCGCTTACGACCAACTTTGGACTTGCTTAAAAACTTTATGAAATAAAAATTAATTTCGACGGTATAAAACTATTAAGCATGAAGAAGCAAGAAAGATTTCATGTAGGCAATGTAATATTTCATTTCATTTATGAAAAAGTTCATTAACATAAAGTGGCAACTGATGTTTTTTGTGACACAATTCCACTTACCGGTTGCTCATGTTTTGACAGTCATTTATATTTCCATTACTTCCATTTTGGTAGTTTTCATTAATTTTATTTTTTTTTTTTTACTATACAAAGTAGAATAGAGAATATATTGGGAGCCGTAAATGTTGCAGCCGTTTGCAATACATTTATTTAAAGCAAAATAAATGAAAATTGAATGCTAATTAAAACACCACTTATGGTGTTTACAGATTTAAATATTTTATCAATTAAATAATTTTATTGTTTTATAAATCACTGTTGACAATATTTATGCACAAGCCTCGTACAGATATCTTGTAAATAATAACAAACGTAGTGCATCGAGTACGCATGAACACGACGATGACAGGCAATAACATTTCGCTCACAAGTTATTGGCCATAAAATAAAAGCGAAACAGCAAACATTCGCCCAGAAAATCCGCTTAATACGACAGCACATGTGCAAAATTATCTAAATAAAACGACAAAGTTGTGCGAGCAAATGCATATTGATCACGATCATTTAAAGTCTTAACTGAAATCGGAGTCAAAGTAAAGTGACTGACAGAGTGTCAAAATGACTGTCACACTGCCCATAAGTCTGTCACTAGTGCGGCAGTGTTAAAAAGCAATTTTATTTTACTCACGGAATAAGAGTGAGTGTTGTTGCATACGGTTGCGCGCAAGTGGATTGTTGCGGTTAAAATAAGTTTGTAAATTGTGTGCATTCATTTACACTGTAAGAAATAAAAAGGTAAGCCTTAAATGTCATGTTTCGCCACATTACACATCAACGGAAACCCGATAAGAGTCTGTCCTATTTTAAAAAATAACATTAAAATAGCGTTGCCGTTGACATACCATCACACAAAAATAATGCAAACAATTTTTTCTTTGGTGATTGAAGTAAATGCAACTCTGATGGCATGAAACTCGTCACTTTAGGAAAATTTTCATAAAATTTTGCTTGCCAAAATATGGTAAAATTTTTAGTTCATAGTATAAAATTTTTCCAGCAAAGATGCTGAAAAGTAATGATAAGATTGGGGAACTGTACCTGGTGAGTATTCACAGAACCTTTGCGACCTTTCAACTGGAGAATACAATTTTTTTTTTTTACTGATTTTGGTTTGGATCTCTTTATAACTTTCATTTATATGGAAGTTACGTGGTCTTGCTTCAGTTTACATTATCTCATAAGTTCAACAATGGGTTGTTAAATCTTCGGGAGAAGGGGATATCCAGGCTGTCTGGTCGTTACAAAGTACAGACATTTAGTGGTTTTAAAGATATTTTTAGACATTTTTAATCAGGGCGGAAGTTCAATCTCCTTTTTGTCTGGTAGTCTTGGAAGAAGCTGCAACTTCTTTACACCATAAGCCTTTGGAAAGCAGCTAACAAGTACTAAACGATTCTATGATTTTCATATTGATTTTAATCTTAATATCACTACTTTTACCAGCTTTTTATATGGGCGACAACGAGCCCATATTCAACCAACATAATGCCCAAATTCCCCTTTTTCAACCTATATTAATTGGGAAAACATTAAAAGTGTTCTTTCTCAACTGGCGTCGGCTAATTTTAAACTTTGTCCTCACAAACTTTGTCCCTCTGAATGGCAATATATTTTGGAATGCAAAAATATTTTTAAAATGTTGTACTACATACAAGTTTTATAAATCCCCTTAAAGTACTAGCTGGTTGGGGATTAAAGTACTGGAAATAAAAATGCACCTCTGTGTGCCTTTGAAAATATTTTTTTCAGTTTTTGTGTCTTAATTTGTTCAAAGTAACACTTAAGACGACATTTTTGTTTGTCTTTTTGGCGATTTCTATGCATTTGGAAATAAAACGTTTTGCAGGCTGCTTAATGGCGACGATAATTGTGATCATCGTCTTCGGGAATTTTGTCGCCTCTGATCAATGCAAATCGTAATTACATAAATACAAACGAACATGTTTGAATCACGATCATTTGAAAATGAATAATTTTCTCATGTTGTGCTCTACTCTGCTCAATCAGTGACGCTCGTGGCATGTGAGAATTTCAGTGAAAAACAAAAATAATTTAATTGCATAAGACGGGAGATGGATGTGTTTATTGCTTGGCTCTCCTCTTTCGGGGGCATTATGTGCGAGGATAAGCTGACAAGGCTTTTATTTAGAAGTTTCTGAGAATTTGGTGAGAGAGATTTAAGAAAGAAAAAGCTCTATACAATAAATTAGGCGAATTTGATAGGAAGCCAAAGAATTTTTAAGGCACAGGCAAAACCAGTCCAAGGAATTGTTCCTCATCCAGTAGTTTTCCAATTAAATAATAAATAAATTAAATTAAACAAAGTAAATAATTACTTTTAATAGTATTGAAGAAATATTATTTACTAAACATATTAAAGGAGCTGCTTTGAACCACGTAGCATATCAGAAATGATCACGAAATGTTGATCAAGTTACTTGCAGTGTCTTGGACTGGAACTAAATGCTCACTGACTAATACATTCAAAAAACATCTGATTTAAATCATTTTGTTCTTGAATTAAAAATAAACACATTTTTGAAGTGATAACAGAGAAGAAGAGAAATTGGAAAAGTTATAAGTGTCAGTCAAGGATTATAAAATGAAAAATGGTGAAAAAAAACGTATAAAATGTCCTTGAATTTTCACAGCATCCAAAAAAAATTTATACAAGAGAGGAAAAAAATCAAACATGTATTTTTGATGTTTTTCAGCTCTAATTTCAAATAATTTATATAAAAATTACTATACTTAAGTATTATTTTTTTAGCATATCTTGGAATTTATAATAAGTAGCTTTTTAATTAAATTTTGTCTATGTGGCAAGATACAGAGTTGTATTTCTTTTAACAGCTGAGAGAAGTTACTATGATTGTTGTCAATTGAGAATAAGATCTATAATTTTCTGATAACTAATTTTTTTAGTGTTTATTATACGTGTTACGACTTTCGTTATGACTTGTGGGTATTCACCGATATCTTTCATGATTTGTTTTATATTTCTTACAATATATATCTGAAGCCATTAAATGCTTGTTAAATATTCCGGTCTTATTTGTTTTACAGGAGTGCTGTTGGTAACAAAAAACTCCAGCTGGCCACATTTAACGCGAGTGATATGCGGAATATATTTAGTAACTGGGGGCTCTACTGGTGATATAAGCGAGAAGAAAACCCTTGAGAAAATCCATTGAAATAAAAAGCTTCAATGGAGATGCTGAAACTTTGTACCCCGCGTCCAGAGATTCATAACATGCAGAAAATGGGTCGATTTTTTACATCGTTTTATTTTTTATGTAGAATTTCTCTGGAGTTTCTTTAAGAGCATGTAGCAGTAATACTACGAATATGATAATAATTATAGATTTTAATTTTAATTAATTTTCAGCCCGTCCTCGCTAAAGTGAGCATTAAAAAGTTGTCTTTAGATTTATTTGGGCTTGTAAGAATTTTCGTTTGTTTTTATTTCATTCAAGTCCACTATTATACTGCCTAATGGTATAAACAATGAAACAATTTATTTTTTCATTCAGTCGTGAATTTCTTATAAAACGGTCAGGTCTCAGCGAATAAAGTCACGCTGCGCCAATTGTGCCGCTTTCGTTTTCCCAATATTTCGGCTTTTTTATACGGACTTTATTTGACGCGCTGTGTTGCGTATTTGCTAAAATAAAATTCCAACATTTTTAAAATTTTCTTTTAAATTTTGAAAGTGTCTATTCTACATTTTGTTAAACATTTTGAGAGTGTGAGTGGCTGTTCAAAATTGTGTTGTTGCTTTTTTTTTTGGGGGAAGAACATCTAATAAATAAATAAGTTAAATTGAATTAAGAGTGATTTAAAAATAAACTGGGGGCATCATCTGAAAGCAAATCGTAAACATTAATTGTAATACGGAAAATCCAGAAACATAAATTTTGTTTTGTTTGGGGTAAGTCGTCCCAGCTACGCAGCTGCTTTGCGCGAGAAATGCGTATGTTTCGAAACAAATATTCAGAAAACCGAAATTATTACCGAAAATTAATTGATTAAAACAATTTTTATAAATTTTTATATATGTATTTCTCATAAGTTTATTTAATTTTTTTTTATAAAATTTTTATTTAAATGAAAAATTTCTTTAAATTAAAATCTGGATAATATTTTTATTTAAATATTTTGTTCTGACTTCTACGGGCTTCAAGTCTAGCCAAACTGTGTAACAGACAGCTTCCTTGTAATTACGGAATGCATGACGAAGAAATTGCATAAGAAAAATATCAATGCCAGATTAGTCTTCTGGTAATTGAACAATTAAATATTTGCAAAAAGTTTTTTGTAAATTTTTACAAATTTAATAACGTTTTTTTTTAAAAAAAATTTAATTTTAGGAATTCTTTGATATTTTACACATAATTTGTTGACATCTTCCGGAGAAGGATATTTCAATACGCTCCCACCTTTTCAATATTCAGAACCTGATAAAAGAACTGAGTTATCTTTTAAGGATTCATTTTTGAAAATGGATTGATTTTAAATTATAAAATTTTTAGCCGATTTTTAAAGTTTAGTGAACTTGCAAAAAATAATTGGCCAGGCTGATAAAACATGTTTCTTTTAAAAATTGTTGTTAAGATTTTTGTAAATTAAAAATATTTTTAAACTCTCTAAAAAGCTTTAATTCATGAACCTGTGTTGCTACTTTATATATATCATAAGTGAACTGCCTAACGAACATTTCCTTTTTAATAAAAAAAAAACAATAAAAATTTTCCACTCATTAAACTTTTCCAATATTTCTAGAATAAATTTCGTATGTCAACTAAAAAAAAAGAATTAAAAAATTATTTTTATTTTGGCATCATATAGCTGGCAGAAGTTTTCCTTTTCCAACTGCAGGCCAAATTATATTCTCTACTAAAATTACAATACCATATTGAGGAAAAATTTATCAAGTAATGACGAACGTGACAATAATTTTATTTTTCTATAGAGATCCTACCACGCGTCCTAAGTTAATAATATTTTTCAATAATAAATTTATTAAAAAAGTTTCCAATTAATTAATTAAATTTTACTCAAGTGGAAAAATCGGATTACAGACGAATGTGTTATTATAATTGTTATGGACTCGAATAAAACAATAAAAAATATTTAATACTTCGTATTTTTATTTTCGTTATGGTATTTCGATTCAGTGAGACCTGTTTGAGACATCCGTTAAAATTCAGACTACTCGATTTATTGATTTTCTTTTCACCCACTCAACCTTTAAAGCTTTCGGCTTCTCGTGGAAAACACTCAGGCTCGAGGCAGGAATCGAACCTGAGACGTCCGATTAAGTAGGCTGTGCATTATTCATAGACAGAAGTCATACAAACATATTACAGGGGATATTGATGAGCCACATGGCCAGAATAAAGAAGAAACTAATGCGTGAGCTCTGCTGGATGTCCGAATACCGCAAGACCTTTTGATTTCAAAATTCACGGTTTCCCCTGCAATTCAACGCCTTTTACTCTTGAATTGCCCACATCTGCCCACTGCATATGTTGTCAGCGTTGTCAACGCGTACCATTTTTAGCACTGTCGGTCTTCTTCGTTAAATTTAATTGCGTCTGGCAGCTTTTTTTTAAGGCAAATCTTGCTGGTCGGTCACGAAATATTGTTACTTTCAATCACTGATAAACTTTTAAAAAACTTAATATGTCTTATCTAATACAGAACTGCATTTATTTAATTTTTTTTATTTTTGTTAAGTTTAATTTTTTTTTCGAAAAAATATAATATTTTTAATGCAAAAAAAATTAATTTTTTTTATTCAATTAAATGAAGATTTTAAATAAAATAAAAGTTCTAAATATTCATAATGAAGGATTTATTTTACCATTTTGTTTTAAAGTTGACAACACTGAATGTGAATAAGTGAAAAGCTATAGATTGCTGAGCAAAAAATCATAAGAATCAAGTCGTTTTAAAAAATCGTCAAAAAAGGCGAATCCAAAATATTCAATTTTTTTTATTGTTTTATTACAAAAACTATAACTAGTCTTTTAAAAGATATATATATATATATATAAATTAAAAATTTAAATTTAAATTAATTCATTTAAAATTAAAAATAAAAGTTAATAAAACTTAAAATGTAATTTATCTTTGTTTTTAAAACTTATAATTTATAAAAAAAATAATTATAATTTTTGTAATAGAAGCATTTTTTGTATAAATATCAGAATTTGGATTTTTTATTTAGAATTTAACATATTTGAACTGATCTCAGTCAGTGTCAGGCTTGACTTTTTTAGTTTTAAATACTCCTGAGTGTAAAGGATACCTTGCAAAGAATCGTTTTCTAGGAGATTACGAACTTTGGTTTTGCCGATGAATATGGTGCACTCTGTATATTGCAAATCGAATTTGTTAAAATTGGGAATCTCATTTCTGGAAATTTTTTTTCCTTTCCTTCAAAATACTTTTTAAATATAAAAATTGGAATTAAAATTAGAAAAATCGTTAGTTTTGGCCTTAAAATCGCAACTACAGTATTTTGAGAAGTGAAGATCGTTAAAATGCAGAGAAATGGTCGATGGTGTATGTGAATGATCACCGAATTCGCTGTTGCTGTTTTATGTTCTTTCCTGCATTTTTTTTATCTTGTTTCACGGATTTTGGTTGATTAGACTTCAAACTGAAATTTTCATTCGGTCATACAAAAGGGCGGTTGTTGACGCGTTGCTTGTAAATGTTGCTACTGGCTCTTGTTCGTTTTTCTGTTTTACATCATGTGCCTGTCTTTCTAATATTATCATTGATTTGTGCGTATCCAAATTCAAAGCAGAAGACGCCAGCAGCCAACAGCCAACAGCCAGCAGCAGAGTAGCTCGTAATAAACGTGCCACTTAAACAAGTGGCACACTCACTGTTTTGGTTCGCTTAACATGACAACAAACGTTTTCCATTTTAAAGCATGAGATCAATAACAAATAAGAATGAAAAGGTAGGTAACCTGCGGGGAGTTTTCGCTTTGTTTATGATATGAATTAATAACAAGCCATGCATTTTATTGCGTTATTGGAATTGTTGCAAGTAATCTGGTCGTTGCACCAATAGAGTGAAATTTTAATATTAAAAAATAATTTGCTTGATTTTTGTATTATTCTCATTTTAGCAATATATATTTTAATCGAATGAAATAATTTGTTAGATGCTTTGAATTCGCCGCATAAGGTATTTTGATTACTTGATATATTAATCGAAAGAAATATTCGATTCGTTTGGCTTTAATAAGCGAAAATAAATTTACAATTTTTTATTAAACAAATTATTCTATCTGATTGGTTTAAATAAACTAGTGAAAAATTTCATTTATTTTAATTATTTGAATCAAATAATTTATGCAATAAAGATTTATTCGATTAATCGAATAACATTTTTAAACCGTTTTGATAATTAAAAAAAATGTTGTTATAATTAAAATAGAGAAATCTACGAAAGATAAAAAAAAATATAAAATCGTTTGGTATTCAGGAAATTTTTAAATCGTGAAATTATGCTGGAGAAAAAATTTTCCACGAATTATATTTATGTCGATATTTATAGCACCCGTTAGAACAAGACATAATTTTCTAATTTTTAAGTGTCATATATTACAAAAAATTTTCGATAAGCGATCCATAATCCATCTTCATGGTACAGTTGCCATGTTCTATAGAATACATTGTACAACAATTTGAAATTGTTCGCTGATAGATTAAATAATAAATAGATTAGACGTGTCATCGCACGTTTGTGCGATTTCATAGAAATCTATTTAATTTATGATTTGAAATTATTTTTCAAATAATTTTTTATTTTGCAATTTTGTTGAGATTGGAGTGCATGCAATAATGTTGGACAAAATCGATACTTGCTACGGCATTGCTTGTGCGAATTCTTTTGTTTGCCACTGTATGTTAAACATACTAGATGAGCTGCCAATAATGAATTATCTATTTATAGCCAACATTAGTAAACAAATAAGATAATAAAAATACGAGCATTTGTGCGTTTTTCAGTTCTGCTGTTTATATTTAATTGCTTTTTGTGACAATATTTTCTTGGCTTGTTTGTATTTTTAAATATATTTTTTTTTGTGGCAAATAAACGAAATAAAATTTTAAATATTTATTTTTGTTTATTGAAAAATATATTACATCTTTAATGGATTGAGTTGGTATTTATGAGATTAAAACAAAATTGTGGACACATCCATTCCTTGATTTGCCTAGAACTTGAAGAAGTTGATGAAAATACGTGTGAGGGCGGGCTAAAGATGCATACTCGTTTCCTTCCTCTTTAATTTTAAAAAAGTAAACAAAACAGAACTTATTTTAATTTTGTGAGCCTGCAAGTTACATGGAGTCCACCAGTACGTTCTTATAATTAGAAAAAATCAAGAATAGTTTATAAGTCAAAACTATGTCGCCAAGATCAAGATACGGATCAAGATACGGGCAAAGCAAAAATTAAGCAAGTGTTACAATAATATTGAGAATCGCTAAAACTTGGTAAAAAAGCTCTTAAGTAGAAGAAACTGCAGGTATGTCAATGCTGTTGGATCTGCTTAAAATGACTCACGACTGCCCATTAGCCGTATGGAATTGTTTCCATCGGAAACGAGTTCTTATACAGAATAACGAAATATAGTAATTACTCACTATAAGTGAATACTGAAAGTTGTATATTAAAGTAAATCAAAATATTGTACAATTAGTGGCTGATTGCTGTTTCTTTCAATTAAAAATGGACTGCACTTTGTATAAGGCATTGTAGTTTATTTAGTATTTTTTCAGATCCTGGATTATAAATCCTTTACAACTACACCTCCTATTATTAGCTAAAACACGTATATTTTTTTCCTTTGGCAACACCTTTGAAATACGTCTCTTTGCATTGGTAGTCAATAATGCTGATTGATGACTTTATACTTTAACTTTCATAACTCACAACTAAGTTGAGAGACACATGAAGTCGTAAAAGCTTGTTTGCAATCTTTACGTTTGCGGCAACGCAAACTACTAGAGTTAACTAACTTTTAACTTGAGATACTGCGCATACAATTGATTTCAGCTGTTTTCTTTAATATCCGCCAAATGTAATGAATCTCATAAAAGTATGACGGATTCTATGTAACACGTCCTTTACATATACAAAGTTTTGCATCACCGATTTTCGCCATATAAAAAAAAATTTGTATTAAACAATACAATCGTAAAAGAATTATAGAATTATAATTATAGAATTACAGAGTTTTGATATTCGAGTTGACAGAGTTTGAATTGTGCCAATTCGGCAGCATTTGACGCAACAAATTAATGCAAAATAATTGATAATTAAAATTGCTAATGCTGATTGCCTTTAATGGCGTTAAGCAAGGAATCCGTGGAAATCATAATGCTTTATTTAAAAACTAAAATTATTTAAATCTGCTCGTTAGTCATGCAGCTCTTTGGATTTTATCGTTTTGAAAATTCTGCTAATTTTTCCCATATTTCTCATTCACTTGGAACGTTTTGCAGTTTCTGCTTCTTTATTTGTCTAAATGTTATCTATTCCATTTATTTATTCAATTGGTTTTTCTCATTGCCAACCAGCCGTCGTCAGCCAATATTTGCGATACAATGCATTTTTCTTCGACATGGTACCTCTATATATGCGAGTGTATGTATGGGGCTGTGTGTGTGCCTGTGTTTGTGTATTAGTTTTCAATTTCCATTTAAAATTTTCATAATGATTTTTCTTTCTTAACGCTGCTCGGTTCATGCTATAAATTATCTTTAAACATTATAAAGCTGTAATAGTTTTGGGCTTAAGCCGAATGCATTTAATTCGTATTTGCCTTGCAGCACGATCGGTTAAAATGCAAAACATAAAGAAGGTATTCATTTTACTTCAAATGAAACACATGTGTCAACAAGTGTTTCTTTGAAAGCTGATTAAAATAAATTTGTGAATCATTGAAGTATGGAATTTATTAGAAGTTTTTGGCGTCAGAGAGCCAAAGCAGGGCGCAAGCAGCTTTTATTTTCATATTTACGAGTATCTAGAAGATTGATGTTAAAAGTTGGCGTGATGGGATAGAATGCTTTTCTTATAGTTCATAATCTCGCACATTGAGCTTTGTTATATCCACAGCCCAATGTTGGTTTGCCCTATAGCAGTGGCAGACCGCGATCAATCAGTATTGGGCTATTTATTCCGTCATGGATCGTGATCAATATCAAGCAGAATCTTGAATTCCGATATAGAAAGAGAAAGAGAGGTACATGTACCTTTTCTTGTGACAAAGTAGGCGCTGCTAAGCTGTTTTCTGTAGTACTTTAGTGACAGCACTCAAAGCCTGAGTCGCTTAATCATTCCATCTATCATTGACACCAGAGACAGAGAGAGAGAGAGAGAGAGAGAACGATCTCTAGTCCTTTGCTAATTCAGACCGTGAGGGCACCGAATTTTTTAGTTTTTAATACTTATTAAAGGATATTCGGTGAATATGGTCTTGTTCATTTTGATTTTTTTTTATAAAATTTTATAAAAATTAAGTGATTAGCGAAATACTCGTATGTATATAATCTATTGCCAGCACAGCTGACAACCTAAGAAGTTTTCGAATATCTCGAACAATAGAGAAATTTGTTTGCTGCCTTGTAGTCCTTTAAATTTTTCCATCGAAAGAGCACGCATTTCATGCTCATAAATGAAAAATTCAAGATATTTTTGGAACCCCCTTTGTTTAAATAAAACACGTTCACAATTTATGTACGTCATGCATTGCATTTCACAAAATAACACTTTTTTACTTCGCAAGTTAAGACGGACGATATTAAAATTCCAAATAAGTCAAAAACCTTCTCCAATCCCTGCCACCGTTCACGCAAGAGTTCTGCAGAAAATGTATGAATTATAAATCAAATCCTATACAAATAAAAAAAACTTGTTTAAAATATTACAATTTTGTGCAGACTCTAAACAAATGAGAGGGAAATAATAAAAAAAATTTACGACCGCAAATGGAGACTTGAAATTGATATCAGGCAAATTTATTGATTGATAACAAAATGGGCAGCCATCAAACTGTGGAGGGACCAACAAAATATTTATTTTTGAAATTCAGTCGAGCTGGAGCAATTACAAAAATCAAACTGCTGCATTGAATCGCTCCATTAAGGAATGAAAAAATTTTATAATAAACTTTTTAAAATTGTATTTTCAGCATTATGTTATTCTGCGACTGGAAATTTAAAGAAACCCGCTCCAGCACGTTTAATTGTTACTGCGTGCATAAAAATTCCATATTTTTGACAATTTAAAATAACATTTCGTTCTTTCAATTTCAAATTTTTATTTCTGTAGCATGCAGAGGATTTTTTAATTTCCTTTAATAAAACAACAACATTTTAAAAAAATTTATGCAAAAAAAAAAACATTTCTTACATTGTACTTCGCACTGCAGCCGTAGTCTATCAGTCTGTCAGTCTATCAAAATTAAATCTAAACTAGTTTTCTGTATACGCACACATTCAAAATTCTTAACAACAGTGGCGAGCAATATGACATCATGCGCTTAAATGATAAAGTTTATTTTCGATGCAATTTTAGTTAAAGTTCATTAGCAACAAACTCTTTGTGGAAACACTGCTGCAGATAATTATAATTTATTTGTGGCATTAATCATTCAAATTGTTTACATGTCATTCATATAATTCGAAATGAACGTTTAAATCTGTAGAGATTCAAAGAAATACATCATCTTGCTTGTTTCCATCCTTCCATTCGGACAAAAACCTTCACAACATTTATGGTGGGTGGTTTTGTGTTTAACAATAAAATATATATTTTTTTTTTGATTTCTAGATGCAGGTCTTTTAATTATAAAAAAAACAAAAAAAAAAACAAAAACAAAAAATATTTGTCAAAGTCACTGGCAAGCAAAAGCAATTTTAATTACCGATTTCTGTAGTTATACACGTTAACAGTGTGGCGATGCACAGTTAAGTGCTTCCACCATCAGTGTAAATGCAACTGCAATGTTAACTACAGTTGTCTGTAGATCTACATGTAAGCCGTGTTATTGGAACTGCAATGTTAACTGCACATCTCCGTAGATCTACATGTAAACAGTGTTATTGGAACTGCAATGTTAATTACAGACTGCTGTAGATCTACATGTGAGCGGTGTAGCGATACACAGTTAAAAATTTCCGGCAGCAGTGTTAACGCAAAAGCATGTTAATTACAGACTGCTGTAGATCTACATGTGAGTAATAAGACGTGGGCGGTTAAATACTTCAGGCAGCAGTGTTAATGCAACTGCAATGTTAACTACATATCTCTCTAGATCTACATGTAAACAGTGTTATTTTAACTGCAATGTTAATTACAGACTGCTGTAGATCTACATGTGAGTAATAAGACGTGGGCGGTTAAATACTTCAGGCAGCAGTGTTAATGCAACTGCAATGTTAACTACACATCTCTCTAGATCTACATGTAAACAGTGTTATTGGAACTGCAATGTTAATTACAGACTGCTGTAGATCTACATGTAAACACGTATAATGCAACTGCAATGTTAACTACACATCTCTCTAGATCTACATGTAAACAGTGTTATTGGAACTGCAATGTTAATTACAGACTGCTGTAGATCTACATGTGAGCAGTGTAGCGATGTAGAGTAGCATAGTGTTGCTTCAGACACCAGTGTTCCTTTAAGGAGTTCGTTTTCTTTAAAACCAAAATACTTCTTTGAGAAAAGTTGCGCTTATAAAAAAAACTTTTTGTGAAAAAAAAACTTTATGGAAAACTTTCGAAAAAGTGGCGCTTAAAACAATAAAAAAAATGTATTCAATAAAGAGAAGCTTTTAAAAACAGTGATTTAATGATCTTCCAGATGTCGCTTTATATTTATGGTGTCGATCTGTGAAAAGTTGCACTGAATAATATTATATCGAATCAGTTACTTATATTATCTTGGCATTTTTATAGTTTTTCGTTAAGTGGCGATAGAAATGTAAACTATACGCCAATTAAGTGTGATATGCGGCAATAAGCTGTTCAAGGTTATCAGTTGTGGCTTTTGCAACGAACAGATGAACCGGCATACACACGGCCAGAGATGCGATGCACATGGAGAGTTACTTTACAATCTATTAATTATTTTAATCAGTTAGAAAAATATTTTATTTTGTTTCAGTTGCAGTTTGTGTGCATTTTTCGTATTAAATTCCAGATGCCGCTTCTCAATATATATTTTTTCAAAGGTATCAGATTAAATTATTTGCAATTAATATTCAAGCAAGTGACATCAGAATTTTAGAAAATCTGATAAGAAAATGCATTTATTGTGTACTTTCGTTTCAATTGCAATACAAAATAAATTCTTTAATAAATGTCAGTCCAGTCATTTAATTGTATTGTATGCGCAAGAAAATTTTTAATAATTTTTTATTTTTGTATTTTATTTAATTTCAGTTCTCGGCACATTTTAAATTTTTACTATGAATGCTGCAAAATATTTGGGCTTTTTGTCGTTGGCCTGTTTAGCCGTGTTGGCATTTTATACAACACCCACAATGGCATGCTCCTGCATGTTGAGTCATCCGCAGACCAGCTATTGTAGGGCAGATTATGGTGAGTTAAATTACAATTATGGATTCCTTTCATTTATTTTAAGAATAAATAACATTTAAATGAAATATATTGCGGAAGTATTTTCCGAAATACTGACTCTTTAACTAAGTTTTTGTAACCTCTGCTCAAATGAATGCATTTGTGTTGATGCAGAAATTTGTATGAATGTATGGGTATATGAGCATGTGTGGCATGGGTGGCATGTACATATAGTACTGATATCCTTTGCGAAATAATAAGATTTTTCGTTTCTGTTAGACTGAATTATTTGAGTGGTATTTATTTGCTGCAGCAACTTTTTTGGTCAATATCGGACATTCTCTTTCAACTACTTTTGAAAATTTCTACTGATTTCGGTTAAGACAAGCGGGAAAAATAGTCCTGTCAATAAAGGATTAATTTTCTTCATATTCCCTTTCACTAATTTTACGATAATAATTAACTATTTGAAAACAAGCAAACAAAATATGTACGACTGTAAATAAATTGTAGAACCCTTTTCGAAATGCAAACTTTTTCACCATCGTTGTGTAGATGTCAGACATTGTGGACAATATTATTAATTAAGTTGTCTCATAGTAAGCCTATGAAGTCTATATCAAGACTGGATAAAAACTTACAAGGATGTCTAAATCGCATACGAGAATTGCAGAAATGCGGCGGAATTAATTGAAAGAGGATTTTTTATATGTTCTTAATGAAAGCCTTTGAAAAATAGTTTTGCACTGGAAATGAATTATTGCGAAAAGATTCTCAATCAATAGCCAGGATTATTTCAAAGCTGACTTCTTTACATTTTAAAAGTTGCGAAGAAAATTAGTTTTCCCTCTAGAAAGCAGCGGTACGAGTAAAATTGAATGTTATAAAAAAGATAAGCCTTCCTAAATGCCCTTAAACTTTGCTTGAAGCTTTTGCACATACACGGGCATGATCGATAGCCCATTATTTAATTAAACTGCGATAATGCAATGAATTTAATTTCCTTTTCCTTGCATTTGTTTTTTGTTACATGACTCTATTATTTGTTGTCTCTTTTATCTGTTTTCAGTTGTTGTTGTACGTGTCCTGCGCAAATCCACACGTTTGGTAAAACTACAGACGGCCTATAAAGTGGAAATAAAAAAATCTTACAAGGTAAATTATAAAAACAAGTAGAGGAAGTTAAACAGCCACACAAACGCTTCTTTATTGCACTCGCATTAATTGATTTAGTAGTAATTCTTGTAACTTGTTTGCCAATCTTCCGGCACACACTCGTACAATCCTTGTTCATTTAATTTTCATGTCCTTCTTATCTCTTTTATTCTGTTTGAAAAGATGACACCCGAAGGGCATAAGACATTGAGGCATGGCCGTCTGTTGACACCACTCGAGGACAGCATGTGTGGTGTCAATTTAGCTCTGGGCAAATTATACGTTATTGCTGGCCGGGGATCGCAATTGAATTTGTGTAATTACGTAAAGGAGTACCAGAAGATGAGCATCATCGAAAGAAAAGGTTTCTCGGGAGTGTATCGCAAGGCATGCAGTTGTGAGGTGAGTTGCTAAGAAAAAATAAAGCCAACAATTTTACATGCCACAAACTGTGGCAGGCATTCGAAAAAAAAAACATATATATAAAAATAAAGGAAAATATTATAAAAATGACGCCTACAAATTTATTTTACAACAATCATTTAAATGAATAATTTAAGACTCGTTTTCGAAAAGCACTATTGAGAAATGTGTATCAACTAAAAAGTACCTTTTGCGGAAATGCCCAAAAAGGCCAAATTTTTAAAAGGTATTTTACTTTTAACTTACGTAGTAAAAAAGTGTACTCGTTGTAAGCAGCCACCCTTTCAAAAGAAATAACTTAACGTTTTGTTAGCAATAACTTTAAGTTTCTTAAAAAGTACATTTTAAAAAAGTGTACTGCGGGTATGAACAATTTTTAAAATGTGCCTTTTTTAAAAGTATTTAAAAAGAATCAAAATATCATATTTAAACAAGTTCCGTTTCCTTAAAAATAGTTTGTAGCCACAAGGTATTGTTGAGTATTAAATTTGTTGTTTGCTTTTCAGGTAAAACCCTGTTTCAGAAATAATTGTCAAAATCATTCTGAAAGTGCCACTGGCTGCAAATGGTCTCCGTTTGCCAAATGTGAAACCGATTATACTGCCTGTATGCCTTCAACTTATCAAACACCTGAAGGCCCCATCAGACAATGCCGCTGGAGAAAAACGCCACTGTATGAAGAGTGCATGTCAAATCCATGAGCATTTTATGTGAAAATGGAGTGCCATAAAAATATTTTGTTGTAAATTTTCTGACCTTAATTTCATTAAATAATTCATTTGTATTAATTCTCTGCTTAATTTAAGTTAAATTATCTCTGTATTATGCCCTCCTATGTTAGTTTATTATTTAAGAATTGTTTTTTTATTTTATTTTTATTTAGTGTTAAAATTAAACCATTAAAAAAAATCTTAAAAGATTTCAATAAAAATTAAAAAAAAAAATCTTAACATCTTATCTTAATACTCACCAAGTATTTGGCTGAGGGGTAGAAGGATTGATCAATCAGTGGAAATTTATCTCCGCCCATACGACGGCGGAGTTGTTGTAAGTGGGCAAATACCCAGGGCTTATCCTTTGGGAGAGATAAAAATTAGTAATGTTTGGCAGTGGCTGTTTTCCTTTTCAAATGTTCTTATTATACCTGAAACTGATAAATGGAATGTAAGGAATTTATGCTGGGCACTCCGCCATATTTTAAGCCCAAAATAGTGGAACGATAATCATTGGAGCCATCACGGGGTGGTTGACGTATTAGCACAAAATCGGGTCTGAACATACGGGGAATCTGTTGAATACACAAATCGGTATCATGACTAAAGCAAATATGTCATTCGAATTGTATCTGAATTATTAAAACAGATTATTTCCATATGTAAATCATTCTCATTTCAAATGGAAATGTGGTAGTGAATAAGTTCTAGGTTAGGATATTGCCCAATACCAGTAAAAAAGTTTTGAAATGCTCTTACCCACACACACGAGTACTTACGAAATTTAAAAAAAACTTTAAAATTTTCTTAAACAGCAGTACTGGCAATGTAGCACATTAGGATGGTTCACTTCAGCCAATTAAATAAACATTTCAGTTTATTTTTTTCACTTTATTAGGTCAAAAAAAAGTTGTAACTGTGTCATATACAATGCAATATTATTGTATAATTCATTGCTTACATTATGGATGCTGTCAAAAATTGCTCTTGAAACCAAAATTACAATTGAAACAAAAATAGAATTTCTTTTCAGAAGATATTGCATAAACTTGCCACGCAATATTTACATTGGCAATATTATTGCCCAATATAAATGTAGACTTTTTAAAATGGTTGCAATTCAGAGAAAAAAGTTTGTAAGTCATGTGACTTTTGCAACCTTCTAGAAGACCTTTAAAGCTTTTATTCTCTTCCAACCCAAATGACAATTTGATTGGAGGAAAATAATTTAAACAAAAGAAATTTGAGAGACAAATCGATGATCCTGATACGAGCAACTATTGGCAAATTTAACTTAAAAAAAAAAAAAAAAATTTTACTTAAAAAAATATATGGATTTAAATACTCACCCTTGAATCCCCTCTGTAGACTTCCATTGTTATAATCGGTCCAGACTCTGCACTTGCATGCAAAGTGATATCCTTAAAATATAAAGGAATTAAATCAACGTTCAACTTAAGTACTATGGCAATTTTAATTCATATCGAGTGCTGAACTCAAAGCAGTAACAATTCAAAGTATGCAAACTGCTCCAGAGAGTCAAGAAGAGGAGAAGTTATTGCAAACCGAAGTAATTTAATGTGAATCTTTTAATGCAGTAAAAGGACACTGGAGAGAAATGAATTTGACAAACTTTTAGTTGTAACTGTTTTTGGTTTTGGTTGCGATATGTATTAATCTCTACAGTGTCAACTTCCCTTAATCTAGGAGTTTTATTTCTCAATCTCACTTACCCTGAATTCAGCCTGTTCGACGCGTATATCATAATCGCCATGCAAGCGTTTGCCCCGGAAATATTTCGACCAGTCTGTATTGTGATCATCAAGCACCAGCAGAGTAAAGTATTTGTCTTTGTTGAATGCCGGCGAACGTGTTGCACTTTGAACAGCGGCACCTTTTGTTTGAGTATTTTGTGATTAAAAAAAAATAAATTTTTGCAAGTTTTGTTAAACAATAAAACTAACTCGAATGCGAAAAGGGAAACATGTTTCATTTTGCTCGCAGACAAAACAAAGTTACTTAGTTGGTATACATTTCGTCTTTTCAAAGTTTTAACAGTTGTGTTTAAAGCAATAGCACTACACAAAAACATATGTACACACTCGGTTTTTATATTTCGTTCGGCTAATGGAATGAACAACTGATTTTATATAATTTGGCAAGGAATGGCAAAATCTCTTGAATATTCTGAGATTTTAGATGTATGAACCGGATGACGTTGGCTGAACTGGAAACTTCGTAAGACCATCTGAAGTGACTGCAATCGAAGCAAAAAATATTATTGCCGTAACTGAACTATTTCATTTTTTGTCACGTTTGTGATTTAACTTTAAACTGTTGAGGAAATTTTCATTTTCCTTTTTACAAATGGGCTATTTCAGATGGCATGCCATAAAATTCAAAATTTCATAGAATTTATTATCATCTGGGTCATTCCACAAATTGTGGCTATCTGCAATCGCCTTTACAATCTACTGATGACTTGCTAAACCACGCAACAAGCCCAACCAAGTGAAATTAAAAAAAAAAATACAGAAAAAGTTGCGAACACTGTCAAGCACTTTTCTGAGCAGACGGATATAAGTAGCTTTTGATATGCAACATTTCTACTTAAAAGAGAAAACGTGTAAAACCTGCATTAAAACATGATTTTTTGAGTGATTTGAAATAGTGATCTAAGCAGGCCAAACATAATCACTGACACCCATTGCAAGCATGAATGCTTAAAAATCATTACTTGGCAAGTGCGCATGCGCAAATAGTCATGTGACTGTCCTTGGTGCCTAACAAAAACCGTTGCAACATAAATAATCCGTAAGCTCGCTATTAGTTGCATTTAGCTGCTATATATATCAGTATACATACAATATAATAACTGCCAGCGGTAATAGATAATGGTGAAGTTCTTCTGGGAGATCTATAAAAAAAAAAAATTCTACTCCTATTCAAGACAAGCTATTTATAGAGACGTGACACGAGAGGAAACAATAGATTTTGAAGCATTTATTTATTTCTTATTGTTGTTCTCATGTTGCACGTTTAATTATTTAGTGACTGTCTCTGTTACTAAGCAGAATTTCCTATATCTTTTAAATATTATTTATGTACGAATTTCTGTTATATTATTTTCTATTCCAAATTATTTTATTTTTCTTTTGCATACATTTCTAGGAGGTAGCTGAGGCAATTGTCAATCTCTTCTTCTTCATTAATATATCTGTCTCTTTCGATTTTAAAAAAGTAAGCAGTCGGATCTTATTATTTGAGGCGATTGGTTTCATCTGGCATATACTCGTATGAGTGTTGCCAGCATATACATCTCAGTTAACCGTCTGGCACAATGAAATACTTCTTATATTTGGGAATATTTTCCCCATTTAATTATCTGCTGAAAGGTTTTGTATTATGAAGATTAATTTGTTTGATACTTTAAATTAATCCTTTATTACGATTGCATGTGATTAAATCCCCCAATCATTATTCTCATTGTTCTTTTTCAGCGAAAAACTGTTGCGACATTGTTTAGAACTTTGAAACGCTAAAATAGCGGATTACAAAGAAGCCCATCATCACGAATCCGTTTAGATGTTCGGCCTCAAATCCCATAATTTTTTCAAGATACACGATGGTCTGCTGTTTCACTGATTTCTTAATTGATTTCGTAAGAAATACTCCACCAATCAATTGTTTCAGTAAAATTCTACTGAATTGCGAACATGGCCAGCTGGACTCAGCTTTCATCGGTATAAGCCATCAAATATTAATTATCAACACAATAAACAAAATCACAAAATTGCATTGGGCAGTTAATTTATGGAAGAAATAAAAAATGTGAACATCCCTCTACTCATGTGTGTATGCAAAATAAATTTAACGCTTCTGCAGTCATTATCGTAAAATACAGAAATTAATATTTATTACTTTTTTCAATTTTTTTTAATTAAGGAATTGTTACTGCAGCAACTCCTAATGCTTACACAACGGTTTGCAATCATGAGAAATGTATTTAAAAAGAAATGAACTGTCGTTTTGGGTGAAGTGAATCCCGGCCCGGTTAGTTGCATTCAAAGCCAGTTAAGCTGCCTACAATTTCTATGGACGGTTGAAGCTTTAGTTGCGAATTGAAGCGAATAATATTAAAAAAAAATTGTTTTTAGAAGGAAAAAAATATAAGAGAATTTATTGAACTGGTAGAAAGGACTCTTTTGCTTCACTGGTTGCTGTGCTGAAAAGAGTACCAGAGTCAAATATCAGACCAATAATCTTACAATGCAACCTTAATTACAATCAGATTTGGTTGTCGTGTAAACACGGTCGGTTGCTCCATACAATGTAGTGAAGGCGTGGCTGAAAATGTGATAAGCATTGGGATTAACTGATGCGGGTTTGGCGGCGCTGGTTTACCCAACATCACTTTATAAATCCCGGTATATTCTCAATCAGTTTATGAATAAATGTTTCTCATACTTCAATGTTATTTTAATGGATGATTTGAAACACTTTTGCTATTATTTTCAACACAACTGTTATCAAAAACATGCAAGCACAAATGTGTTTTAGCTAAAAGAGTCAAGTGGAAATACCCAGTATCGAAGCGCCTTGATCCCGTGCTGCCCCTGTCAAACTTTGAACACGTTGCAACAAGCTCTCACGTGACTTAGCTGGACTAGTGGGAGCACTTACGCCACGTGGTGGTGCCGAAGCTACTGCTGCTGTCGTTGGCGCAGCAGCAGAACCCGCATTTTTACCAAAACTTAGTGAGAAATCTGGTGCAGCACCTTGAGGCTGTGACGGTATGGTCCCCGATCCCGGCGCTGCTGGTGGTGGCATATTGGGCGGTCCACCGCCAGCTGCAGCAGCAACCGGCTTTGTCGGCTGTTCCTGTATGGGACGTGCTGCTGGCGGCAAATCATTGGGATCGACCTCATCGTGCTCGGAAGACAAATCCCCCGAGCTGAATCTGTTTCAGGTGGCGAATTGATGATTGTACCAGGTGTTTTATAATGTTTGTGCAGGTGTAACGAGTGTGAGCGAATGAGGTTCACGAGTATAAATATTTTCGGACAAACATAAATGGAGAAAAGATAAAAAGAAGAACGAGAAAAAACAAGAACAAGAGCAAAACAAAAAGGGGAATAGAAGACCATATGAAATTTTAAATTAGTGCTTTACAATTCTGTTGGCGGGTTGGTCAATTCGTTTGTTTAATTTTAAACGTTTTTACCTTCTCTTCAGGAAATTAACATTGGAAGTGAAACTGCTTTTGAACGATGAGAAATTCAGGGTGCCGGTTTTAGTTTCCTTCTTTTTTCAGTGAATTTAATTGCAGAATACAAAGAAAAAACAAACAAACAAAACGCAAGAGGGAAAAGAAAGAAGACGTTGGGTGGCACATAATGCAAACCAGTGTCGGTTTCCATTATTCGGTTTGAATCGAACACATTAAACAGATGGATGTGTAAAAGAGAAAACGAGATAGAAATAGAAATAGAAATAGAAATAGAATAAAAGAAATAAACTTTTATTTTTAGTTTCTAATTGTTGTTAATACGAATAAAAGAAAATAATTTGTGTTTGTGTAACTTTTAAAATGTATTAATTTCTTTGTTGATTTGCTTTTTAAAAATAATATATAATTTTTATATTATAAGTGCAGTGCCTTGCAATAAAACGGAAAAAGGAAAGGGAACTAAACATAGAAAAGAAAATTATTATTGATTAATTAAAGATACAGAAAAGCGCAGAACAAAATAATAATGGTGGACCAAAGAAAGGAACAGCTGACAAATCATTTGTAGTTTCGATATAAATACTTCAAATGAAAATTTACAGCAGCAAAGATGGTAAAAATTATTAAAAGTCGAAAGCTTGACGACTTCAAAACATCGTTTGTTTTCCGTTTTCAGTCATTAAAAGGCTTTCTGCGATAGGAAGGGAAGGTTATGGGAAAATCTTTAAAATTTCATATGCTTTTCGAACTCTGGTATTAGTAAATTAGCACATCTGATTTGATTATTATTGCTTAAAGTATATATAATGAATCTGAAATATATTTTCTTATGAATATAATGTTGGCAAAATGTGTGATGAGATTGGATTCGTTTAGTTGGTAGAAAGTTATCGATTTTGGTTATAATTGAACTTCAAAATTAATTATGCTTTTCAAAATAACTTTCCTATTGAAGAATAGTAATTTTCTCAAATGCTGGACAATAACTTTAATTTAAGAGCAATATATTTTAATAATATTCCCATTGTAGCCCTGCTATAGTTTTATATTTTCATCTTTAATAAAATTTGATATCTAAACTGGATTGTGCTGAAATGGCAATATTGTTTAAAGTTTGTATTTATACAAAGTACAGTGAGGATGGGCATTATTCGGACACATGCCGAGTTTTTGAGCAGAAATCCTTGAGAACTATTTGTGATAATATATTATTAGTAGGAACCGGATAAAAAATTATGTTTTGACGCAAAATGCAATTTCAAAATTCAATGAAAGCAAACTACACAACTTTCTTGAATGTCCTGGTTAAAGCTTACACAGTCGTACAATTCATTCACACGAAGATCTGATAGTGATTCCCCCTATTTTAAAAACTCGTATCAAAATGGCATTCCTGGTGCCATACAATCAAACAATTTCGCATGAAAATTGTAATTTTATGCAAATTTTCCACAAGATTTGCTTGATATAAAAATTTGAAATTTTTAAGCCACACTGTACTATTTTTTGTTAGCAGAGTAACGATATTTGGCAAATCATAAGACTGTGTAGGATAGCATTTAAAATTTACTCGTCTGACTTATGGGAGAGTTTTTTAATTAACGAAAGGTGTTCCAAGATTGATGGGTAATTTACGAAAGAAAGTGGCTCCATTGCATAATGCTCTATTTTTACTAACTGTAATAACTTGTAAGCTGTCCAGTTGTTTTCTTAGGCTTGCCAACACTACGACACAACTGGCGAAAAATTCAAGTCATACGTTTATTTTTAGGATACGCCAACAAAAAACAAAATACAATTTTTTTCCATATCTTTGATCTTGTGCGACTGTCCTAAAGGAAGAAATTTAAAAATGTCTTCTAGTCTTCTTGTCGCAAATCTTTGGCAAATAATGGCAACTCTATACTAAGTAATTCCATGCTCGCTATTGTACCCTGCTTGCTCCTTGCTATTATATCAATAAACCAAAATCAACGATAACTTTATCATGTTTAAACATTTAATGATTATTTTATAAAATGCATACAGTAGTTAAGAATGTAAGCGAGTGACACTCGTCCTTGAAAAGCTCCAAAATTGACAACTTCACCTTCTGACTTTATCAGAACTTCCGGTGTATGGGTATGTGCACATGCACGCATACTTGTTTGATTTTCACCAACCTGTAGATTCCACTACTTTTGAACATAAATAAACTAAAAGGTTTTTAATTCATCACCCTTTAATGGTATTTGGAACAACAAATAACAAAAGAGAGAAAAAGAACACATAAAAGTGCAGTAATAAAACGATAAGCAAGATATTATATTGATTCGTACATACAGACACTCATACATATTTATTTCATTATTTATAAAAAAGGGCAGCTTAAAAATAAATGGAATTCATTAAAAATTAATACAACTTTATTAAAACCATATTAATTTTTTTATTATTTTGCAACTAAAGCAGACGCTCTGCTGCTGTTGCATGCAGCGAATTTATTACTGCCAATACTTGTGCTCGAACGTTATAAAAGCAGCTGCATTTTGACAGCCGGCTTTTTAAACTTGGCCAGCAAAAAACTGCCCCTGATTATATTTAAGTGTAGAAATGTTGAAATGCAAATAAAACTGCGCTGGAAAAAAATGTGTATCAAAGAAAATCTAAAAACAGAAAATCAACACGCACAGCCACATTCAACTTTGTTTGCTGTGGTGCTTTTAAAATGATTAAAACGAAAGAGCTTAAATCTACATTTAGAATGTGGTGTTGAAGGGTTTAAATGTTGTGTCTTACCGGTGGCGGGGCGCAAATTCGCCCACACCCAGCAGTTGCTATTGCACTTATATTGACCGTGAAAATGCGAGCTCACTCTTCTAGTGGCGCACTGTAGTATTTGTTCCACCGGCTTTGCTGGGTGTATGAATTCAACTATGCGATTCAGCGGCCTACTTTCGCGTTAGTTATCGCTGCAGCAGCACACACAACAATCCACCAGTTATTGAGTTGAACGCCAAATGCTAATTTGAAATTTGCAAAAATCAATCAATCGCCTGTTGCCGTTTATGGTGCTGAAATTAATTTCAATTCAAAACAAAAAAAAAAACAGAAAAAAAAAACAAACAAAACTTATTAACATTGAAAGCGTATTTATTTGTTAGTTGTTTTAATGCTAATGATGCGCTCCAAAAAGTTGCAGGTAAATCGATTATATATAGTATTATGGAAAATAATTAATAAATGATATACACAATTAAATTATGCATAATATTTTTTTTTATTTGCTTTGCTACCAGAGAATTCTATTTGTAATTGAATTCGTAACTAAACTAAATCCATTAAAACTTTCTGGTTATACAGCAGAAGATAAGAATCAAGCAAGATGATGACATACCGGCGACGACCACTATCCTCTTTGCAGGGGAAAAAGTTTACGGCTTACAAATGAGCAATTAAGGAAAACCATTTTAAGGAAACTACTCGTAACTCGAGAGGATAGCAATCGCTGTGTTATATTTTAAATCCTACAAAAAATTGTTACTATTGCAATAAATTAGTAAATTCTACAATCTTCAGAAAGCGATATGAGTGCTAGTCAGTTTCTTGAAATATTCTTAAGAGTTGGCTTAAACGCTTTTAAATCAATTAGCCTTGTTACGTAGTGAGCGTTTCTATACTCATGGGCAAATAAATAAAGAGTGGTGTGGAAACATCGAATATCCATTTTAACATCCATGGGAATATGTATCTGAACACATAAACCCCCTAAAAACTCTTATGTTATCTTGACAGGCCCCACTCTAGCACCAGAACCATTGCCACATTGCTCTCTCTCTCTCTCTCTCTCTCCGTTTACTTTCTCTACCACCTACTCCATATTCTGTAAGAGCTGGAAGTTCTTTACATGTACATATTTAGGCCTTTCTGGAATTTCATTTAAATGGTACTAGAGAATAAACTTTTTTGGTACAATTGCTATTTTATTTGCCGCCTCGTCATCCTACACCGCGTTGTTTTAAGTTACCTGAAGAATAGCCTCGAATTTTGCGAGAAATTCTTCAGAAATAAAAAGTTGACAATAAAAGAGAGAATTTTTATTAAAAAAAATAAAATTTTTTCACTAACAGGGAAATGACACCGAATTTTCCACTCTTGTTTTCGATAATATGAACAAGGTTTTGCTGTAAAGTTTCTTTCCTCAAGTGCAGGTAGAAAATATCCGTGATTAAAGCTGAATAAAATAATTTTTTTAAGTTATAAACAATTAAATTAATTTGCAACCGGACTCACTTGTTACAAAAGAAGGCAATTCTTTAATATCTATTTAACCTAAAATCGGCTCAAACAACAATGCGAGTATTTATTCAAGTAAATATTATTCATTTAATTAATTAATTAATTAATAAAATATATATTTATCGCACACACGACTACTTCACCGCTCACTGCAGCTTAACTGGCACAATAAATTTTTAAATTCAATTTCCAACCGTGTTGTTCACACACACACGCAAGTCAATTAGCAATTGACAAGCAAAATTGCTACAAATTTGTTTGTCAAAGCTTGTGTTTGCATATGAAGAAAAATAGAATAAATTTCTGTTTTGAAGCACGATGTAAATGTCAGCTGGTCCTTGGCATTTTTAAGGCAATTCAATATCTAGCAGTGTGGGATTGCCTCCGCCAACAAACTGTGCTAGGTGTGCACAGCATTTATTCCTGAATTTACTGCATTAGTTATTTTAGTCAGTTGTTATTTAAATTACAAATGATTATATCGGGGTATCAGCTGGTACACAAACTCATTTCCCAGAATACTAAGGAAGACCTTCAGATGACCTTCACACATTCTACTAATATGCTGCTAAATATTAGCATGACACACACCTCAATAACAAAATCGAAGTCAAAAAATAATATTGTAACCATACTCTCATAGGCAGCGGGGCGTGGCAAAAGCTCATGTACGTAAGTTGCCTTGTTTACATAAAATAATAGTTGCACCAACAAAGAGGGATCTTAACTTAAAATAATTTAAAACTGCTCACATAAAAAAATCCACAAACGAAGTTATTTTTTTATTTAAATATTTCAAGATGTCATTATGGAACCAATTCCAAGGAAAATATTTCAGAAGTGCACTTCTTACTATTTAGTTGTAGCGGCAACTTGCCATCAATCTATATAAAGCAAATGTAACTAATTACTAAGAACAACAGAGAGAGAGAGAGAGAGAGGAGGCGATGGAAAATAAATTCAATTAAAATGTTCTTCTAAAAAAAGCTTGTCTTTTTCAAATATTTATCTATTGGCCGGTTCTCAAAAATTGAACCTACAGAAAAATGTGTTAAATAACCAATCTTTAGTAGGAAGAGCATCTATAACAAGAGGCGGAAAGAAAAAATAACTACTTGACATCTTTATTCCTAGAAGAATAAGAAAACATTTCTACTGTGCTAACATTTCATCGGGTCAGTGAACTAACTAGAGTGTGCATTATATGAAAACACAAATACAAATGCATATGCGAAACTAAATGCACATGAATTTATATTCAAAAGTCTATAATTCACTAATACTAATGCACAGGCAAAGCAGATATAGGCATTACTGATACGTCTGCCTCTGAGTACGTGCAACAATAATAATGCAACTGCGAGATACTCAACAGTGAAAACGGAAACACACAGACAGTACGAAGTCTTACACACACAGACAATCTAATAGCAAATAGACGACCATCATAAAATAAGTATTTAACTCGGTTGCTATTTGTTACAAAACCAAAGTTTATGCAGCTTCAATCATAAATAAATAACAATTTCGGAAATCATATTTTCCTTTCTGCTCTCCACTAACGCTCAAGCGTCCACAATTTGCCTGTGCAGTATCACTGACATAATCTCTGATGACGCTTCTCTTGCAATGATATCACATGCCAAGGCGGCGTACGTTGCATGGGAACTCAACGCAAAGACAGACAGACGGATGCACAGACGGACGGACGGACATTCATATGTAGATGGAACCAAAAGTAAAGAATTTAGTTAAATATCTGCCACAATCACCCCCAAAAAGGTTTGCAGGAAGCAGATGTGTGCTTGTGGGTTGCTGCAACGCTGTTTATTGTTCCTCGAAATTTTGTTTGCAAGTAAAAAAATTGCACTGGAACTGTATTCTAGTGACACATAAAAATAAATAAATGAAAACGCTGTTTTAATAAAGTTTTCCGTTTCGTTACTTTTTCAGCATTTTATATTTTCTTGTTTTTTCATGTCTTTTGTCGCAATTGTGTGTATACGTAGCAGGACGCTTATTCCTCCTGTTTCGTCGCTTCCACCAGTTTCACTGATGGAATTTATAGCTGTCAGTGCAAAAGGGAAATACCAATGCGCACTACAGAGGAAACATAACAATTCCAAACACACACACTAACACACACGCACAAGCCCAAGCCCAAGCAAAACGAACACAAATGCAAAAGTAGTAGACTCTAAATCATTCACACTGTTGGAAACACAACACTAGTACAGACCAGCGTTGCCAAGAACAAACAAAAATTCTGTAAGCAGTAAAATTCAGAAAGAACAGTGGAACGACGATAAATAATGATTTAGATTTTTTCATCTTGTCGAAACCGACAACCACTTAGATTAGATTTAGATTATTCGTTTGCTTTATTTATTCGTTTGTCAGGGTTCGTGCTTTCATCTTTTGCAAGTTATTATTATTGTGTTTGTAAAAGAGAAAAGTAAAGAATTTTATATAAAACGAGTGATATTTGTTGTTTTTTACACCGCCCTGTTTTTATTTTTACACCACATTTTATTTGTTCTCCCACAAAAAAAATTAAAATAAAAAACATCGGAAAAATTAAGTTTTATTCGCGCAGTGGCTGTCATTTCAAGGTGGATTCTTTAAGATTTATTATCACGAATGATTCCTCAAATACGTCATGCACAGTGCAGGATTGGAGGTGGCTATAAGTGTAATAGTTGGCAACACGATCTATTTGTGACTATACACTCACTCAGTATAACTCATAACTAATTAAGAAAATCTTTCTGATTTTAAAGTTTTCTTGCTATAAGAGTCCTTTCATAATATTTTGATATGATCCCACTGTTAGCCTATTTGTGTCAGCTGCAGCTGCTCTGTCCTATTTAAACGAGGCGATTGTGAAAAATGTATGTGGGCCGAAGGTTGCACACATATTTTCTTCACAGCTTTAAAACATCCTAAACTGAAATTCACATTTCTCAAAAACGAATGCATGAGAAAATCATATGTATATCACATTAATCAGCCGCTAAAAAAATTCAGTTTTAAAAACTATTTGAGAATTTTTTATTCCTTTTCTTAAATTTTTTGCTTGCATTTTATTTTTCTAGTGTAATTTTTTTTTCCTTTTAATTGAAAAACTTTTCGTCTAAGATCGTTGACTCCAATGGTACCCCGTAAGAAATAAAAAGTAAGGCATACTATTATATGAGTATACTTAGCGTGAAGATCTCGGGAGAATGAATTATATAATTAATTATGGTCTGTGGAAATTTCACAAGGCTGTATATCATGTCGCGGTACATGGCATATCAAAGCTACACTAATATCCGTAAAAGTCATATTTCACTTTCCAAACCGAAACTTTAAACAGTATTCGGAATTCCAATCAAGAAAAGGTGGAGCAGTTTCTCCTACGAGTGTTTGATTATAAACATATTTTTGCGTTTCAAAACATTGAATGAAATTGGTAAGAGAATACAAATTTTAATTTCAATAAAATTTCAAAAGGCTTTAATAATAATAAATATTTGTATGTTACGCTGTTTCAAAATGTCAAAGAAATATTCCGGCGGACGAGTCCTTAAGAGTTCTATGACACAAGAAAAAAAGCTAAAATTATATTCATTCTTTTATCCACTCAAAGTACAAATACATTTCCAAATACTAATTTCTTTACTCATTTCATTTGAAAATAATAAATAAATAAATAAATAAATAAATAATAAAATTAATTTACTTTTTAATAACTTTTTCAAAGTTATTACGTAAATATGTATCTTAATTGAATTTCGATGAGTGAATCATTAGTAGAGAAAACTCCCATTTCAGCAGTCAATCTTATTTCAATTTTTCAAAATTTTTCAGCTCATGCAAAATTTCTATCAGTGCATGCACCCACTGATGGGATTGCAATTTATGCTCACGCTCCCAATGATTCACGTGGTTGCTATTCAAGGCAGCATCATCTGACAAGTGCGCATCTCTAAACTGTTCTTGAATATGAATGTGTGGAAAGTTATTTAAATTTCTCTTTTTTTACAGAAATTTTCAAAATCATTTTTACCAACATCATTTCTTTCTTATAAATTGTATTTTGTATTTCACTTATAAAGACAATTTCTTCAGTTTATGTAACGAAAACAGATGAATGCATTTCAAAGAAAATCTGACTATATAAATTAAAAACCATTAACATCGTTAATGTGTTCTTTTGCCCCCACATAAATGCCTAACCTGGCAACACCGATCAATTTACTCATTTACTTCCTTTCAAGCAATACATACACAACAGCAAATCCATAAAAACTATTGTGCACGAGGATGTGTGTATTTTTATATGAAAAACAATTGTGCCGTTATACCGATTATAACGATTTCTTTAAGAATGTGTGTGTGTGATTTACTTTAAAGAATTTATTTGAATGAACAATAAAAATTGTATTTTCTTCACTTTAAGAAAAAGTTATTAAAGAGTAATCAATTTATTACCGTGTTTTTCAGCTGCACAAATAAATGACAAATCAAAGTTGTTTCTATAACTTTTTGCTATTGATTTTTTTAATAATTATTTTTTTTTTTTTTTTTTGGTAAACTTTTTCTTTGAACTTCAATTTTAATAATAAACACTTTTTACAAATTTTTTATTTCTTTATATATATTTTTGGTTAATAATTTACAAAACAGGAGTTTTTAATTTTGCAAGTTTTAATGGATTTTTGTTTAAATTTTTCAAAATGTACACACTTAGAAAGCACTTATAACATCCGTTATACGGTTTGCTATCAGAAAGGAGAATCCAACTTGCTTCGTCGGTGACAAAATTTTCACTGAGCGAATGTGGCAAATGAAATTTAACTGTTAGACTGGCTGCCGCTAAGTTGTAGTTGTGAGAATCGTTTTTAACAACAAATTTAAGGGTTGCAGCCATTTGATTTCCAATTGAAAAATGTTCGTATCTGAACTTAAACGTTGAGATACGAATTGTAATTGTAACCGATTAATATTCGATGAATTCATAGATTAAACAACTGAGCTTAAATTATTGATATTAAAACTTTTCATTGTTAACTTTGCCCTTTAGAGGGCAAAAAATGGTTAAATTAAGTTGTTACCAGATTTGCCGATTTGTGGCAACTTTGAGGATATTTTTTATATTTTTCTGCTTAGAAATGGAATTGAAAGAAACTTCTCTTATTATGTTTTTATAATATTATATCACAATATATTCTAATATCACAATTTAGAACTCTATGAGGGCGATGAGGGATGACTAATTGAGAAAAAAAAAAACAAAAATATTTGAATTTAATATAATTCATAATCATAATATAATTGTGGCAATATATATAGTCCAAAAGATGTTAATATTATTATTCTGTTTGTGTTATTAAAATGGAAGATCCATTTAAAAAAGCAGGGGTAGCATCAAGGAGACGTCGCGAAAAAATCATTAAGGACATGAACTTTTAACGACAAAAAACTTTAGGCGAAATTAGCTAAAAGGAAAAGCAAATATTAACTATTTTGAATTCTGAACAAGCAGCCTATTGAGCAATTTCCTAAATTCAGAACTAACGACAATAAAATTTATTGTTCTTCACTGCTGTTCATCGCACAAAGATTTGGAAAAGAGTCTTATTTATAACTTTTATCTGGCATCAACTGCTGTGCTACTTGGTAGTATGTGTTTCAATGACAGGAGAGCGAGAGAAGAACATTTGCGAGTGCAGTAGTTCAAAGCGCAGGCTTGGAGCATGTAGTAATGTGTTGTTATTGTATCTAAAATCGATTCATATAAAAACTTTTCAACTTTAACATACTAAACAGTAGAGCACACAATTAATATGAAATCAATCTGCAGCAATAACACTTTAAATATAATCATTATCCAGAATATGTGAGAAGCCATTAAATTTGAAGTCCTGCAAAGCAAAATAAACATTTAAAAAATACAGTTCTAAATTTAAATGTATTATTACTGGAATATGAACTATATCTATTTATTCTGGCGATTATTTTGCAATTATATTTAGCAATTGTTTCAGCCTGATGAATTTATATAAGAACTCTTAGAAATTAAATGGAGAACTTAGATAAAGACGACTAACAACAGAGCAAATACATTTTTTTTTTTGTTAAATTTTATAATCAGATAGTCCGTTGTTCATTAGAATTACGAATTTTAACATACTATTAATGAAATATATCAAAAGTTGTATTTGATTCTGCTATAATGAATTTTTGACTTTACAGGACTTTCTCGTCTACTACTCCGCTGTTGCTTTCTAAAATAAATTCGCAGTAAAAAAGTCTTTTAACCAACTTGATGATCTGAAGAAATGTTTTAATGTGCCAAACATGGTACCTAAATAGATAAGTGTAGTCACAAAGCACAGAATAGATTAACTTAGCCGTTTCTTATGCATCAGCTGAAGATGTAGTGCTTTCTATGTTGACTACTCTAATAAATATTTTGCAATTTTCAGATGTGCTATTTTATGCTTCACTCACTAAATATTTCTTAAGATTGCAAATAATAAATATATACACTTCTGAGCCGTTGAACAAGAATAATGTGTATATGTGGGTGGCGCCCTCTTCCGATATTTAATTTTCAATTTACTGGTTCATGACTTAACTAAACCTCTTGAACAGTGCTGCAAGCACTTCAACTATTACGAAAAACCTAAATTTGCTAATCAGAAGCAGAAAACACGGACATAACAATATCTGGAAATGGTGTTCTCTTTCATTTATATGACGAATTTACTGGTACCAAAAAAGATGTATGAAATTTCTGATACGAATTTCAATCCTCAGGCATATTTTTTAATACTAAACTGAATTTTATACTATTATTATACACCAATTGCACACCATCTCACAAGTAAAGTTACGAGTATGTTCGAAATCAATTTACATGTTTGGTTAAAAGCGAAAACATGTTAAAACGATTGTAAAACAATATTTATGTATGTATACAGTTCAAATAATACTGTCCGAACTAATGATAATTGAATAAATTAACTAAATCTTTCTAATTGCTTTTGCATATATGTGTATGTGTATGCTATTTGCCTGCCGAAGGCAGACTAATTAAATAAAAATATATTCAAAACGACTAAAAATGGCTTCTGGAGAATATTTTTAATAATATAAAAAATAAATGAGGAGTTTATATCTTATAAAGCAAATTTTATAACTTTCATTATTATTATTGTATTTAATTTTATTATTGTTTCGCTACGGGTACCGGCTCAACATTGTGTTCATGCTTTTTATAGTTTTTATTATTATTGTTGGTGCTGTCATCATAATTACACAGTTTTTATCCTGTAATATTTATCTATGCCTAGAAATCTGTTTTATAATATAATGTTTAGCGTGTAGGATAATTTTAGAAAAAAGAATTTAATCATGATTTAAATTGAAACTGATTGAGATTACTCTAGCCGAATTTGTATTGGTTGCCACTCCATGTCAGTGAGGTGCAAAATTGTAGAAGCAGTTGTAGTGTTGATAAACTATGCGATAAAAAACCACAGTGTGTTTAATAAAAAGCAACAAAAATCTTTTTTGACATCATCGATTCTGTTACTGTTATACCGTATAGTTGTTCTAAAACAGTGATACCAGATTTTAAACTCAGTTACTATCAAATGAGGACAAAATGCACAAGCTGGCAACACGATATAAATAAACAATAAATGAAAACTTGGCTTAAACTGCCATCAACAACTGCATATGAAAACAGTTTTACTAAGACGGTCAACCGAAAAGGTTTCAGCAATTTGAATAAAACTGAGAGCGGATGCAAACAAGGTTTTAAAGCAACGCAGTTAATAAAAGTACGAAATAGAGTTTAGAAATAATAAAAACAAACAAGCAAAAAATAATTTATGCAAAAGCGAAACGAAATAATTTCATAAACAACTATGTTAAATAATGAAAATTGCTAAAATAGAAAAAAAAAAATAAATTTAGAAGAAAACAACATATTAATACATGCATACACACACATTTTATTTTATTTCATTGCCATTTTGTAAATTGTCTACGGATTGCTCGCTCATGTTGTTGTAGTGTTTGTGTGATGCTTTTTGCACGTCCATATTCGTTCGTAAAATTTCTTATGAACTTCAAGAGTGTATTTGACGGTTATTTGTGTAAAAATTGTGTTGGTGGGATAATGTTGCGTTTTTTTTATTGCATGGTGGCCAGTGTTACCAAATTATAGTGAAATACGTATAATAATCTTAGCTTGTTCATGCGTGGGATGAAAGCAGTTTACTGCGTCCATCAGTGTATAATTGCAATTCATAATACTTTCTTTTATGGACAAAAACCATCAAATGAACTTTAATTAAATTTTAGTATGTAGTAAAACTTAATTTTAGTATTATGGTTAATGTTTAATCCAGAATGGACTCATCGTTAAACCAAACCTGCTCCTGTATATGTTTGGAAAATATTCCATATTATTTTTATGCTTAGAAAAGTTGCCGAAAGCAACTGTCAACGGATAAATTTATATATAATAAAGTCTATATATTTCCCCCCTATACACACGTAAGTAATTTTGTGGCAATACTGACACTGAATGCATGCAACAAATCAGATGCTGAGATGCATTTTCTTGGCAGCAACTAAAATATATTATATGCAACGAAGTTTGCAAAATGCTACTGTAAAAAAAAAAAAAAAAACTGTGGCGCATTGCATTGAAATTATGGTGCATTGTGAAATGGGTTTTACAAGCCTTCCCATGATTTGTGATTCCTATCAAAAAATACGAATAAAAATGATCAATGCAGTGACTAGTTTAGTTTGCAAAGCACTCTATTTTATATTGTAGTTTCTGTAAGCTCTGAAACAGAAGAACTGATCCCTTATTCATGTTGACCGCAAAGACGTTGCGTCGATTTAAGCTTCCATTCGGCAATGGATGCAGTAAGTCTTAGCGCTTAACCGCCACGATTTAATGCTGAATAAAAGTAAAATAATGTTTTACCAATGTTATATAAGCTCTTGAAAATGTGCTTGGAAATTCTGTAATATCAAGTGAATATACTTTACGAAGAGCTACTCCACTTGTCAATATTCACATTGTACCATATAGTACCATCAGGGATATCAGGGATTATAACTGATAATGCATGACCGAAAACTTATGAGATTTGTGTTTTGTGCCAACTTAGAGCGTGGCAATGGCAGTCCCCTTGGCATAATGTACAGCGTGCATTGAATTATAAATGTGAAACTTTAATGCTGGGGTGTTCCTAGCACTCTTAGGCCATAATTGCTTATTAGATTTGGGTGGAACTGGATGTCTCAGACAGAAATGGTAGTTTTTTTTTGGTACCTTTTATATCATGAGTTATTTGCGGTATAAGGCAGGGTCAGATAAAAATGTGCATATGTAGGGGCAAGCGATTGTGCAAGAAAGAGGTGACAAATTTTTCCTGCAGTTGTCATCACTTTTTCCCCACTCACTGGTGGCATGTACGAGCAGTTAAACTTTATATTGGAGTTTGTTTTAGCCATATTACTTTTTTCAGCCAAGATCAAGTTTTCTACGTTGAGGTGCGTTGTTGTTGTTTTTTCATATTTGCTCAGTTAGTCACAGATATAAATTGTTGAAAACAAAAATAGCAGAGACTGTTATACACACATGCCAGTAAAAATAAAATTATAAGAATTATCTGAATGAGGCTAAAAATATTAAAAAAACAATAAATGTTGTTAAAAATTTGTTAAAGAAATTTGCCATGCGAACTAATAAATTGTCTTAGAAATTGAAATGGTTTTAGCATTTAGTGTGCCAGTGTTTTGAAAAGAGATTTAAATGAGGCTTGCCAATTGTAAGGGACGGTCAGCTCTAATCGCAGAAAATAGAGCTTTTTAAATTAAAATAAAACTATGCAATGAATGACGGCATATGTAAGTAAATTTAAGGTGTATTGGATATAAAAAGTTTACGTAGAAACTTTTTTTTAAAAGCAATGCATGCATTGTTTGTTCTATTATGACATCAGCTGTTTAAATATACATTTTCAAAAATTTTTAAATTAAATAGCGAAAAAAAATAATCGAGAAGATTAAAAGCACTTTCATTTGGAAATATTTACAATAAGCTATAAAAAAGTATGCTTGTGTTTTTAGTTGATATATGTATGTAATAAATATGTATGTTATATAAAGTGTTTGCTGGGTTGCTGTTGTAACATGTTTTAGTTCAACTAGCTTGGTGTTATTGAACAAAAATAAAGATTCACTTTTTCTTTGCAATTTTTCTAATCTTTTAAAATGACTCATCTCTTATTCAAGTCAAGCCTTAGAATTCTTTATAATTTTAAGACTCTCTTCTTAACGCTGATTCCATATAATTATATAGTATGCAAGTATGATTGACTATGTGTTGGCAACTTTATTGCTCGAACTGGCAGAATATTTAATTATATACGAGTGGCTAACAAACAGCAAATTGTGCTCAATTAGAATTTTACATTGCGGCTAGATTTAAATAAATTGCTTTGCTTTTCGATTTTTCCACTTGGAAATTCACTTTTAAGGTGAACGTGAATACAATTTATAAAATAAGTGAAATTGTTGCTGGCGATAGAAAATTTTCATCTTGGCATCAATATGGCTGTTAGACGTTTGATTAATTATTGAAAGCGCAATTTTATATGCAGAATATAAATTTAAAACAAACAATTCCACATTGTATACAGAGCTGAACTGTCGAAGTAATTTATATTGAGACTGAAAGAAAATTTTCTTTTAAACGAGATATTTAAAAATATTGGCCATTTAAACTTTTCAAAATAATTTAAATCGCTTCTTATTTATTTCGACATGCCAGGAAAATAAATAAAAAATGCTCTGTTTTATTAACAGTGTTTTATTCAATTAGAACTGTTCAGATATAAATCTCGCAATTTAGCTTCCACTCCATTGACATACACAAGGAAAGCAAATAGATAAACTTATCCGATTGTGTTTGGCATTGTAATTCTCATGTCATTTATAGCTGCCGCGTTCAAAAGTGTTTTACTCAGTAAATAAACATTCAGGAGGTTCCATCGGAACTTCGCACGCAATTTATCAGACACGTAAAAAAAATTAAATACTTTTTATGACAAAACTTACGCCTTGATAGTGAAAATTGCGGAATATATTTTGTATGCTTGAACGCAATATTTCTTTTTTTTTTAAATTAACTTAACCTGCAAAGCTTTCGGCTTAACCGCAGGAAAACCAGCAGGATCTAGACAGGAATCAAACACACGACCTCCGCATTATTCATTCGCCTATGGAGACTCTCAACTCTCTTTTATCTCGAATAACTTCTTCAAGGACTTTTTGTAGGATACACAATATTATACAATAGATCCTTGAATTAATAGCAAAATAATAAGCATTAAGATTTATATTCAGAATAGTAAGAAGTTCAACTCGATTAAAAATCGTTACAATTGATTAGCAAATTGTAAATTGTAATGTAAATAATATAAATTCTATACTCTTAATTCTATCACTCTTAAGTTCGTTTTGTTCGCATTAGACAACTCAGGTCTTCCACAGATGCATGTAAATAAAATTAATACAGGAGAATGATTTTGGTGTGTAGGAATTACTATTCCAATTTTGATGGAAATTTAACTATAACTTTTTTTCGGTTAACTAGTAGTTCTTTTATTTCTGAGAGCCATTAGAAATATAATAAAAGTTCAAATAAAATTCGATACATGAACGCTCAGCAGGATACACGCTTTATATTTCTCAAAGTTAATGCAAATGATAAAGTAAGTTTGTCGTGCTTCATTAAAACCTAATTGATTTCAGTAACTAGATGTTAATAACTGAGTTAGTTCTTTCTAAAAATTATTTAAAAAAATTTTTTTAGTTGTTAAAAATCTTCCAAAGAAAAATGCCTTAACCAATTCAATGATTTTTACTTACAAACCGTATCGTATGTTGGGGTTATCGAAAAGTATTTTAAAGCTTTAAGGCGGGCTTTATAAATTAAAAACTCCTATTAAGTTTAATGAACAACATACCATCGATAGGTATGGTTTTAACTGAAACTTAATTAGATGGACTCAGGCTTAAGTTCGCAACGCATTTTCTGCATTTCCATTGTTAGATTGATATTAAAAAAATGTTTTGCATGCCCCGCCCAAAAAAAAGGTCGACATGTAGAATTAAATTTGCAATTTTATGTCTATAACAAGTCGTATTAAATTCCAAATGCTATAAGTCATCATTACGTGTGTATAGTAAATGAAAAACTAATAAAGAAATGGAATTAATAAATCTTGCAAATAATTCGAACAAAATTAATTGCCAGAAGCATTTTTTCAAATAGTATAAGTGCACCTATGAATTTTACTCATAAGTTAATTAACGCACACTGTATGGTAGATATTCACCTGTAGGAGAATTTACTTTACTTACTACCTTTCTTATTGGTTGTAGAAATCAAATTATATTAGCTGATATGCTTGTGAAGTTTCCCGCCTTTTAGGTGGTGTTGTAGTCCTAAACTTCGAGTTACTCATTCGCCAGTAACTGCTTGTTATTCTCCTTTATTTCACTTTACTATTGATGGATTTCTTAAGTACATATTTATTTTTCCCACTAACAAGTTGTGTAAAATGATTGTAAAAAAGATTTAAAAAAATTACTGGCCCAGCTTATTTGTCATGCACTCACGTTCGTGCGTGTAAATATTTCATAATTGCGTAAAACGCTTTTAAAATGAATTTTAGATTATTTTGTTAAATTCATTTCGTTTAATTTTTTTTCGACTGAAATTTAAAAACATACAACAACACATAAATACATGAAATATTTGAACGATTTAAGTAGAACTACCTGGAAACTTATAAAAGCAAGAATTGTCTAACAATCGGAAATTATTTAAATTCTTTTAACTTCAGCAATACGCTAGAATTATGTTCGTTAAATATTTCAAAACAATAAATACGTCAATCTGATACTAGGAAATAAAAATGGTAAACACACACATGCACAAACAAACACTTACTGGCAAGAACACTTCGAGAGTTTCAAAATGCCACTGTCTGATTTAAAAATGAATATAATGCAATGAAATTATAATTGTTTCAAATGGAATTTATAATTAATATACTTTTGTAGTCTTCAAATTTAGTATCGTCGCCTATTGAAATTTAAGCTCTTCTTTATATAAAAATTATAATAAAAAAATAAAAAAATATGGGCACATGCATTGAATAAATAATTAAAATATTTTAAAAGCAAAATATTTATTGATTTATCTGAATCATAAAAATGATTTTTTTTTATTTGTGCCACTTAGCAATAAATAAAGTCAACTAGAATTTGTGTTTTTAGTTTTTATTTTGCTTCTTAGCATGCAATTATTTAAAACAAAAAACAACAACCACAACAAGATAATTATTTAGTATGCTTCAGTGGGCACAGCTCAGTGTAGCAGACAATAAGAATTCGAAACGGATTTATTTTTTTTAACAGCGAGGAGAAAAATAAGTAAACAAATAAATACATAAATAAATATAATTGCAGCCGCGAAACTTGTGAAAAATTAAGAAAAGAAAAACCATACAGATAAAACAAAAGACTTAAGAAACAAACTTGCAATGTTGTATCAACTACAGAGGAGAAGTAACAACAACAAACACAGCAACCAAAGTGGGCAGGTGGCCACAATTGTGCAACTATTTTTAATCACTTTATTTATCAATGTGGTAAGTTTATTATTCTCTTAGTTTTTACTTGTCACATTCGCCATTTTCTTTGTATTTAATTTCTTCATAAACATTTTATAATGTTTTTCTTGAAATTAGAAAATTTTAAAATTTTGTTATTACTTATTTAACTGTTAATTTATTATTTTCTTAAAAATTAAAACATTATATGTACTTGTCTAAGGTATTCGAATTTTTCCTTTATTAATTTTCACTTTTCAAATAATAAACATTTTTTTCAATAATATTTTTCGTACAGAAATTTCTTTAAAAAATTTTCTTTACTGAAATTTATTTTACCATAAAGAAAAAACAATTAATTTAACTTAATTTTTTACTTCCTTTCGTTACTGTTTTCAGCATATTTTTCAGGCAATTTTTTCAGAATGTTAAACCGTATAAACGCATAATAAGTTCAATATTTCAGAAACTAGAAACAATGTTTGCCAATAATGAAAAAATACAAAAAGACAAAATTTAAAAACTTGACAGATATAATTTAGATCTTTTAACACCATATCCGTTAAGTCTCTGTTATTTAATCTCCTGGTGCTTGTTCTTCCCTATTTTAATCCATTTTATTTCAATATTTAGCAGCGTATCTGAGCCCCTTTAGAAAATTTTAATGAGGAAACGAATTTTAATAAAGTCTTGCAAAATATGGAAACCACAAAAATAAAATAAAATAAAATAACAAATTATTAAATTTAATTTAGTTTATGCAATACCATGTGAACGCAATTCAACTGAGAGTTGTGACATATTAAAAGCAATTTAAAGACTAGACTACGTGGGAAATTGGTCTGGTAGTTTTCATTTTACTTTCATTCTAATAGTTTAAGTCATTATTCAGATTTAGGGAATACTGCTCTTTCAGACACAGAAATAATTATAATATTTTAGCTATTGAAATAATTGAATGAAGAAGTAACTAAAAGCAGCGTCTTAAGCAGTTAAATTTTTAATATTTTTCATAAAAAAAGAATTTTCCTCGAAGTTAAGAATCTCTATATATGTATGTAAAATGACGTATATGTTCGTGATCGATAAACTCAAAAACTATCTGACCGATTTTGAGCAAATTTTATATGCATGCTTTATGGGCAGTAAGGAGTGTTTCAGTGTAGTTTAAAGTTCGTCCGACAGATGGCGCAATATTTAGTTTTTTTTTGTGATTTGCCCGATAGAAATGCTCGGTATCGCTGAAAGCATTGGCTTATTAATCGGCGTGTAGCGGCGTTAATTAGTAATTTATAATTATAAAACTTTAAATTTTTTACATATTAAAATGCATAAAATATGAAGAAAACATAAATTGCGTGTGTTATTACAATTTTGCCTTTTGGATTTTGGAAAAAAACATTTTTTTCTGTTATAAATAACTAAAAACACTGATTTTGATTTTCTCCGAGAGGCAGTTCAAAATAAAAGAAAAATTTGGGCCTAGCATCATGGACTGGTCCCAGCTGGTTTTTAGTAAATATTAAAAGGAAAAGTCAAAACATTTTCTATCAAAATATATGCAAAAAGCCAGTTTTTAAATTAAAACGAATAAAAAAAAGGATTTGAAAGTTTTTAAATTCATTTCGTCAAAAAAAAAAAAATAATATTTTTGCCTTCCGAATAACAATAATAATTAGAACAATATAGTTTTTCAAAGTCGCAAAATTTCATTCAAAATTTTTAATTTTAATTACTTTGTAGTGATTAAAATTTTCTAACGATTTCGAAATTAGAAAGTATATTAATACAGATATTTGAAAAAATTATTAACTTCTAGTCACGGTATTTTCACACTTTTCTATAATTAAAATACAAAAATTCCCATGAATTTTTCTCAAGTGCCTCCACATCCCATGTGCTAATTGTTCTTGGAATGTTTAAGCGGCGAAGGCATAGTCACTGCTCTTTTGATGATCAGCAGTAAACAATTAACATCGATTATAGTTTAGATCTGAGAACATACAACCTTCTGCTACGTTCTTTAGCAGCAAAATAAAAAAACAAATAACAAATTCCGCTTAATACCCTGTTCAGATGTACAGCAACTTTACGTTGGGAGTTGATTTCAGAAGAAAAGTTTATTTTAATTTTAGATAGCATATGCATAAACAATAATTATTTATTTTTTTGCCACATGGCGTAAAACTATTATATTCCTTTTAGCCAGGTGAATGTTACAGCCAATATTTTATGCAAGTCCTTCGCCAACAATAGCGCTACTAAATTGGTGCACAATTCGACATTCTTCTGAATAGAAAAAATTTTTTTTTTAATATTCATTGTTTTCAATTTCTACTCCCCATAATTATGTGAAAACTATCGTATTTGTTTAAATTATTTTACATATTTCATGTCTGTCAGTTTGTTTATTTTGGGCGGCACACAAGCTGAGAATAATAACTTTCAATTATCACCATTAACATCATTATGAAGTTAAATACAAATTATGTTGAATCAGTTCATTACACGACTAATCTGACTCGCAAGTTTTAGTCACATTTTTGTGAAAAAATGTATGATAATGACGTTGTATGATGACATGACTGTTGTTTTTGTATTTTTGTTTGTTTGTTCTATTTTCATTTTTAATTCATTATTATGTTATTGTATCCATTTTCACGCTTAACACGGCGTTAATATCACTTTCTCGAAAGAAAAAAAGAAAACAAATCAAAAGCAAATAATTAATTAACCTTTTAACTTCATGTGAATTAATACGAATAAACATTGAACTCCAAATAATTAGTAACACACGCACCGACTTACTCTTACAAATCTTACACAGAACTACATCTTTTGATATTTTTTATAAGCCAAAACGCTTTTTACATAGAAAAGAAAGCAGTTTTTGAAATTGACTATTACTTGGCACATTCCAAAAATTTTTTTATTCCTACATATTTTATTAGATGGCCGCATTTGATATGAAACTATTTTAATTTTCTAATATTTTATTAGATTCTTATCAAATAAAATTAGTTCGTTGTGTAAACTTGAAAAGCTATTTCAATTTTTTCTATCATTCTCAGTATGTTTTTGAGAATGCTGGAACAAACTAACATCGTTTGTATTAGATTGGAAACTGTTAGTTTGAAGGTCTACTGATGAGTTTGACTGACCAACCAAGCAAACTGCAGGCAACCAGGCAAGCTTAAAAACAAAATAAGTAAAAATAACAAAGTAAAGTAATCATTTCTTGCCGAGTGCAGTTATTAATTATTTATATATATAGTATAATTATAATTGAAATCGTCATTCTTTCAAAACGTCCGTTTTTGTATTTTTGAATGAAAAACTTGAGCTTTTTTTGATCTTGTATGTTTTATTTATGTTTTCAAATGTTTAAAATATATTTTTGCTAATAATAAAGACAAAAAATTTTTTTCGAGATTTGGGGTAAATTTCCATTTTTGATTTTTGCATTTTTAGGTAAAAATCGTCATTCTTTGAAAACGTCCGTTTTTGTATTTTTGAACGAAAAAATTGCGTTTTTTTGTTCTTGTATGTTTATTTTATGTTTAAAATATATTATTGCTAAGTTATTAGCAAAATTTCCTTTATTAAAAGGAAAAATTTTTTTTTCCGATTTTGGGTATATTTCAATTTTTAATAAGTCTGTAAGTCATAACCTTCTATTCACAATATTTTATTTAAATTTTTCTCACACATTTAAATATTTTGGGTAAAAATCTTCAAATTTGAAAAACGTCCGTTTTTGTATTTTTAAACGAAAAACTTGCGTTTTTATTGCTCTTGTATGTTTATTTTATGTTTTCAAATTTCTAAAACGTATTTTTGCTAATAATAAAGACAAAAAATTTTTTTTCGAGATTTGGGCTAATTTTCGATTTTTGATAAAAAAAAAATATGTTAAAAATATGTTATATTATGTTAAGAAAGTATGAATTCACTGGTTTCCAATTTCCAGCTCTAAAAAATATCAATGTATGCATAAAAACATGTAATTTTAATTTGTAAACGTCTTATCTTCCAATATTTTTATAGAAAAAAACAAGTTTTTTACAAACTCGCTAGTACTTTTGTTTAAAAAAAGTTTAGTTTGCTTTCTAACTTTAAAGAACAAACAAAAGAACAATAAATAATAAAAGTAGATTTGTTTTTGAGTTTTATTAACTTTTATTTGTTTATATAAAATCAAATTGCAGCAATTAGAAATTAATCACTTTTTCACCAACTTTCAAATGGCCATGAGGGGTCGATGTAGGGAAATTTCTTGATTGCTAATGCTCAACTAATTCCAATTCACTAATTCAAGTTATTTTTTTGAATTACCTTGAATTCATTTTCAATCTCAAAATATGAAATGAAGGCCGAAATTATCAGAAAAATTGTCTGAAACAGAAATGGTTGGACACCACGGGATTTGCGTTTAGCGTAAGAGCACATCCTTCCAGTTATTTTTTCCAAATGCAAATTTTCCAACAAAAAAAAAAAAAAAATTATACAATACTCGGACGTCTGTAAGTCATAACCTTCTATTCACAATATTTTATTTAAATTTTTCTCACACATTTAAATATTCCGTACAAATAACTTTTTAATATTCAATTTGGTTTTATGCTGAAGAATATAACAAGTGTGTAATAAAAAGCAACGTACACGTAAATAATTGTGGTTTGTTAAGCACTTGGAAAGTCTGCTTAAGAATAAAATATAAAAATTGTTGTTTTTGTTATTAAACCAAAGAAAAATATTTAACACCTTCTTTATTATCAGTATAAAGCTAGTGGTGCCACCTGACCCAGGACCATCAGTGGCAGCACCAACCCCTAATGGCCATTTAAAAGTTTGTGAAAAAGCGACTAATTTCTAATTTCTATTAACAAGTTTATATGGGTGAAGATAAATACGTTTATTTAAATGCGTTTTTAAAAAATATCGCTTGCGATATTCTGTCTATATCATCTATATCAGTTGTGATTAAATTTAAATACAGCGAATGCAATCAATGTTCAGCCATAAATCCGCTTTTACACCAAACAAAATTAATTAAGTTAAAAATATAAATTTTTTATCATTTCAAAAATACTTTTATTCAAATTGAAAGAAAATAGAAGACTACGATTCGAGACCTCTCCGATGATATATAATATGTTGTATCTTATTGTACTTAAACAACTTTTATAACCATTACAAATTTATGCACGCAAAGCTGCCTACTAAGTGATTCTCGTACTAGCAGGGCTATATGCTATATAAGCAATGCAGTATTTGGGTTTTCTGTGTATGTGTGTGTGTGGGTGGGTGTCTGTTGTTAGTGGAAAGTGAGTGTAGATTAAAACGATTTTCGAGAATAGTGAGTCTTTTTTATAGAATAAAATGTTTGTCCGTCTGTCCGTCTGTGCGTCTGTCCGTCTATTCACTTTCGTCTGTTTTTTCCAGCTATTCATATTTGGCTCCCCTAGAATAATATTTTTTTCTACGTTAGTGTTTGTTGTGTGTGTGTTTGTTTTGTGTTTACTAGTGCAATAATTAGATCCACTCACATTATGATTGGTGATCATTTTGATACTGTATAAGAACATTTTACACCAAGTTATATTTTCAAAGGTTTCTAAAAAATTTCATAAATACAATTGAAATCTTCATAAATATAGTTTAATAGCCTAATGCCTAGACTCTCTGATTATATAGGTGTGATGTGCTGTGATGGATCGGTTGACAGTGAAGCAATTTCTAGAAAAATGAAGCCTATTTAATTCTATACTAATTTCATACCATTTATATACTACATAGAAAAAAATGTAGCATGCGATATTTTTTAAAATACTCAATTTGAAGTATTTCTCACACACATATTAAGTTTAACTGTGTCGATAACCAGAGATGAATTTTAAGCCGTGCTCAGCGGTACGAAAATACTAAAACAGAATACAAACATCCAAAAGAGAAAAAATAAAAACGATAAAAATTTTCAATGTCACATTTAGTTTAATACTGCCAGTATCTGTAAGTTTGTTTCTTTTTGTGGTTTTAAATAAATTAAAGGTGGTAGTATATATGCGTGTAATTACCAGAGATCTGCTGCGAGTATTACACTTTTTTCAAGCATACTTAGTCTTAAAAACGGTGATCCTTTCAAAAGCTCATACTGAACAGGGATTTTTAACGGTTGTTGTCTTTGGTATGAAGAGAATACATGCGAGGTCTATAGATCGAAATGAACCTGTCGGTCAAACTTTTCTCGTAATATTCATTTGCTCGTGTAATAAAATATTTTTCTATCCTCAATGTCATGTAAATTAAAGAAAAGTATTTTAAAGGTTCCCTGATTTAGCTGCAGCTCATCTTCTTAATAATTAATTTCAACGCATTTTTAATAATAAAATATAATATTATGATGAATACTTTACTAAATATATTTGGGAATTTAATGGGAAGTACATTCCTTCAAATGAAGCATAAAACGAAGGTGACATTTATGAGGTGAATTCGGAAATATATTTTTTGTTTTTGCTTTGATAACAAGCCACTCTCGGAACGCAACTGAGGCGCGCAAGGAATTTTGGCAGCAAATATGCATCGTTAGAAATAAAAGATTTTTGCGTAGATAAAAATAACCACAATCGTGATGCCGGTTGAAATTTGCTTCAACCGATGAGCTCTATAATTTTTCTCTTGCTATTTATTATTAATAAATTGTGTCAAAAATTGACTAAACTGGCCAATACAAACCTTCTATAAATGGGCTTTGCCAGCAAAAAAAAAAAAAATACAAAATTAAACAATTTTTTACGTGACAGCAAAGTTAAAATGTCTAGATTAGTAGAAGAAATTCATCTTCTTGATTTCTGAATGTCAAACGCAATGGAACAAGTGTTAAACTGCATAATTCTCGTTTGGTTTCAATTATTGCTCTCTCACTTGTCTCACTGGTACTTACAGCAGCTCTTTGAACAACCGCATATAGAAATGTTTGATTGCATGTGTGCGTGAGTAGAAAAAAATATATTTTACTAGATGGGAGTCATACGTAGGTTTGTTTTTAATTATTTAAATATTGTTTGTTAATATTATAAAAAAAATATATTTACTTTTTATTTTGTTTTGTTTTAGTTTGGTTTGGTTTGATTTGGCATTTATGGCCATGTACATGAATACTTCTAATTGCAATTAACTATTAACAAATTATAAGCTTTCCTAATATTTGATTTGCATAATATTTTGGAAAATTTAAACTCTCGTAATAAGTGAGAGAGAAACCAAATTATTATACAATTTCGACTAATAAAAAATAAAAACAAATAAGTTAGCAAAGCAAGGGCTGGAATTTTGGCAAGAGCGTTGTTAGCCTTAAAGGGGGTATTCGCTTAAAAAGGCCTTTTAAGGTACCTGCTCGTATTTATAAAGTATTAATGGGGTTTTAGCTTTAGCCTGATTTAGAATTGCTATCATTTATGAATTTATTATAAACAGGTATTTCTTTTAAAGAATTGTTAGTTCTCTTTCTTGGCAGTTGTAGTCTTATTTAACATGATTTAATTAATTCTAGTTATTTGAGACATACTCTCAGTTTATTTTAAAAAGAATGCGATATTGAAAGTTTCCAGGCAGAGAAAAAATAATTGTAAAAATAAAATTAGAACTCCAAAGGGTATCTTATAGATGAAGCCTTAAAAACAGTGCATTTTATATGATAAGTTTTTGAAAATAATTAAAGACGGTGACAAGTCAAGGAAATGGACTCTAATAATATTTAATGAAATAATACAAAGTAATTATAAGTGGATATTTTATTTTTTTTTATCTAATGGAGAATAATTTCAAACTTTTCATGAATCCACTCCGTGCATAAAACACGTATAATTTCTTATCGACTATCCGTAGTTGTTCTACTTCCAGGAGAAAGCTTCAATGGTTAGGAAATATAAGATAAAAAAATATATTATTTTGTGAGGCCATCACCCAGCTGATGGACCCTACTCATGCAAAGCATTCTGTCAGAATTGGGAGAAACGGTTAGGAGAAGATGGAGAAATCAGAGTAATAATTTGCAGCGTCTCTGGAGCAGAAATACATATTCAGCAGGCTCCATTGCTTTGGAAATTGACACAGTGGAGAAAATCCTTATACTTCATAGATTTATAACTCGATTAGATCACATTTTACTTAGACTCGCATTATCCTACTTAACCCTTTGTATACGAAAAATATCAGGAGAAGTCCTTGTCATGATTAGCTTTGTAAGATACGAATATATAAAGTAACAGCTGATTACATTCCGAAATTTCATTTTTGAACACGAGTCAAGCAAAGCCCAGCCATAAAGGGTGTAAATACTTTGCTAGCCTGGCTAAGATAGAAAATAGAAAGTCATTTCTTATTTAAAATGAAAATAGAGAAACGCAATTTATATAAGCTATTCAATGAAGAGGAACAGGTTCAATACACAAGTAAATAATATTTAATACAAATACAAATTTAAATCAAATTGCATCCGCTCGTTGGAGTAACCACATATGAAATTAATTTTAAGCATTTTGACTGAAAATCTGACTTTCCACCTGAAAATCTTTGCTCATTTTAAAGAAATGGTGAAAGATAGGGAAACCCCCTTAATGCTAGTGAATAGTATACCACTCCTCTCAGTAGCAGATCGCAGTTTTTCTTTGCGCTTTGTGTTTGTATAAAATTATTTATTTTTACAAGACATTTTGTAATCAGAATTAAACACATTTTCCTAATTCATTATACAACATAAAACAAATTAATCTTCCCACTGTGCACTTTCAAGCAACTAGGCCGCTGTTGTCATAATAGAACTGAAACTTTTAATTCTTTTTTCTTTTATTTAAAATTTTAAATGAAGAAGAACTTTCTAATCAGATGGTTGTAAAAAATTCGTATGGGAAAAAATATAATATAAATCATGAGAGATCATTATTAAATCTTTAGAAAATGTTAATAAAAACTAAGAAAAAATTGTTGCTATTAAATTTAAGTTCAAAAAAAAAAAAAAAACAAAAAACAAAAAACAAAAAAACATTTTTAAGTTGATGGCAAATAAAAACTTTCATACAAAACAAGAATAATTTTTCTACGAAAATAATAAGTATTAATGATAACATTAATTTAAAAAAATTTTAATTGCATAAACGAATACTTGCATACTCTGTACTTGTACGCGTTCACAAGAGAGCAGCTAATAACGAGTACAGAAGCCATCAACGAATTGTGGAAAGAAATAAAGGTTTCCACATAAAAAAGATGTATGTAAAATCCATTAATATAAAACCCTTTTTTTACAAAAAAAAAACAAAAGAAAAAACAGAAACGCTCATGTAGAAAACAGAAAAATCAAATTAAATAACTTTCCCCAGCATAAAAAATTAAATAAACATCTACTGGCGGTACTTTGGCTTTAAAAACTGTTTAAAAATGAAACGCGCATGAGCACAGGAGCCGTGTACTTTTATTTATCTAGATAATGGTAAAAACCAAATTGTAACTTTAGTTACAATAATGTGTGTGTGTGCGCGCAGTGTGCATAAATACTTCCACGTAATTTGGTTTCAAACGAAAAAGTAGAAAAAGTCACGGCTAGAATTATTGTCTAACAAAACAAAAGATTTAATGTATTTATTGTCGGTTTGCTTCGGCTGGTTATGTTTTTTATAGTCATACTTTTTACAATAATTTACAATTTAGATAAATATTTTCAAATTCAATATATGCTGCTGTCTCAAAATCTTTTTTCGTTTTCATTTGTGTTCAGCTGCAGAAGTCGATTTCTATTTTTACACAAATTTTTTTTGTATTATTTTTAATTTTATTCTCTATTTGGTGAGAGTGTGTTGCATTGTTTGCCATTATGTTGTCGACAATTACCTTCAACGCCATTAGAACAAACCCAGTAACAATAACAGCTGCAGACAATGATCAACAGAGTAGAGCAATAGAATTTGAAAGGATTGAGAGTTTAAGTGATTAATTAACGATAATAAGGAAAACGGGGATGGGAAACTTTTATTTCAAAACGTTTCTTCAATAGAATTTTCTGTTTTGAACCAACTCATCCTGTAAGGAAAGCTTTCGGCTCTTCCGCAGGAAAACAAAGCCGGATCGAGGCAGGAATTGAACTTGTTGGCTGCTCATTATCAATTCGCTTACATAGGCAACCTAAAATACATTGAAGTTAATTGCTCAGCGATGTTAGCTGGCTTCTATACGCATTTCTCTTTATGCTAATGGCCTACTTCAGGGAACCTTTACAAATATGCAATAACTCATTTAATCTCTATGTCTCTATGAATATTTCATTCTTTTCCACCTCTGTTGAGGTAAATATATCCAGTGGGTTGTTTTTGCAAACTTGTTTCATCTTAAAAGTACTCTTAAATTTTAGCACTATTTAATAGTAAAAGATAACATAATGTTCGTTTTTATTGCAATAGGAAACTAATTAAATACACGGACGTAAACACACACAGACCAGTATCCGTTACACTAATTTGCCAATGATTTTTTTATTTTACTACGCTTTTGCACTAATAATGGGCTTGGCGAATTACCAAAGTTTTCACTCTTTTGACGCTTTGACTCTTTTTCCCGTTTAGTGGCGTTATTGCATTAAAGTTTTCAATTTTATCTGATATCACTCACATTGAAATATAATTTTTGTAAATCCATTTTAATTTTATAACAAATATATTATTTTGTGAGGTTATTAATAAATTGATCCAGTGCCGTTTAAAAACTTACAATTTCTAGCAATTTGCTCCAGATCAGGCTGCACCAACACATCTTTAGCCACCCAGGATATTTCATTTTGTAACATTTTTTGTAGTATCCTGAAATAGCGATTTGTCACTGCATAGAATCGACCTTTAATTTATAGTTGATTAGAAAATATTTAGAATTTCGCGCAATAAACGATTTTTGAAGGCTTCTAAAGCAGTGGGATCAGTTTTCACTGTTGCTGTTAGTTATTACCTCAGAATTGTAATAAACTTCCTAAGATGTCATCCAATAATTAGAAACTGATATGCAATATAAGTAATATTATATTAAATAATAATACCATATTTATTCCTACACTCTGCCTACTTTAGTCGAGTATATGATTTCAGAAAAAAAAACTCGTATATTCCTAAAAAGTGGAATATAAAATAAACTAAATTTTAGAAAATTGTTATTTAGCAAATAACAATTACTGGCATGCTAGTTTTGTGCAATAATTCTCATTTATATCTCTGAGGCTTCTATATAGAAGTTAAAGTTTTACTACGGCTGTAAATTAAAAGTTTGGTAGAAGATTTTCGAAGAGCATTTTTAAGATTTTCAAGAAAATGTTTAAAACTGCTTTTGGATAAATAAATAAAAATAAATCCAAGGAGAATGAGGATTTAAAAAATTTAGTTCAAGAAGTTAAAGTTCAATTTTATAAAACATTTTTGATAATTATTTTATTATTATATTATTTTACCTCGATGTTAAATTAAAGAGTTGCATAAATCATATGGTGTGAACTTTATTAGAATTACCATAGAAATCCTGAGAGAAGTTTTACGGGACATCTTAGCACATGTAAAACTTTCAGTAATTCTTTAGGAAAAGAGATACCTATCAATTCCCACAAATAAATGTTCGCTGGGTTTATAGTTGATTTAGTTATGATCAGTATGTGGAACAGACTTAATACAAGTACTCGTTCACGTACTCGTACTATAAACTCTAGTTTATGTGGCAGTCTTATTGAAATTGTTACAATATTTTTCCTCCACACAAATATAATTCGTTCGTTATATAGTATTTGCTTAAATATAAAAAAAATTATTTAGAGCAGCATAGTTATTTGCACCAAAATGCAGAAAAAGTACAAAAAAAAAATATTTAAAAATACCAGTCTACTAAAACAGGCTGCTCCAAAATTATTCATGTCAAATTATTTATATGATTTCTTTTGCAACAACTTGAGCGGAAGATTTAAAGAAAGGCTTAATGGAAAATACCACTGTAATTGGATATTTGGTTACTGCCCTAATAAATAATGTAAATTGTAAAAGATTTTCAAACAATATTTTCAAGATTTTAGAGAAAATTTCTAAAGCGGTTTTTATCGGTTCAGTAAAAGTTAAAGTAATTGAGTTGCCGCTCATTTTAAATGAATATAAAGAATGATTTTGTTTAAAGTGTTTAAAATTTAATTTTTTTAACATAAGGATTTGAAATTTACTAGTACACCTAAGCCTTGAAGTGCATATGCTACATTTTCTATGTGGGTTTTCTCGATTAATTTACATAAATATATATGATTAAAAGTATATTATTAAAAATATATTTTATATATATTAATTTAATTATAATTTTAGCTTTATAATTTTGAATTGAAAATTAAATATTTTTTCTTAATAAAAATAAGTATTACTTACTTATACTTTTTGTTTCCATGACGGCCGAAGGATACTCAACTGACTCCACGTAGGATTCTGGTTTCTGACATTTTGTAAACGGTGATGAAAGCTTTGTATCACTTCTGCTGCTGCAGTTAAATGCGGCTTACTGCTGGTATGGTAAAAAGTTATGAATGTGACTGTGTGAAAAATTTGTGTTAGCAAAGGTTACCAATTTTCCAGAATTTCTGGAAAATTTAATAAAATGATGATGTATTAGTGTGGCGTCCACGATAATATTATGTATAGACTTTTTTTAAGACCAAAATTGAAGTGGTATAAAGATCACAGTACATAAAGAGTAGCATTTGTGGACTTGCAATTTCATTCTTGCAACGCTGAAATTACGGGGAAACCCTCTGCATGCCTGTTAATACAGAAACGAACTATAATGTGTAGAGTGGCTTAAATTCGTAGGTGTATCAACCGCGAAGCCATATTGAGATTTCATTGAAATCAATTTCATTGTAGAAACGAAGCTGGGACAGATTAAGATTTCTGTGAGATTTTCTTATAAGTAAATCGTGCGATTGTGTAGAAGGTAATTTGTTACTGGAAAACTTTATTTCCCGAGTACAGAGATAATGCTTTATCTAACCGGTTCTACTTCGTCCATTATTAAAACATTTAAGTGATTTACTTGACAAAACTTGAAATAAAATATTTATATTGTTTTTGGAATTTTTCCTTCTTTTAGTAGAATTTCAGAATTAAAAATATTTGACAGCTGCGTTGGAGATAAATAAAATAAAATCAAAGTTTAATATCTATAACCCTAAATATTTCTTATTCCTACTTGATACAAGATACAATTGGAATAAAACAAAAGGAATTAAATGCATTTTCAATAGCAGTGCAATCAATCTTTAAGGTCTTCAAGCTGAAAAAAAAAATTGTTTTTTCTTCCAGATAAAAGTAAGCAGTTTACTAAGCAAATGGAAACGTGATTAGTAAAAATTAGAAGAAAAAATATAATTTTTTAGAGAAAATTGACAAGCCGCAGGTATAAAGTGGCTTAAATCTTTCTTTCTTGAATTTTCTATAACAAAAGAAAAAATTCAACAGTGAGGAATAAAAGTAAATGAAAAGTAATCAAGCAGAAAACGTAAAGGGGACGAACTTCATGCCAGAGCCACCACCGCAACCATCAACTAATAAACCAGTCGCCACCTTAAAATGCTCTAAAAATAAATTGCTTTACACATGTAATTAGTGGGCAATAGTAATGATCAAACGAAGAAGTACCTGTAAGTTCTATTGTAATCGCAAGGCTTCAGCAATCAGGTCTTCTGATTAAATGAAATTTTTACCTTTTAACGGACTTGTGGAGTCTTATACGATTTACATCATTTTAGGAATGTTTCATATTTTATTTTACTTTCATAATTTCGTATTGGATTTTTTTTCAAATACAACTAAATATTTTTGATTTTAAATATACAAAATAATTCGCAAACATTCTCAGTACAGTATAATCTCGATATTGCGAATACCTGAAATTCAGGGCCACGCGATAAAGCGGACGCTTAATTTGTTGCCATTAAGTACTCTATAATCCGTACACCATAATTTTTTCTACCTTAATAATTCGTACAGCACTTATTTCTTTCGCTTTTGCAATAAAAATTAATTATCGTAAAAGTTTTTTGTCAGATATTTTATTAAATTTAGAAAATCTCGTAGATGCTCTTAAAACTTTTATGGGGCACAGTTAATGAAGCTCCTCCAGCAAGACTTAAACGCAGCGATTCTGCTACTACTTTAATTTTTCTCTTGTCTCGGAAATTCTGACATTTTGATAATTCGGACACCACTTGCTTGTTATTTGTTCCGACTATCGAGATTACACTGTATTTGAATTCATTTCAATTCAAAATGATTTACTGATTGAATTGATTCTGGTTTGTATTTGCAGGCCATTGTACTGACCACATTAATCCTTAAAGCAAACTTGTCGTCAAACAACCGCAAACTACCACAACGAATTTGTCACGTTCGCTGCTTTCAAATTCAATCAGTTCCCGAAAAAAAAGAAAAATTATTTCAAATTCATCTTTCGAGTTATTAAAGTTCTTTTAATTTTTTAAGTATTTCTTATTTGCATATCTTTTATTTTTTTGTTTTTTTCAATTTTACTGCGACTATTAAATAGAAAATATCCGTAGCGAATTTACATATCGATTTGAAAGCATTTCTCGAGTGACTTCCGGTGTCATAAAATATTCATACAAGTATGAATTTTAATTAAAATTTTAGTCACAAACCTGCGCTTAAACAAAATTTATTATTGCATTTGGATTTAAATAATAAAAGAAGGAGCCTTTCAAACGAAACGTGTGACCTTGAGTTTTTCGAAAGGGAATTAATAAAACAAATTTGGTTTAACAAAATAAAAATATTAAAATCACTGTTTGGAATACTGTCGGTTTCACATTTTTATGTGGGAAATTCCACAAAAAAAATGCTTCAACTTGTAATCACTGGAATTTTATTTAATTAACTTCTATTTAGAAGGTATTGAAAAATATGATTCTAATTGCATTTTTCCTAATGCCATTTGAAAGAAAATCAAATGATTTGTAAGAAAAGCGATATGTTTGAATTTTGGAAGAGCCACATTGTGACACCAATAATTTGAATGCTTCACAGAAATTGTTCAATCGGTTGTAATAAACTTTCATTAACATCATGACGCCTGTCGCTTTAATTGTGCCAGTTAAACTACTTTTTTCTGACATGATTGCAAAGAATTCTATTTATTTGATGCTAAAATACTGCTGTAAAAACTGTAAGTGCCTTAATGCTTTGAATTTTCCACAACTTTCCGCAGACGGAACACTTACAAAAAATGAGAAAAAAAAAAAATTAAATAAAAACGAGATCGTCAACGTCAATATGGAACATTTGGAATGGCAACCAGTTTAGTTGATTTGTGAAAATTCCTAGTTGGTTCTTTTATAGCCACAACTAAACGTGTAATTGTTTTATGCAAGTTAATAAGCCAGCCAGACGCTTAACACTCACACACTGGCAATCCCACACATACATACATAGACTGGCCCGTATTAAGCCTAGTTTAATCAATAGAAACAGTTAACAAAACTGCAAATATGTGTTGTATTGCCGAGATGACAATAAACGAACGAAACATGACGACTGTTGGTTTTGAGACTGGGACAGCGCCAGCAACTACGGCGAGTGGCTCTCAATTTGACTGGGTTAGTAGTGCACAATTGATGAGGATGAAGTGGTTACAATACAAATCTATGGAAGTTGAAACAGCACAATTTGTATGGCAGAGCCAAACTAAGGAACACTAGAAGCAAACAACACGTCTGTTGGCAACAAGCGAGAGTGTTGCTGTTTTCAAATTGCTGCCATTTAGGTTTTTCGTTTGTTGGCCGTCTGACCAATAGTTGTTGGTAGAATGAAAATTATATCCAGGCGGACGGGGGAGAAGAACTAAACCCAGTATTGTCGACTTGCTTCTGCCATGTTGAAACCTAAGAATTGAACTGAATGAGCACATTCAAATTGCTGAAACTAAATAAGTAATTTAATATACTCGTTTTCATATTAATTTACATTTAGTTCAAGTTTATGGTGAAGGAGTCTTCAAATTTCTTTTGAAAAGCTAAACTGTTTTTCAAAGACATTCATTTGCAAAGAACTGTACGCCAAGCTCAAGACTCATAAGTGGAACGTTAATTATTATTAAAGTTTCCTTTTTACAACTACAAACTGAACACTGTGACTAACACTAAACTAACTGTGACTAAAAAGCAATCGTGCCATTAAATATTACAGTAGAATTAAACAAAGTCGAGTTCATTAATTAAAAACTGAGATAGAAATTTCTCAAGTTCTGGCCAAATTTAGTAAAGATTTCGGCTGGCAACGCAGCGACAAGGAAATTGGTAAATTCAAAGAAAACGAAAATTTTTGCGAGAATTCTTGCCGTAATTATGGTAATTGGCATTTTTTATATAAACACAACTATACATATGTTATTTAGTAATTTAGTTTCACTTAGAAAAAGCTGCATTTGCTGAAAATAATTATTTATTTTAAGCAAACTGTTATCGTCAATCTTCAATATGTGCCAGAACTGGCATTCCCTTTAAAGTATTTTTTATCGAATTCCATCTTTCACAAAAGAACTTTCACAGAAAATTATCTTGTAACGTTTCATCGGTAACAACTGTATTACGTGGCGTAACACTTGAGCTACTCAAAGCAGCATTTTAAAACGCTTTTGAAAGCTTTCAAAAGACCATTTGATGAAGGTCTTAAAAGAAAAATATTTTAATGAATAGAATCTCTAAGTAATTCTTTTGAAATGTTTTGTCTGCTTTGTCTTCTCTTACATTCAAAATGAACCTGTAAATTATGTTAAAATGTTACATTTTTAGTTGTAAATAAAATAATTTCAGTAAAAATGGATAAACTAATTTAAAATATCAAACCGTAATTCTTCGATATACGGTATTCTATAATTATGACGGAAAACAAATGATGAAATTCGAAATATTGTGAAAGGAATGAAAAAGAAATTGCTTTTCAGTAAATTGTTTATTTTCTATTTTAATCAAAATTTAAATTCAGCTAATTAATATTCAAATCTGTACAAAATTGCTGTAGCCACAAGTTATTTATTGTTAAAAATTCATTTTGCGTTTCGCCAAACTTGAATTAAAATATGAATGCTAAAGCTAACGTAGTAGTTTTTACGCTTCCCAATTCATTAAAATTCTCAATTTGATGGTGAAATATTTTTAATGGCGTCTTACAAAAGATATTTTTTCTGTAATAAAAAAATTTCATTGGGCAAAAGCATCCGGAGCGGATGCCTATGCGCTCTCAATGTGAAAATAATTAGGTGATTTTGGAAAGGAAATGCAGACTTTTAGATGGCCTCGCCATTTAAATTGCCGTACTAATTTACTCTAAGATGCATTTTGCATACTTTTAGGCTTAAACTTTGAAAATATATGTTGTATACTTAACGGATAAAAAATTTTGTGAAAAAAATATATCCAAAAACCCATCCATTTATTCTTGTTGTTTTGTAAGTGTGAACACAGTAATTTAATAAATACTTAAATGAAAAAAAAAATTTCTATGCAGAAATACAAAGTCCGGACAAGGTAAGGTTGCCTCTACATAAGATTTCGTGCATCTTTTTGAGGCTGTATGGGAAAGTTTTTGATATTTTCAGACTTTGTTTTCTTCTACCCGCTAAATTTCGATAGGTTACAAAAAGCTTCTAACAAAATACGTTTCCAGTTGAACTCTAGGCAATTTAACTACAGTACAGCTTAAGTAGTATGCACGCTTATTAAAAAAATTATACACAGGACACATTTTACTAAAATCACATTAAAATTCAATATTTCGAAAAGCAATAAAATGATTAACCTCTTACGAAATATTTACAATCTTGTTTTCAAACTAAATTAGATACAATGAAGAAACCACAATAAGCCTAAAAGCCAATTGCACACACATAATGGATATTTATGATATTAATCAGCTAATACAGCCGATGAGCACGTAAAAACGTCGACAAGAATTTTTCAAAAGAATGAAATTGAAGCCAATAACGAAAGACTTAAGCAACAAACCTCAAGTGGACTGAAATATAATAACAGTCCACAATGACTTTCTAGTAAAAATCCCATTAAATATCAAAGCCAAACATTTACTTCTTTATGTTTCTCTTCACATGATGGCAACAATTAGTATTTGACCTTATTTTCCATGACGTTTAAACTTAAAATGTGGAAATAACGGCGAAGGCAGTGAGTGCTCTCCCATATGCAAGAGTACCGGTCTAGAAACTTTTTGTTAACTCTACACGATACCGACATGGAAGCTGTAAACAGTAAAGAATTAATGCGGAACGACATGAGTTAACGAATTTTGTATCATATTTTCGAAATAAAGTTATTATTCGTTGTTCTATTCTTTCGCTTCCATTTCTCATGCGGCTCCACGTTAAGCCCAACACTTCTTTCCATTTGCCAGTGAATAATAGTTTTTAGGTTTTACTTTTCAATTAAAGCAAAAGTCTTTTTTCATTTTGTGTGTCACTGTTCTGTTTTGTTTTTATCTTCTTTTGAAGAAATACTTTTTTTCCAATTCTGGGTCATCTGCAGCATAAATGCAACAAAATTTCGAATAGATAAATTTGAAAACTAGAAAGACAAGTGAAATTCAATTACAGTGCTGAAATAAATAGTTCATTTTCATATTAATTATGGAAATACTCCTTCCAATACAAATTTGTAGCGGCCATCAGCTAATAAACTATTTCTAATTCTTAAGCTTAAGATTCTTTAAGATTAGCCCAACGACAGTTAACGATGGCTTTGCAACCATTTGCTAATTAAAAGAGAAGTTAAAAATTAAGTCGGCGAATAGAGGGGTTCTCTTGTGGCATTTTTCAAATGTGTGTGCATCATCTGAAGGACGGGTAGAGGCTGAAATTACATTAGTGTTTACATTATGAAATTCCAATTTGGCAAAACTTCATATCCAGACACACGAGCAATTGGAAGTGTTGGATTGTTTAGAATTTGAAAGCGGAAGCGAAATGTAGAGCACATGATGCTCCGTTCTCCAACTCACTTGCCTACAAATATGAGAATTGCCGCAAGAAAAATTGCAAGTATGGGTAGAAGTTAAAAATGTTTTTATTATTATATTAAAAATTTATTACTACTGATATTTTTAATAAATATTTTGTAATATTTGTTAATGCGTAGAAGAATTATAATTGGATTTTGCGTTAAGGCCGCCTTCAGCGCATTTCAATTTTGGTAGTGTTTTGGCACACCACAAAAACACGCACACGATTTAATAACACAGTCAGTTGTGTCATTTTTCAGATATTAACCATTATTATTAATTACTTAATTAGTTATTATTCTAATTGCGCTGAATTGCACAGAATATTAAAAATGCATTGAAATTGATTATTTCAGGCTATCGCATTTCACCGCATGGTAAAGGAGTTCTTCAGTTAAGCATTTGCAAAAATTGCTAAAAAAAAACAGAAATAAAAATTTTATCATTCTGAATTTTGAAAAAAAGAAATATTTTCATATGCAATAATCATTTTCGTAGACATGAAAGTTTCTTGCCAAAGTTTCTTCCCTACGCCATACGCCACATATTCATAGTCTGTGGGAGTCTTCTATTGGAAAAATTTTCTTCGCGGTTATTTGATGGATTTCGTTTCTATACACTTTTACAAAAATTTTAATTTACAAGTAAAATGCACTCTTCTTAAATGCATCGTTAAATTAAAGTATTCGATTTTTGCAAAAAAATTTATAAAATACATTTTTTTTTAATTTGTTTGCATGCGGAAGTAGAGCTTCGGTTCCCTACTCACAATTTCATATAAAAGAACAATTTTTTGTCACACTAACGAAACGTTAAAACTGATTGTAGAATTGACCAAGAATAATTTGTATGCAGACTTTTTCTATATCACTTCGGAACAATGTTTTGAATTTTTTTTTTAAACTAACTTAACCTGCTATGCTTTCGGTTTGACCGCAGGAAAACACCCAGGGCCTACGCAGGAATCGTACAGGCGGCCTCCGGTTTAAGAGCATACACATTATTCATTTTGTGTTCACAAAATGATTTTCTCTAAAAATAGCAGACTGCATTATTTGATTGTAATTTGACCTCATAACACCTTTATCGAGTCAATATTTTGTTGAGAAATAAATATTGTTTAGAAAACCCATAATTATTATTATTGTTATTTTTCTTTTCTTTAGCAAAATCAAAGAGCATTAATAACAATTGCCTGTTTACAGCTCTACAGAAATTTTTTCCTTAAAGTGCGGCAGTATTTCATTATCATTTTTGTTAAAAGAAAGAACATTAAAATCTTAATTACCACCCTACTGTGCAACTGAATGTACATGCATGTTTTGTGTCAAAGTTTAAAGCAGCCATAATCATTAATAATCTTAAAGTGGTTTCGAAAGTAATCCAACATTAAGCTAATTTGCTGTAAAATAGACAAAAAAATCATTTAATTGATTTTTTTCTTTAACATGATCTTCGTAATTTGGAAAATACTTTTGTTGGGCTGTAATTTCAAAACGCAAATGTTATAAAAGATAATAATTATTTATTATAAGCCGGTTTTTAAGGGAACCTCCCCAAATTCCTAGAATAGCATTAGCGTCTTTACCATTCTTTTGCTTTTTTGTATGATTTCTGACAGCATTCATAATTCAACTGAGTTGGAATTCTTAAGAGGACGTCTGCTGGATGCTGTCTGCGGTAGAAAGCCTTGAGGCTAAAAAGTACTCAAGAACTTGAAATAAAACTAAAAGGTTCTTATGAGGGCAGTGCAAAATAAATTTTGATTTATTAATGCATGATGATTAAAGAATTTCAATTTCATTTTATATTTGGTTTTTTTTAAAACATATTTTTATATATTTTCTTCCAGGTTTATGCTCAAGAATCAACAACACCTGAATTTGCACCTCATGTTGCGGCCACATGCAAAGCGGGCACTATGAATATTAAAATTAAATTAGATGGGCCCTACACAGGTGCCGTACATGCTCGAGATTACCGTACAGCTGCATGTATGGCCATGGGCGATGGGTCAGATTCGGTGGCTTTCAGCTTGAATCTCTTGGCCAAACAAGGAGCTCCTGATTACTGTGGTGTCTTGGTCAGCAACGTGAGTGGATATAATAATGTAAGAAAACACAATTTCATCTATTAATAAATTCATTTCATTTGTAAATATATCACATTTTAGCAGAAAAGCTAAAGAAAAACTCTGTGCATTATTTTAACAAATCTAGACACTTTATTATTGACACATATAGAAAAACACAGTGATCATAAGCTGATAAGATCTGTTATATGTCTGATAAATAATTTTGTTTCGTATTGCATAATAATAAAATAACTTGCTGCAGACAAATCGTCATGACTGAGTCATTGAACTGGTTTTAATCGCTAAAACAAAACCAGGAAAATTAACAGAGACGTTTTATAACCAACAACATACCAAAATAGCAAGTAACTACCTGTAAGAAATAAGTGAAATTTATGTATTTCAGTGTAACAATTGTACGCACAACGTGGTTTTCATTTTCATCGGCAGGGGCCTGAGACACAACGTTTGTTAGGGAAAATTATGGAAATGAAAATGATAATCAAGAAACCGAAACAAAACATTTAGCTAATAAACTCTGAGATATTTTTATTTTACTACATGAGTTGTTACCATAATCGAGCCTAATTTTTAATTTCATTGTATGCCAACGAAAAACAAAAGACTTAGACAACATACTTGATGTTGTGTGAATTATTTTATTGTTTTTGCTTTAACTCACAGCGAAAACCGAACGACCTGCTTGTAACCCTCTCCGGGCAAAAATGGTTGAGAAATATATACTCCCAAGAATTATAGTCAAAATTTAAATTTTATTAATTTTTTCAAATAGTTCTTAATTTAATATTTGTTTGTTGTTATAAATCTGTTAACAAGAAAAACAATCACCTACCATTTGAATATTATTTTTCCCAACATTCGTTTATATTTAATCTGAGAAAAATTAGCAAGTAAAAGGTTATAAAAACATAAATGCATTTAAATTAGTTATGGAGTTCATGGTAAAACTTTGTTTAAAGTAAACTTGCCGTTTCCGTTTTAGTTGGAAGTCGACTAAAGCTCATTTTCAAACAGTTTCGGCCATAAAAAACACGGTTTTTAATTGCTTTCACCTCCTCTGATTTTAATTAAATTTTTCATTGGAAGCTGGCACAATTTAATTAAAAAATGTTTCAAGCACAGATAATGTCTTTAGCTTCTCTTGATTTCTTAAAATTAAAACAGTTTCCAATTAAAAATTCCTAAATGCCAATGTGATTGTATTTTTCAGTTATTTGGTGTTCAAGTTTCCTTTCTGCTGAAAAATGCTATTGAATTAAATCTAGACATTTTAATAAAATTGGTTTTCTACAGTTTATTTAAATTGAAATGGGTTATTGTATAATTATATATCTATTCCAAAGTTGCAGGCTGCAAATTAAGGCAACAAACGAAATATGCAAATTCAATACATATAATACATAAAAGAAACTTCATGGTAAAGTTCTTGCACAATGTCGTTTTGTTGTCAATAGTCTTATTTCAAAGTAAATCCATAGCAAATAATTTTTCTTCTGGCAGCCATTTTTACATGCATGCTATAAACAATTGTTAATTAATTTTAATAAAATATGTAAATTAAAAACATTTTCAAGATAAAGATCTTTAAATTTGTAACAAATTAAATGTTTGCTACAATAATAGCGAATGTATTATTAAAATGAACACCAAAAAAAAAAAAAACAAAAGACTTAGAAAACATACTTCATTTATTGCACAAGAGAAAATACAAATACACAGCCGAAACAGATGCCAGTGTTACCCGGCCGCATTTAAATCTTTATATTACAAAAAAAAAAAAAATTAATTAATTGAAAAAAAAAATAAATTCGATTGAAATAAAAAAAAAGAATTATTTTAATGAAAAGAAATTTGTTACTAATCGAAAGCTTTAAAAAGAGTATTTGCATACAGTTTTACTTGTCTTGCTTTCAAGTGGGGCAAACACATGGCCTGACTGAAAAGGCCGGCTGACCAGCCATATTTGTGCATGTCTAATCCATGAGTTTGACTGGGGTTTTCTTTTCCAACCAATAAATATTTTTTCTTTTTTTCGCATTTGAGTTTGTAAACCAAACGACCTGAATACGAAAACCTTTGAAATGAGCATAAACATGTTTTGGTAACTCAAATGAAGTAAAACACATGAAACATAAAAATTAATCGTTTTTTTTTCTGAAAGAACGACACTCCCTTAAAAACAAAAGCTAAATATAAAATAAACACGCCAACACCAGCCAACAGAGGTAAAAACTTTCAGAAGTTTTTACATGAAAATGTAGAAACTTTTTCTATTTTTTTCCTAGTTTTGTTGCTACTTTTTCTACGTGTAACAATAAATTATTTAAAGTGGTCATAAACTACGAGTGGAGTTGCAGTTGCTTGCAATTGAAACAGTTGATATTTGTAGCGGTTTTATACTGGACTCGAGTGGACTTGCTGGCTTTTGTTTGTTTTGTATAGCAAATGAGGATGTTGCTCGCTTCTGTGCACTGAAAATAATTATAAAAATAAATTTAATATTGAAATATAAAATTTCAATAAATTAAAAAAACGCCAATGCCGAAATATTTACAATAAAGGCAATTTTAATTAATTTTTAATAAATTTTGTTTCTTTTATTTTTTTTTTAAATTAGTTTTGATGGTAAAACTTTATGCTTTGTTGTAACTGGAATTTGAAAGTAATAAAAAATATTTATTTTTAATCATTCGTAAAATATTTTTGCTTCTTAATAAAATTTTTGGGAATATAGAAATCCGTGAAGGCTTTCATACACGTAACGAAATTTCTTTTTAATGAAAAGATTGCGTTCAGTACCTCCAGCTGTCATTCATAAAAAAACCTTTGAAAAGAAGCCCCGACACAGTTTATTCATCCAACTTATTTTCTAACAGTCTAAAAATTTCTTTCATATTTAAAATTTTACGTTAAAAAGCGCTAATTTTTTTTCTTACGCCACAAATGAATAATTCATAATTATTACGAACAAAATTAAGTAAAAGTTACATCATTTTACGGTAGTAAGAAAAACTTATAATAATTCTAATAGAGTTCGAATTCCAAATTGAAATGATTTGAACACAAAAACAAAGTTTAATGTTATAAAACTGCCATGATTTAATCATTTTTAAAAGTATCGTGAAGAAGAGCAGGGCGCTTTCAAAATAACAACGGTTGGTAATGAAATGGAACTGGGGTGTTCTTAAAGCAATTTCGCTTTTTTGTTACTACACTTTTCTCTCCGTGTACGAGCATGTAATTAAATTATAAAAAAAATAATGGCTAGAGAATGTTTCTAATTTCTGAAATTAGCTCATCAATATATAAAAATTATTTTTATTTCTCAAAATTAAATACTGATTTAAAACATTAAAAAAATCTACATTTCATACTTATAAAGTTGTGTGTGTGTATCTGCAGGGTGACTAACAAACGTGGGATCTGCCAGAAACAACCACAATCAGCAACTAGAAATTCCTTGTTTTAAAAAATTCAAATGCTCAAATTAAATTAAGAAAAAAAACATTTTGCATTGAAGAAAATTATTGACTTGAAAGGGGAATCCCGCAGCGCTCTAAAGTTTTGTCGTGAAAATTCATGATCGATTTCTTTCTTCACAATTCTTTTGAAATAATATACTTAAAACATATTTTTCTAATTGCATGACGGCTTGAAGTAATTTTTTGCAAAATTTATGCAAACTAATAGAATATAAAATAAAATTTACAACACTTTTAAACTGCAACTCAAGAATAAAAACATCCCACTGTGATGGCTGGCGTTGCACAACAATTAATGCAAATTGCTGTAAATTAAAATGATAATAAAAACTATTAATCCCAACATTTAGTCAGACAACTGCTTTAATTCATTATATGAGTACAATAAGAAAAATCATAAATTAAAAGGCATTAATTTCGAAGCTGATTGCATTCATTTATAAAACTTGCCAACAATTCTAAAATAATATTCGCCAGCATTTTCTACGAGAGTATCATTAAGAAAATAAGATGACTTTAAAAATTGAACTTTTATTCTCCCGAAATCCCATTAAAGCTTCTTTTATCAATAGCAACAAAACTTAGTTAAATTTATCTGCTTTTAATTATAGTTACTAAATTTCTAGCATCTTATTTATTGCTACATTTTGCTAACAACATTGAACTCTCTTTCGCTTAGCGCACCGAGGAACGATCAATACAATTGGCTGTGAGAGTTCATAAGACTTTAGAATTGGCGGATGATAAATTCTATGTGATTACATGCGGCAAAGCGGGTTTTGGAAGGTGAGTAATCAAGGAATGCCAGACACAAAAAAAATGTATATAATATAAAATCAATTATGTATAAATTTTGTCTATAATTCATGTTAAAGATTCGAATACCATTTAGGAATTAACTTGTCTTTTAAGCGCATTCAAATTTGAGCTTTTTGAGCTTTTTCTTCTAAGAAAGTAAAGAAAATGAGTTAAATTATTAAAAACCATAATGGCTTAAAACTTTGAAAAGTAAATTTGTATAGTAAAGACTAAAAGAAGAAAGCGTCTGTACTAGAGACCTGCACAATGCCAAATAAGTAGTAAAGGCCTGCTCAATGCCAATTCTGTGGATGTAAGTAGTATACATGCACAAATTATTTATTATGATTTCTATTTGTTAACCATTACAAAAAAAAAATATATATTTATAATCAATTTTTATAGAATTTTAAGTTTTCGAAAGCCAACAAAATTTTTTTCTTCTGACACTGAACAATTTTAGATTCTAAAACTGTAAGAAGCCAGTTTTGCGATTCAGTACCTTTTAGCACTTTCAATAAAGGCTTACCTTAACCTAAACTAAGTGGTTTGCAGTAACTCTGTTGCGATTCGTTGACTCGCAATGTTGACTCTTTTAGTTTACGACTCATTTAATTTGTTTTTGCAACAGGGCAAAATCACCTTAAAATCTTTGCGAGCAGTAAAAATAAAACTTTTATTCAATTTTAATTATCTTATACAGCTTGATTAAGAATTTATTTGTGATTTCCTTGGCAAACCAAAAACAGATTTAAAAATTAATTTTCTACTCAAATTATTTTTACTCCATTTTATGGTATTTTCATTCACTTAAATTATTAACTTGAAATCTAGTTTTAACTCAAAGTAAGAGTTCACTAAATAAGTACGTTTTTATTACTGTTTTAAAATTATCAATTGTATTTTTTGGACCTGAAAAAATCTCGTTTGCTGCGGCTTGGCTCTTAAGTACGCACACATATTGCTCTACATATTGGCTTCATTTGTTCAATTTTTTCTTTAACAAAAGCTAAAACACTTCATTGGCAGTTAAAATCAATTTGCAACTGAATGCTGGAAAAAAATGACTTCATAAGTGAACGCTACGTGGGTTTTGCATAATACTTTGAATGGAAACATTTTTTTTTAAATACTTTTCTTCTCTTTTGTTTTCTTTATTTTGTTAAATCATTGAACTCATATTAAAGTAAATTTGCTGCATGTAGGAGTTCGTACTGGTTAAAATTACAATTGACAGTGAACACTCGCAAATGTTAACTGTTAACTCCTTTCCAAGTCAAATTATTTGTAAAGCATTTTAATAAATAAAACAAACAAGATGAAAATGAGATTCAGAAGAAAATGGAATTCAGAAGAAACTGAGAAGGAATCAGTGGAACATTTGCTGTGCGGAATTTCAACGTTTCTTTTTGTAAAAATCTGCAAAAAAAAAAGGAAAAATTCTAAACTTCAAAGGACCTTCTATATGACTTAACTTGCAGCTTTGAAAATGTATTTGCTTACCTTTAGAAACTAAATGTAAACATTTTTTTTGAAGTAGGTATGCCTTCCATTATTAATCTTACAATTTTTTTACCACTTGATCGAACTGCTCTCAGACAGCAGGGCTCAGTAATTTTTCCATACTAAATGCAACACTATTCTTGCATTTATTCTCTGTCATATAAATAGGGGGAAGCCCCTAAATACAGCTAATTGGCATACAATTAAAACACCATACATTTATAAATGTTTACTATATTCTTCAATGTACAGTCATGCCGAAATCAGCCATGATTATTCAAAAAATCTCTGTTATTGCAAAATCTTGAAATCTTCAATAAGCCAGACTGTAAAACTAAGACGTCTTACAACTCTAAAGCAAATACCAAATTACATAGAATGCAACGTTGTGCTACTTTTAATGTAAAAATATTACGTTTATTCCTATTCAAAGTGATTAACAACTTAGAAAGATTTATCAGATATAAGCGTAAAGATCACGCTTCAAGCCAACATTTCTAAAATAGATGTAGAAAGAGAACTCTAAAGAATATGCGGAAGATTTATTTCAAATATTACGGGAAAATCAAAATGAAACAAGCTATTTTTTGCTACCATATGATGTCGTTTACGTTATTGTTACCCCACTGTATATTATTTTCCTTGACGTTTATAAATATATTACAGCAACTTCTTCCATCCATCAAATTTGAAATATTTTCTCTACAAAACTGTTACTTTATTTTAAGCCTCTACTACATCTGCTAAAATGTAGTGTTTTTAAAAAGATTTAATAGGTTTTAGCATGTTTACGAAATAATCGTAAAGCAAAATAACAATTAATTACACATTATAACAAAAACAAAAACAAAAAAAAAATCAAAACAAATTTATTTAACAAAAATAATCGTAATAATTTATGCTCTGTTAAATTCATTTCGCTGATACATTTTGTCTTTAACATGATTTAAGTAATTTTTTTATTTTTTATTGTTTATTGTTTATTTTTTATTTTATTTTTTTCACCTAAACCGGTAATACCACTGTTAAATAATGTTGGCCATCTGTATTTTGTAACAACAAACACAAAAGTCCAACCAAAAATTCGATACAAAATCACTTGCCCCTGCCGCCTTTTCCCTTCCTTACGTACATATATAAAGTCAGACTTGGACAACTGTCCATGCATGGCCTGCAAAATTAGATTGCGCAATTGTTAGGAAAATTAAACACCAGCAACAACAGCAACAATAACAAAAGCCACTACAGCAACAATTACAACAAATTTGAAACACTACTACAACGAAAATCATTTCTATGTAACGTTGTTTTCATTTCCACATTTTTCCAACAAACTGCAACCATCTATACGATGATTTACTTGTACACTAAAGCCTGAAGTGTCAGAATACATGAATAAAATAAGAAAAAAATAAAAAAAAAATAAAAATTATAATTCTCAAATTAAAATAAAACGTATAAATTTAAAGGGCAAATGAAAATGGGGATGAAGGTCCTGCGCAATGGCGTCATAAGTGCCACACAGTAACTAAACTTTTTTCGCTTTCCTACTCTGATCGCATGGAAATGATCAATTTAAGAAAATTTTCATAAAGTTTTGAACAATCAGGCCAGATTTGACAAGTATTGCGATTGTATGTGCCAGCGAACCTTAGCCTGAAAGGAAGGTTGGTAAAAGAAAATTTTAAAATTTAGAGGAGGTACAAAATGGCCTAAGTTTTGATATAAATGCCATCTTTGCAAACCATCTCCTTTTATTCACCCTTCTAAATTGCAACAGAATTATATTAATTTAAATGATGTCCGAACAAGCAATTGTCACAATCAATCGGCTTTCTTTCGGATTATTCAAACATATTTCATTTTACTATACTTTAATAAAAAGTTTTCAATTAAAAGTTATTTAAAAAAAAATTATCGTTCGATGAGCATTGATGATCAAATAACTAAAAAAAACTTTTCATCTTATACAACTATTCTCAAGAACGAATTGAGAATTATAAAACACAATAGAAAACTATAAGCAATTTTACAAGCGCAATTAACAAATTATTGCAATAACAATAACAAGCTCTCTTGCAACCTTTTTTTTTTGCAATTCTATTGGTTCGAAGAAAAATATATAAAACCTATTCTTCTAAGTGTTTTTAGTTCAATTCCTATTTTCCAAAAATATATGTATATATTGAAAAAAAATAAGAATAAAAACCCCTTGAAAAAAACAATTAGATGAATTTAGAGTGAAAAGAGTCTAAAAAATTAAGAAAAGTGAAATTATGAATTACGGTAACGAAATATTGAAAACAAAAACGAGTTTTATTAATAAGAAAAGATCTTGAACAAATAAATAAAATTTTTTAATTTTTTTTATAATCATAATACATTTTATTCGAATATCTCTTTGCTTGTATAATTGAGTATAGAATACGTAATATTTTATTCGAATATACGAATAGTGGTTTTCTATTACCAACCTTCGTTTAAGCCTGGCTCTCACACAATAGACGTATGAAGTCATGTGAGCAAACTCTGTAATAAAATTGGCCACTTTCGCTTGATTCTTGATGAGAAGTTTCCGATTATCAAAATATCTTCTTTAGAGAAATCGGGAATGAAGCAGGCCGAATATGAATTAATCACTTTAATTAATCGTTGTAAAAACAATAAATCAGTTTATTTTTCCCCCCTTCATTCTTGTTGCAAAGCAGTTCAAAGTGTGATATGCAGTCGGTTTTCTTATCACGGAAATGTTGTGTAAACCAGCCAATAAGAGCTTTTGCGATTTAGTAGTCTATCAGCTGTATGCTTCAGAGAAATCGCGCAAGGGAAGGCGTTGTAAAAACAATAAATCAGTTTTTTTCCCCCTTCAAATTTTGTTGCAAAGCAGTTCAAAGTGTGATATGCCGTCGGCTTTCTTATCACAGAAATGTTGTGTAAACCAGCCATTAAGAGCTTTTGCGGTTTAGTAGTCGTTATAGTTTATCAGCTGTATGCTTTAGAGATATTGGGCAAGGGAAGGCGTTGTAAAAACAATAAATCAGTTTTTTCCCCCTTCAAATTTTGTTGCAAAGCAGTTCAAAGTGTGATATGCCGTCGGCTTTCTTATCATAGAAATGTTGTGTAAACCAGCCATTAAGAGCTTTTGCGGTTTAGTAGTCGTTATAGTTTATCAGCTGTATGCTTTAGAGATATTGGGCAAGGGAAGGCGTTGTAAAAACAATAAATCAGTTTTTTTCCCCCTTCAAATTTTGTTGCAAAGCAGTTCAAAGTGTGATATGCCGTCGGCTTTCTTATCATAGAAATGTTGTGTAAACCAGCCATTAAGAGCTTTGCGATTCAATAACATCGTCGTTATATTTAGAGGCCTTTAATAGTCGTTATTGTTTATTAAGTACAAAATTGCTAATTTCTTAATAGTCTGTTACACAAACGGCTGCGGGTCTGACGGATTGTGTTGGCCAGTGGCATGCAGCAATTGATTTGCAATTGCAAATAAATAAAAAGCACAAAAAATTGCAACAGTTTAATAATTTTCATTATTATCTTCTCTTCATTTTGTTGTGTTTCTTTTGCATGTGACAGGGATGACAACGCACACGTTGTTTTGAAATTCTTGCAGAATGATCGACGTGTAAGAGAAACGGTTTATGGTCATGAATATAAAATACGAGCCGAGTTTACCAAGCCAAATGGTAAGTAACCAAACAAAAAACAAAAAAAAAACCGAAAAAAAAACAAAAAAATAACAAAATCTAAAGCTTGGCTTAGAGCTTAAGGCTGGCTTATTGTTCTTCATGTTGAAATTCATTCAATTCAGAGTAACAGTTGATAATAAAATTGCACAAAAACAATTGATAAAAATTGACTAATTTCGCTTGCAGTCAAGCTTTATTTTTTAATTTTTTTTATTTTTAGCCTGCTGTAGGTAAATTTATAAGACAGCAAATAAAAATTACACAGACATTTAAATTGATCTTTTTTCTTTAATTCAACATGAGTTTTGTGGAGAACGTTTGTCTGTCTCGTGATCCGCATTATTGATTTATTTGCTTCCTCATTTTTTCCTTTTCTCTATTTTACAGTGGGATTTTTAATAACTTGTGCCTTTATTGTTTGCTTATTTCAAAATACATTTCTTTACCATGTTTATTTATGTATGGCTTTATATATACTTTTATATTTCAGGTACTCATGGCATACGTGTGGGCAACTGCTTAGCCTTTGATAAGAAAAATCTCAGCTTGCCTTTAATCGATGAGAGAGGGTAAGTTGGGGAGCATTCTTGCAAGTTTGTTATTTGTAACAAGATGGGTGTAACTTTTCTCAGGGGATGGACCCTGCCGATGCAATGCATTATGTGGGAATTATGAGAAAGCATGAATTTCATTTGGCAACACTGAAGCAAATTGAGAGGATGTGCTCAATAAATATTGCACCGAATGTATTAAACTTTATAGCGCATTAAGATAAGAGTCTGTCGTTGGCTGAACTAATAAACCTCGTGGCGAATTTTACTCTTAATTTAGCTCTTCTTTGGCCGCATTTTTTTTGTTAATTCTTTTTATATATTTCTTTTTGGATATTTCGACCGACGTAAATTGCCGGCTGGTCACTGTGCCTTCAAAAGTTAAACATTCCAATCACAATTAACCCATGATCCATTAGAGCACTTGAGAAAGACGAGCAAAAAGATTTATTTTATGATAGTCGGAGGTTGGGATTGAACCCACGATCTTTGCTCCTTGCATTTCAGTAATCAGATAGTTTAGAAAAAAGTCATTACAGCGCCAAATGAAGAAATTGAAGACCAAGCACATAAGAAAAAAATTAATTTTTTTAGAATTATTTCAATTTTTTAAAAACATTAAGAGTTAACCAAATCGTGTATAGCCTACACATCTTCGATATGATTCAGTATTCTGTTCTTACATATCCAGATTTTGAAGCATCATTATTGGCGAATCCTTCCTTAAATTTTCAACCGGAATACAAGTGAAATTTTATCCCATTTAATATTTAATGAAAAAAAAATTGTTTCTTTTTTGTTTGTTGTAATTTTTGTTCAAATATTGCAGCTGCCCACTGGATCCTGCTATTATATCACGCTTTATACCAAGTCCGGATGGCAATTTTGCTGAAGCTACCATGATTTCCATGTTCAAATTTCCGGAAGGTAAGTTAGAAAATTATTTTTCATGAATAATGTCAGCTAGAATAATTGAAATTAAAAAAAGAAAAATTTCATTTGTTCATCTTGCACACGAAGTTCCTGGATAAGGACTTCCCATGCTAGAAAAATATGTATTTCCCCTAAAAAAAATCAGACAACAAGTATTTCCAATAAAAACTTAATTCTTTCAGCCGTACTTTAGCGGCATCAAAGATTGCTTCAAAACGTTTAATAAATTGATTTGAAGCCCATTAATAATAATCAATATTTTGATTAAATAAATAATTGATTATATAAAACTCACACCAGTCAAATTTAAATATGCTATTAATTAATTATAAATCAAAGTGAATAAAATTCGATAGATAAATATGAATTGAATGGAATATGAAAAGCTATCAATTATGCACACGCTGCAGTAAACAAAGACTCATAGCTATAAACATCCGAACTAACAGAGCTAATCGCCGCCACCTTGAAGAGTTACTGCGCCTTGAATGAAACCAATTAATCCTGAATTTTATTAAAGTCAGCATTTAATTAAAAATCTTAATTGATTAAAATAATTTAAATAATTCGTCAGATGTTATAAAAAAAATTTATGTGAATAAGAATTGAGTTTTATTTAAATTTTGTTAGGTTTACGAAGAAACCTTTTTCTCGTTCGACGTAGAGCTTTCAAAACTAGCCAAAGCTATTTGGTGTGCCATTGAGATGTTAGAAAATTCTTAGTTGGCATTTGATAGCATTTAACGATTACATGCGAACTATTTTAAATTCTTAATTAATAATAAAAATATAAAAATCGAAATTTTGAATAAATTTTAATTTTATCTATTGAAGGTCTTTTAAGAAGTGATTGCACTGTTTTCCTAAAAACATTCGCTAATTATGATTCTTTCTCCAGGTTCCGAAGTCCATTTACAATGTGATGTTCTGCAATGCTTTGGACGGTGCATTGATGATGAGGATTGCAATCAAGTTGCCATTGCGGGAGCTGGTTATGCTAAAGGTTCTACTGGGCCAGCTAGGAAAATGTATCCAAATGAGGAAGGCTCCAGCATTGCTGGTACAACAGTATTCGTATTGGATCCAGCTGAAGCGCCATGTAACAACAAAGAAGCAGCAAAAAAGAAATGAACATGTGAAAATGAAATGATTTTGTATCTTTAACAGACACTGCCGTTAGTTGTGAGGAAGGCATACGACCAACATGGCTTTTGTGGCTGGCAATAACCCTGGGTGTTTTATTCCTGATTATGTTGTTGATGAATATTTTCCTCTGCACTGCCATGAGTTGTAGTTGTGCCAATACAGAGGTTTGATTTGCATAGATATTTTTCTAATTATTCTCTAATGATTCTCAGTATATATTTGTATTTTATTTTTGCCCCTTCATTCTCATTTTGCAGATAATTGAAAAGGAGCCGTCTATTATTGAAGAATATGATCCCTACAGAAGTTGGCATGGCAGCCAATATGGCTCACGTTATTCACTGCATGGACGTGATGCCCACAAAGGTTACACCAGCGGCGGTTCAACCATACATTCCAATAGGTCTGATAGATATTAAGCTTCTTTATCAAAAAAAAGAAAAAAACAACAATTGAAAACTGAAACATAAACTGCAA